>WHYT01016615.1:0-50716 GCA_009806455.1 Tetrax tetrax | reverse complement strand
CACTCAGGCCAAGCGCAGCCGGCGCGCGTGGTTTACTCACAAGTGTCGCAGTTCACGGACACGCCGGAGCCGACCGAGTCGCACCAGCAGACGCCGTTGATCAGCCTGCAGTTGGTGACACGCTTGTTCTTCTCGCAGATGCAGGCTGCAAGAGAAGCGCGGCTGTGAGCGCCGACGCCCCCCGGGGAGGCGGCCGGGCACCCGCTGCTCCGCGGGCGTAGAGGAGACAAAGCCGCCCCTCACCAGACGCAGCCGGCCGGGTGTGGCCTCCCCGTACCCCACCCGCTTCCCAGCTCGCCACCTGCCCTTCCCTAGAGAAGGGCGAAAACTCCCTTCGCGACGCCGGGACTCGCCGAGAGCCCTTCCCGCCAGCTGCCGGGCCGAGGACAAAGAGTGGCGGAGGGAGGGCGCCTCTGCCCCCTCCTCACCTCCCCGCCCGGCAGCGGCCCCGCGCCCCCAGCGGAAAGGGGGCGCCATTTTGTGGCGCCGCAGGGAGCGGGGAGCCCACCAGGGCGGCTCCCTCGGCGGCCGCAGAGGAGGGGGCGCCGCAGGAAGGGTCACGGGGCGGGGGAGACGGGTTGGCAGTAGCGGGTACAGGGCGGACAGAAGGGTGCGGGTACTCACGGCTCTGTTGGGCGCAGGCAGCGGCGCAAAGCAGCAGCAGGAGCGCAGCCCCGCAGAGCGGCTTCATGGCTCGGGCCGGCAGCGGGGCGCGGAGAGGCCGGGAAAAGTCCTCCGAGTCGCGGGCGGAGAAGCGGGAGCGCTGCGTGCGCGGCGGCGAAGCGATCTGAGCCACCCGACAGGTTCCGCAGGTGGTGGGGGCTGTGCCGCACCCTCTCGGCTCCGGTTACACCTGGGACGCGCAGAGGGCGGCGACAGCTGCTCCTCCTCCCAGACCAGCCGGGCCCGCAGTTAAGCTACCGCCGCCCCCTCCCTCCCGCACCTGGGCGAAACTGGATGGGGCAGGGCGGGTCCCTACTCTCATCCCGGCCCAAATAGAGCCTCTTCCGGAGGGCTGGGGAGGGGGAGCGGTGGCCCGGCCCGGCCCGGGGGGCGGGTGGGACAAGGTGGTGAAGGCGCCCCGAGGTGCGGTCGGTCCCGATCAAGTGGCTGCGAAACTGCCCCGCCCGCGCTGGAGGGGCAGCGGGACGGGGCCCTCGAGGGGAGCTGGGGAACGGTCGGCCGCCCGCCCCCGCCGTCGAGGAGAAACTGTTAGTCATGGGGGGGAAGCTCCCGGGCGTGTTTGCTTTGCTGGGTGACACACGGTCCCAGCTCCAATCCCGGCTGGGACCGCTGGTGACCTTCGGAGGGCTGGGACCGCAGGAAGGCCTCGGCCCCGAGGTCTCTGCCCTGGCCCTGTGGCGCCGGGCCCTGCGGCTCCTTTCGCTCGGCAGAGGGGCAGGGGGGAGAGGGAGCGGGTTTGTTTTATCTCTCCTCTCTGGGCAGGGGGCCACGGATCACTCTCGCAGTTCCGTCTCAGCAAGATGAGAGCCAGTAATAAATATTAACACTTTATAGTTAGTTTTGTTCACATCCAGTGGTGGCCTTTGAACTACTCCGTGAGGACTTAGTGTTTAAAATAAATCTTGATAATCCCTCAGTTAACTAAAGAAAAAACAGAACACCTATCTGTATAAACTGTTTCTTAAGGATCTTTCTGTCTTTTTTTTTTTCCTCCTTTCCTAAAGTACGCGCTATGTCACTCTGCTTTAGGACTGCTCTGAAGAGAGTTGCTTCTGGTGCTGCCGTGTGCCTGCACTTCCTTGTTCAGAAAATGTAGTCTGGTGCTTTGTCTCTGAGCAGCACAGCTTTGTGGGAACCTACAAAACGGTAGGTAGTGCCAGGGCCCTGCAAGGTTTCCGAGGAGGAAACAGGAAAGCCTGCTGCAGATTTTAAAATGGCTTTCCAAAGTGTAAAAGCTAGGACAAAATGGAAGATGAAAGATAGGTATGGTACACTGAAAATTTTCTGAAGCTTTGAGTTTCTTAATTTAGTTTAAAACATAGGCATAGATTTTTCTGAAAGATATATTAGTGTTCTAGGAAAACAAGTTATTTTAGGAGAAGAGAAAACAAGAATGACATCCCTCTAAGTCTGTTCCTGCATTTATGAGACATCAACAGCATTTCCAGAGACTTGAAACTTCCTTTCAGCAATGTTCACGTTCACTGTACAATAAAAACTTGTTGCCGCCTTTGTATATGCAGACCTCGGTTAATGAAATGGAAACCTTTGCATGTTCTGAAATGTAAGTATAGGTTAGCTATCTTTGTGGTTTTGTCTTGGTGCACAGCTGTGTTTGTGATGTATATTTGGTATTGTATTTACTGTTGTCTACAGTGCCCTGCTGAAATCAGGTAGGTGGCATCTCAGATGGGTCTGAGGTAAATGGCTGGTTTTTATGTCTGGTCCTGGTACAGCCTGAATTAGTTTTGCAGCATTTATCTTGATTCTTGCAGTTTTGTGTGGCTTCTTAATGCTCTTCTGATGCACTTGTCAAAGAGTCAAAATAAGAGCATGATCTTAGCAATGTGAAAACTTGGGAAGATTTAAAGTCTCAGATATGGGCTTCTCGAATTGCTGCTGTCAAACAATGGCATTCTTCAGGAAGTTGAGCAGGATCAAGGCTCAGAAATGCCTGCCTTACTGTAAAGCTCATTTTCTATGTAAAGGTACCGGTTTGTTCAAGATGAGAAGAGTTATCCTGTCGTTATCAAATCGCCAAGGTGAACTACGTAAGCCTTGATAATAAGGAACAGTAAATTTTCTGATAGGCCTTTGCCTTTTTTTTTTTTTTTTAATATGTAAATGTAGAAGAACAGAACAGGCTGGATACATGCTAATTCTCCTGGTTCTCCTAGTCCGTGTTCTGTGTTGGTAAACCTCTGTGTCTAGTTTTAAAAATCCCAGCCTTAGTCTGTGGTCTTGAAACCTCAGTCCCTACTACTGAGAGCACCACTGCTTCTTCAACCACCTCTAAATACCAGATGGATCTTTGTTGTCAGTATATAAAAAATAGCCATAAAATTTAGTGTCTAGATGTTGAATGGTCTTTCTGTGGACTGAATAAGCCTGTTACAGTGTGTTTTGGGTTTTTGCTATGACACATAATGTCTTCCCTGAACTGTTACCACCTATAGAAAGCCATACCGTAACTGTGGTGCAAAGATAGGTGCATGATGTTGCTTTTTGTAGTATAGCATTTAATTTGTCTCCAATTTGCAGGAGCTAATAAAGAGCTTGTTATCTATAATTTCCCTAGGTTTTCAAATCTGAAGAAATGATTGTTTAAGTGTTCTAGAAGCAGATCGAGTTGCTCTACGCAATGTCATTCCCTAGCAAAGCAATAGAAATGAGAGACTATTCCCAATAGTGTTAATCTTACCCTCTTTCTAGGTTATTTTGAGGGAAGCTTCTCTGTAGAATCCAGTGGAGCAGGCATATGGTTAAAAAGATAAAAGGGCCCAAGTACTGAAGTAGCTTCATAGCATAGATACTTTGGTGTCTACGGGGTTGGAAGGCTGTGTCTTTTTTGTACCTTTTGGGGCCACACATAACTCTGTGCTGGAATACCTGACCTTATTCAATAGCTGTTCTACATTAACTTTGCTCAGTGTACAGCTCTAAAGGTAAGGCCTTGCTTATTGGTTATTATTTTATCAACCATTGAAGATACCTCCTCTTATCAAATAGCTGAATGCTGATTAGGCAGTCCAGTGCAGGCTAGTTGTGGTTTACACTTATTAAAGCATAATTACAGCTCAGACAAATGATAATTTAAAAGCTATGAACACATTACTGGCTCTATCATATAGCAAAAAGAAAAAAAAAATGTTTTGATCACCAGGCCCTAGAGAATATGTAAACTTACATTTGTAAAACTCATGTATTTTTCAACTTTGTTGGTGTCATTTACATCTGCTCCAGATCTATTTGTAGAATAAAGTTCAGTTCACTGAAGTACTCAAGAGCCACTGATGCCACTGATGGGAGATTACCTGTTGACTTCAGTGAACTGTGGATCAAATCTGAGGAGATAAATCCAGCTCTTTCTGAAGTCAGTAAGAATTATTGCGATACTGGGATCTGGGCTAGGTCTTTACGAGGTCATTTCCAGGTCTTCCCTAGAAATTCGGTAAGTGGGCTTCTGATACTCCCCAGGCACATAAGAAGGGCAAAATCTGCTTTCAGGGAAAGTTGCAAGGATGAATGAGTCACTCCTGAAGTATCAGGAAATGATGCAAGGTGGGGCTGTGACATGCACTGTGGTCAGCAGATCAGAGAGATGAGTGGGGAGAGCATCATCAGCGCCACCGGAGTATGTGGCAATCTGGCTTTAGCTGAGATTCTTCAGAGGCTGCAAACCTGATCGGTTTTGGGTGTACCCTTCTGAAAATGACCAAAGTCTCATCCCTAAAAAATAGGCCAAATAAGTATTAGACCAAATTGCAAAGTATAGTCTTACTAGTGTTTTCCCACAAAATCCATGACTTCATAAAGTCCGTAATGACTTTTAAATGGTTAACGCTGACAAAGTTAGAAACAACCAGAAACAGTCTTCTACTCAAAACTACCAACAGCTGTTTTGGATGGCAGACATTGCTATATACATTATCTATATTATAGATTGCTAAGGAACTTTTTATTAAGGACAGTTTTACTAAGGACAATTTTAGAATGTTTGTGTTTTAACTTTTTTTTTTTTCCTCCAGAGTATACTGTCTGCATAGAATGAGACCTTGAAAGGACTGTAGGAAGAGGAGAATATTGAAAAATTATACACAGTATCCTGTTCTTACATTTCTGAAGATTCTGTGCCCTCACAAACCAATGTATGCTGCTGCTCAAAGAAGTGTAATAATACTGATGCTTCTGCATAGTTTATTTTTCATGCAGGTTTGAAAACCACTATGTAATGGGTAAGTGTTGTTATCTTGATTTGAATAATGAGAACATTTGGAGTCATGGAGAGCTTGAATGTTTTGGTCCTATGGAGCTGGTCAAATAAAGAGCCAATAAGAAAATAAGTGAGCAATCTTGTCATTCTGCTAGACTGAGTCACTACTGAACACTGTAAAAAAGCTAGTTTCCACATTTTGGTTATTTTGGTCTGTTTCTTGGTCATGGTTTTTATTCTTTGAATAATAACACAATTTATAAGCATAACTGTGTGTTTTGCTGAAATTGTTTTGCACACTGGAGATGGAAATCAGTTCAGAGGCAGTGGCAAACACTCATAAAGCTGTCCTCAGCTTCAGAAGCCCACAGCTTGGTTCTCTGTCAGGCTGGAGACCTTTGACTGAAAGTAAGAGTATCTACTAAGAGGTGAAGGGCTGTTGGTTCAGAGGTTCATTAAACTAGACAGGGTGTAGCCACAAGAGAGAAATGCCCATGCAATTAATGTATGTTCTATTTGCGTGTCTGAGGATTATAGAAACCAACCTGTCTGATACGTTGCGGCATCCTCACCTCTCTACTGGGGCTTAGTCTTCACTCCAGTGGGTGGGGTCAGTAACAGGCATGTCATCCTTGTCTTTACTGACCTGAAAATACATCTCCATGGCTCTTATACCTACAGCATTTTTTAGAACATCTATAGTCAACATTCAGAACTGCTTAAAATGTGCAGCATTAGATGTGAAAAACCTAACAACTCTTCATTCAGACTACTTCATAGCAGAGAGGCAAAGCCTATTTCATACTGTGCCAAATGTGTCACTGGTTTAGTAGGGTTTGGAAAGGGCTCCAAGGAAAACATGATTGCAAGTTGTAGTAAGAGAAGCTCCATTTACACTAAAATGGTTTCAATTCTGGCATCTAAGAAACTTTTTTTCTCCCTTTTAGCCATCCTCTGTGAAAGAGGATACAGATGGAACTTTGTCAAAACTGTTTGAGAGTCCTAAATAGTTTTTACCATGTTTTATTGCGCGAAAAGATCTCTGCTCTGTAAGCAGAACCAAAGCAATGCTTATACAGACAGTTGTCCTGTCTCTCAGTATGGTGTTATCAGAAGGCACATGAAGTACTTTTCTCACAACCTGTAGGTGTCTGCCATTAAATTTGCTTGTGTCGGACCCGTCTCTATATACAGGTTGCTACAAGGCAAGCTAGGGTGTGGATTTACAGTATGTCAGGTAACCCACAGTAACAACCTATGGACACAGCTGTACCCAGCAGTAAGCAGAAGACATTTATTCCTCAACGTAAACAGGGTCAGAGCATGCATGCAGGCAGTTTCCATGGAGCAGCTAACGTGCTGGAAATCTCCACCCACTCTTGCCTCACTCTAACTTGTGTGTGTAATCATAGTCCAAGCAAAGGTGAATAAATACACCCATGAGCTGAGCAGAAAAATCTCATCCCACAAACACCATTTAGCGTAACGCAATGGACAGCAGAGAGGGCTAAGAGAGCTAGGTGTTTCATAGCTCACAGAATGTGTTGTTTTTTTTTTTTTTTTTTTCTCCTTGCTTTTGTGTTGTGACTGTTTTCCTAGTTCATGAGTTTCCCTTGTTTTTTTCAGGTAGCAGTAGCTGTTACCAAAGTTCATCTGTTTCTCTTTGCACTTCAATTTACAGCCCTTGTACTAGTCATTTTATTGCTTCAACCTCTGAGTGAGAGAACTTTTACAACTTGTGATTACTGAGCTCAGAGAAAGAAGAAAGCTTTTTGACCTGCATGGAGTAATTATAGAGCCCATTGCTTCTTGGGAGGGGTGTTCAATGTTTAACAAACTGGCAACTCTAATTTAACTGTGTAGAGCCTGGACCATTGGATGAGAATGAAAAAAAATTCAGACTTTTTCCAGCTCACATTTTAACTTGCTTGTTTTCAGTCTCCAAAGGGCTGTCCTTGAAGTTCTGCCTTCCCAGTAGTGAACTTGATGCTGTTCCGTTCTTAGCAGTATGAGAGGGTTGGAGCCAAAATATTTGCATATGAAAATAATTTTCCCTTACTTTAGGAATTACAGCTACATTACTCTTGATTAATCTTTTCATAAGATAGGTCTTCTGAATGCCATGCCATGAAAATAAGGCTCTAGACAATGGAGAAATTGTCCTGTCTTAATGACTACTATTGTTTCATATTATAGGGGCTGTTGTCATGGACAAATATTCAATTGTATTCAATAGTGTAAAACCAGAGAATAAACAGATACCCTGTGTTTGAAAGAGTTTGTGATATGAATTTTGTGACTGGTTGTTGTGGTTTTGTTTAGTGAGGGGGGGCCTAAGGTGGTATTTTGGGCAGTGGCGTGGGGTACAGGTATATTATCTCTCCCTATTCTCTCGGAGGGTGGGGGAGTGAGAGAGAGACTGCGTAGCCTGGTCCGGATCGGGGCTGAACTACGACACTGGTAAACTGAAAGGTAAATCCAAACTTTGGAATCAGAAAACAAGATGAAAAAGTTTGATGCAATTCACACATTTTGCTCAAGTACAGGATCATAAGCCAGCTAAGAGTTTCAAGGATCTCCCCTATTCATCCACCCAAATTGTTATTGTTTTAAAAAATACTGAACTTGCCTTCAGAGAAAAATTTAGGACATTATTTTGAAAACAGGAAAGTTTTTCTACTTTTCATCTCCCTAGATCAAAAGATAAGTATATTTCCTGCATAGTAAGTTGCTTAGATCTTTCATGTTTTTTTGTACTAATGTGTCCATATATATTTTATCAGTGAGACTATGTGTTTGTGCTATTCACTAGATGTGAATGGAATATTTTCAGATAATGTCATTTTATAGAAATGTTTTTTAAGTAAAATTCTTGAACTTTTATTGGTACAGCTACCTTGTGATCATGAAGATTTTTGAAGGCTAGAGTTTGCTAGCTGTTTCTGAGAGGAAAGAGGATAAAAATACAAGCTGACGAGCCGGCATTTTTCAGTGCAAATGTAGGCAGTCCAGTCCCTCTGTGCACGCGCAGTAGACGGGCAGCGCCCTGGGCACTGCCGACGCACACCTGCTCCTTCCTCCTGCACCTGTGTCTCGGCAAGCCCGGTGCTCTTGGCAGCAGGAAGAAACAGCTCCAGGGTCATGGTGGTATAGAGGAGTCCTGTTTCTTTAGTCCTCTTTGCACAATGCAGTATGAAGAAAGAGCATGGGCTCTGGGTAACAAATAACCATGATTATTAAATACTTGCCAATGCAAAATACAATCTACAGTGACTTTAAAAAGTTAGAATATAGTGGATGACATTACAAGGTTAAAAAAACCCCAAACACTTAAAGAGGCACTGTACAGTTAATCTCCTTTCCCTTTATTGTAAAATATGCACTCAGAGTTTTGAGTTACTGGTGTTGAGAGATACATCATTTTGTGACATGATGGTGAAGACCTAATGTAGTCTATCTCATCTATTTATTTTGACAAAGTAATTTGAACTATTCAGATAAGACTATTTAGTTTCATTTACAACCAGCACAGAAGCACCAATCCTTAAAAATAAATCTTAAAGGCTTCCACTGGCTGTTTTGAAGTAGTTAAGTTCATACAGGATGTATCAGTCTATTTACAGTAGAAATGAACAGCAAGTTCAAACGTACGTCCCCAGTACTTTGTCAATTTGCTGCTGCAGAGTACTTGGCTGTTCTGAAGTATGCAGAAGCAGCGTGTTTAAACATGCACTGTGTTTGCTGGCAGCCTTCGCATTCTTTTACCATTTGCTGTATTACTCTAGTCAGTACACTTCTTGTTCACTACTTAAATTCCAAATGATTTTTTTTTCTTCTAGTTTCTGAATTTCTGAGAATAACTGCAGCTGTTCTTGGACTTACATATTAGAAAACCCTGCTATATGCTTAGAAGTTCTTTTCAAGTAAACAGAGCTGAAAACAATTTTTCTGTCCATTCATCCATCAATGTCACACACTTAAGTGGCGTTGGACCATTGTATTTCTAATTATACTGTACCATTTGTCAAAAGCGAGGATTTAGCTGTAAGGCACCATTCCAGTATCCTTATTTGCTACCTCAAGTATCAATCAGGTAAGCCATATTCAGTCTGTTATGCTTAGTCCTAGCCCAGGCACCATGATGCTGTAACAATTTGTTTCACACATCTAAATCCTTACTCTTCCCACTTAAAAAAAAACAGGTTTCTGGTGATAGGCGTGGGTTCATCTTTAATTTACTGGAACTTGTGTGACTTGCTGCACCCTTTCAGAACCCTTTATTCTGAAAGAGCTAACCGCATGTCCAGAGTTTGCTTTTTACATGAATGCTTCAGTTTCGTTATGGTCTTTAGGAACTGAGCTCTCAGCCTGTGTGCATTTTATCTGGAACATATTTGATTGAGAGGCGAGGTTCCCCCTGACAAGGTCAGGAGTTGTCTCTGCAGGGAAGAGAGACTTCCTCCCCCCTCCTCCCCATTTTACACTCTGCAATAATTAGGAAAAGTTTATAATTGAAAAATATGTATTTTATTATGAACAATGATCTGTATTTAAAAGAACCAATGGTTCTTCTTCATGACTTTGTTTGAAAAGAAATACCAGGTGTCCTTGCTATGGTACTTTATCTTTCTTAAACAACAAGAAGTAGTTCACTGGAAAGGATATCTGAGGCCAAAGGCATCTTTTTCCTACCTCACAAATATTAAAAGATTTTTTTTTATGTATGTATTTATTAAAATACTGACCTTGTGTTTTTCTTCAGTGATGTTTCTTAATCTATCTGTAAACAACTCAATCACTGGAAAAAAATTAAGCTAGTTTTTCATTTAAAGGAAGCAAACTGTCCTGCAGCTGGTCCAGGTCCAAAAAGGGACCAGCTACTGGATAGCTATATAACTATGTATCTCATAATTGAGTTCCAGTGCATTTATGGGAATATTTTTTTCAAAATTAAGATTTTGTAAGAAGCCCATGTCTTTCAAACCCAGGTCTTATTATTTATATATGTATAAAAGTTTGTTCAAACTGTGATAACATAGAAAGATAAAAAGTCAGTAAATTGATTTAATGTCCACCTATAGGAAGGACTGGGAATTAAGTAAAACATGAAATCCAGTGGATGACATGAGACAAATGCTGCATTGTCCTAGTTTAAATTGCTGGTGGTGAAACAGTGCCCCCTGATGTCCAGCGAGCTACTTAGAAATCAGAAAGCTACACTCTTCCAGATACTCTTGGATGAATTAAATGGTTCAACAACCTTCTAAAAACTGTAGTTAATAAGAAGCAAAGTTCAGAACCAGTTAAGTCTGCTCTATCATGCCGAGGAGTTAGAGTCAAGTAAGGTTCTGTTTCCTTAATATCACTGTGTTCAGGCATCAACCTTTCCACATTCATGTTTTTCCATGATGTTTCCAAGTTGAATCCTTGAGCCATCCCCATCTCAACCATCCTACCTCAGGCTACAGAGCCCTGCAAGTAAAGAATGGTAAAGTTGCAGACTTCTCGCAGCTTTTTCTCACAACTTCAGTTTCCTCAGAGTCTGAGCCAAGGTTATGCAGCTGGCCTGTATCAGAGCAGAGCCCTGGGTCCCAGGAGGCAGGGGACTGTACAGCGGGGGTTGGAGAGCCACAATACCTCTTCAAAGCTTGGTTGTAACAGATTCTTGAGAGTGAAAACTTCTAATATTTTGTGGCAAAACCATCAGCTCAAAAAAAATTTGTAGAAAGAGGAAAGCTACAGGAAAAGAAACATACAAACCCTGGAAAGCTCTGTGTAGATGAACATCTACTTGGTAAGGCACTGCTTATTGATAAGCTAGGAATAGAAATGCGAGGTGTAAAGAACAAGGAAGCATGCACTTCACAATTACTGCTGCGGTTTTATGTTCTGCAGTAGGGCAAAAAAACAAGAGAAGCTTGTTTCCTAGTCTGCATGACTTAGATGATTATACGCAAGTTTCTGTAACTTACCCTTTCTTTGTTTTCCACAGTTATCAAAGGAATGGTAATTAACTGAAGAGTGCTTTGTGTTCCTTAAAGTATTATGCAAAAATAACGAACAATTTAATGCAGGGTAACTCAGCCTGAACACACGGGTATATGAAGAGAACCTCAAAGAAACAGACTTTTGCCCAACTGATGCATTTGGTATTATCTCTGCCCTCCTGCCAAATTTCCCAATTTCAGCCTGTTCCATACAGAGATGATGTTCGTTCACACATTTATCACTTGATAGAGTTTTTTTTTTTTTCTGTACACCATCAGAAACTTGGTGTGACCCTTCCCTGAATACGCTCACTAACTCAGAGCACCTGAATAAGGATATCTAGCAGATTATTAATAAAAGATGAGGAAGGAGTAAAAGGGCAGCGCTCGCGCTCCCTTGGGAGGGGAGGCTGAAGCGGCACCGTGGAAACGAGCCGCGTCCCGCTGCCCACGCCCACGGAGCGACCGGACACGCCGGTTTCGGGGCTCACCTCGTCTGGCGTGGGAAAGGGGTGCTGTGAGACGGGCCGGCCCTCTTTGGCACCGGCCGGGTGCCTGACGAGGGTCGCGGCACCGTACGGAGCTACCACGTTACTTTAGGGGCTTCCGAGCCGGGAAATCAGCGTGGCGCGGTTTCCCGCCTCTTCCCGGTGACCGCGAAGGACGGGAAGGCAGCGCAGTCGCGCCTGCCCGCCTAGCAACAGCCGTGCCCTTTTCTGATTGGCTGGCAGCAGGAGGAGGGTGAGGGAGGTAAGGGTGCCCCCGCCGTCCGATTGGCTCGGGCGGCTGCCTCGCGCGCTCCGGCTGGCTGCGAGAGGCGCCATCTCGTGGCGCGGCGGGAAGGGAGCGGGCTGGGCCGGGGCGGGCCGGGGCGGAGTGGGCTCCAGGCCTGCCCGCTGGCAACCGGTGGAGGGTGGTCACAGTCACACGTGAGAGGCTTTTTAGTTCCGTTCGGCTGGGTGTTTTCGTGACTTTGTTTTTTTTAGCGTGGCAACTAAGTGGGAGCTGGAGAGCGAGGTAGTCTGCTGTGAGCCAGCCTCAGACATGCCGAGGTTGTCTGGAGGGACCTGCTGAAGAACTGAACGTTTTTGCTCCTCTCTAAAAACACCTTTCCACACACTCCATTGGGTATCTTCTTGATTTTTACAGTTACAAACACCTCAGGTTTGTCTTCTTGGTTATGTATTCGGGGTATGTCCTACTTGAGGGCTAATTTTTTATTCCCAATGGCTATACCCAAATGTTACAAAAATTAAGAGCTTAAGACTTCCATTTTAATGTTAAATGGCTTCATTGTGGTTCAGTTTCATTAATTCTATTACTGTTCCTTTAAAAATTCATAATCACAAATTGGAGGGGGGGAATGGAGATTTTTTTTCAGTAGATCTAAGTGTGTAGGGCTGAGAGGATCTGAGAAACAGCAGGCTTTTCTGGAAAGGATTTTTTTTTCCATGTTTCAAAATTTTGAATAGAAAAATAAAGATTGAGGGTTCCTTTAACTGTAAAAAAGCTTTATCAAATTAGAACTAAATTAAAGAAATTTACATAGCTGGCTTAGAGCACAAGAATTAGATAATTAGTACTGATACAATTAATTTTTGTGTTACCTGACATACAAGCTCTACTGAAATGCTTCATTTGAACAAAATAAATCTAGAGAACTATTGCTCAAGCTGACTATTTTTGTAGTTAATTTCTTCTTTTTTTAACAGGAACCTTTACTTACTGAAATGAGACACAATCTGGTGTGTCAGACACCTCCCACTGTCACTGTTCATGTAAAATCGAGTGCATCCAGATCACATCAGCAAAAAAAACTTATTAGACTAAAGCGGCCTACTTTTAAAGACCATGAAGAAAATAGTGAAAAAAACGTTCCTAGTCATAAATATCAATGTCCAAAGGGACCACGTCTAGTTATTCAGCGTCAGGAAATGACAGCTTTCTTTAAATTATTTGGTAGGTTAATAATGATCGATACCAATGTACTGACTGAACAGTAGAAAACTATTAAGCAAGTGTGCTTTCTAAACTCAGTAATTTTGGAACTTTATTTGGAGCAATATCTTTGTCTAAACACATTTTGTTATATTTTAGTGTATAAATATTTAATGCTTAAATTAAAAATACAAAAAAAGGCTTTCAAAATGATGAAAAGTGTCTTTTCAAATTACAAATGAAACCAAGGTGGTATGATACTTCCTTTTATGATCATTTCCCTTTCCTTTCTATTTTTTCTTGTATTTCAACAAATATATGTAAAACAATGTATGTCTTGTTTTACGCAAGACTTAAAAAATGCTGGACTCTCAGTCTAATAAATATGTTTAGTTATTGTGGGAATAAACATTTAGAGGGAGAAGTGGAACGGAAAGAAAATCTGAGGAGTTGTAGCATCTCTTTTGCATTTGTCTCTTTCATATAAAGTTTTGTACTTATTTAATGAAGAGATAAAGTAATAGTGGAAGATTACACTTGGTTTTTATTTGAACTTTGAATGCAGGAGTGAATCAGAGAGTTTGCAGTAGTCCTATTGTAGTATTCACAGTGATGCATTCGCCACAAATAATCAAGCAAGTATTGCCTTAAAGGCTGTCAGGTAATCAAGGTGCAGAGATCTCAACAGTCTATGGTTCGCCAGAAATAACGGTATGCTCTTAGACGGAACCACGTAATGCAGGAAGAAGTACATAGAAAATATACTGGTGTTTTTTCACCGTCACTACCTATTACTGAGAATGAATGAAATGCAGTCACTAGATTTTCCACCTTGCCTTTCTGGTAATTTGTTTGCTTCTGTTGCCTAAGTTTTCCCTTATCTTTATCTCTTTAGCTCTCTGTTCTCTACTGCTGAGTCTTGCTTCTTTCTTTTTATTTGGTTCAATAAAAGGATCACCTGTTATTTATTTACAAGTACTTTCTAACAAAAACAGTTTTGGTGTTTGAAATGCTACAGCTTTCTTTTGTTGCAGATGATGATCTAATCCAAGACTTCCTTTGGATGGACTGTTGCTGTAAAATTGCAGACAAGGTCAGTGTATTTCTGTCTTAGTTAATAGAACATGTATTGATTGAAAAATCTTCTCTTAATCACTTGATACTGCGGTGCAAATACAGACAGTAATTTTTTTCTAATGTGTTTGTATGAAAGCTTCAAGCAGCTCAATTTATGCATCCCTCATTGATTAACATGACCAAAATATCTTGGTGCAAGATAAGTGTGCGAAGCATTTTAGGAAATTATGTGTTGCAATAATATATTGATACTTAATAATGAATGTAACATTTTGCATTTTAAAACAGTATCTGTTGGCAATGACTTTCGTTTATTTCAAGAGGGCTAACTTCACAATAAATGAGCATACCAGAATCAATTTCTTTGTTGCTCTGTAAGTACTTTTGAATTATCTGGTTTCATTAGGTTTTATTAAGATAAACTTCACATTATTTTTTTTGTTTATGCCACTGATAATTATGATATACAATGACACTTCTTTCATAAGTGTGTAGTTGTTTGGGTTCTAAATGAAGTATAGAAGCATAATCTACATACTATACATAAATAGTTCAAATTCAACATTCTTCCTCTGATGACTGCCTGTGTGGAACACGCTTGAGCAGCAGTGAGGGGACGTTTGCATTGCTGTTGTGATACACAGCGTGGCATTCCACCTGCCAAACTGTAAACCTGTGAACTTTCTTAAGCATTACAAGAAATACACGCAGGACAATACATGGCAACATATATGTGGCTCATGCTTCCTGTTATAACACCCGATTTTATATCTTTGCCAGCCTTTAAGTAATTTGTACAGAAATGTTTCATCGTGATACGCACCTTGGGAGCAACTTTTTATTAAAGTTTCCGTCAACAGGATCTAAGTCAATTGCAAAATGTTGCTAGAGAACTTCTGAGAACTTTTTTGAACAGTTCTAAAACTTCTATACTTTGAAACAGAGGTGCAATTAGGAATCTCTCTTTACCAAGCCTATATAATCTCACCGTGTTTGGCTATGCCTACAGAGTGATTCAGCATTTTCTTTCACATGGTGTTCAGGCAATCTTCTTCTGTAATGGTGCTTCTCAGATGCTCTTATTTCCACACTAGTGCAGGGAGAAAGACCACTGCTTCTTTTCCAGTAAATGTATTCTGGTTAGCATCTACTGAGCATGGAGGAGGAAGCAGTCTGACTCCAGTCAAGGGAGAAAAGCCAGGCCAGAAGAGCGAAAGGATTAGAAAGGGACAAAGGGTCTGGTGAGACTGGGACTAGAGGGAATATTGGGGTTAGAAGCAAGTGAGAAAATTGGGGAGGAGACTAAATGTCTAATTTTTCTAGGTATGATTTACAGGAGTTTAGTATCAGGTGGATCCAGTGGATGTAAATATTTTCCTGTTGTCTGAGAAGATGACCCAGAACCAAAAGTAGCACATAGTGAAGGAACGAAAAATATGGACATTAAGAAAATAACTTAAGGTTTTCATTTATACATGAAAGTAGACCTGTATTTAGTAGTTTGCTGCTAATTTGCAACATGATTTTCCAAGAACAGTTACAAATCGTGAAGTAGAAAATGTAAAGTTCAAGATTTCATAAGGTATTTTTAAGCTTTATTTAGAGAATCAGTGGGAAACTGTTCACTTTAGCCCAAGGATATCTTGCCAGTTTGGAGAAAGCTGTCAGGATATGTTAGCTCTTGCATCTACTAATTTAGGAGACCCTAGGGATAAGCAATTTTTATAATAGCTTGTTTTTATTTACCCAAAGGATATATATATAACTTTCTGATGAAGAAAATACAGTACTCTTGAGAGAAAGCTGTATTTTGTTAGTTTTTCTCACAATACTAGGAAAAATAATTACTTCAGTATTAGGTTTTTTAATGTTAGAAATCATACTAATGCAGTGATTTCAGATTGAATGACATTTACAGATACAAATGTATATATGTTTGAAGGTATCTGGCAAATACAGTTGAAGAAGATGATGAAGAATCAAAGTATGACATTTTCCCATGGGCTTTGGGAAAAGCCTGGAGAAAGCTCTTCCCTGATTTCTTAAGGTTAAGAGATGAGCTATGGAGCAGAATTGACTACAGGGCTATTGTAAGCAGACGCTGCTGTGAAGAGGTAGGGAGGGTTTTAATATTGTAGATGCTGAAACTACAACAATTAATAGCAGCTAACAGTTTAGCTCTGTACATATAATATGTCCCCTAAAGTGCATAGACGAGCCATGGGAAAGAAAAGATGCAGCTAAAATGTAATGGTCCATTTATCCTCCATGACTTTTTTTTTTTTTTTTTTAATTTCTGCATTTAAAATACATTATTAGAAACTGTATTTTTAAGCACAGTTTTTTAAGAAAACTAGAATATTTTACATTGCACTACTGTTAAAAGTGAAGTTTTTACTGATACAATCCTTCTGCTTCATGTAAATATTCTTTATTTATTTAATTTACCATCTGTTGTTTCACTTCATTCACTTTGGAAACAATTCTGTGTGTGTGTTTGCTTTACAAATTATAAATTTGTACACAAGTAAAACCTTCAAATAAAAATCCCAGCACCTCAGGTGAAATTTTAATCCCTTCAGAACTGATATACAACTTCAGTTGACTTTTAAAAGTAATTGTTTTTTACTGCATTTAAAAAAACTCAGAAGGACACACTTTTAACATTCTCTACTATTAATGCAGTGTTACAACCTACATTTTTCAAACATAATAGAAGGGGAAAAAAAGACATTCCTCACTTTTCTGGTGGAATGTATTTGTCTGAAAAAGCCCTGTCATCTTCTAAGAACATGCTTGCTACAACTCGTAGAAAAGAAAATCTCATTTACTCTAGAGTCCCATTTCTGGCGATGGGATTAGATTAGTTTATGGGAAAAGTACAAGGAACAAGGCAAGCTTTTGCCCCACATACCCTCCCAGCTTCCAACGGTCCTCAGTTCAGTGATGTTGTAAAAGACACAATCTTCAGTCCAACACACAAAGAATAAGCTGGTATTTGTGATGATTCACATTAATATACAAGGGTGTAAACTGTTGTGTTTCCACATCTGATTCGTAACTGGTTCACTTACTTGTGCTTAAGGTAGCAAACCTTCTAGTGAGACAGAAGCAGATAGATAATAGATGATAACCACTTCATCTACATAGTTTTTATTCTCTGCCATACATGAATTGGATCCCTTGTTTTCAGCTGTATGTTTTCCCATTATTTTTATGGTTTCTGATCTAATGGCTGTTCCGACAGGTGATGGCTATTGCTCCAATGCATTACGTATGGCAGCGAGAACGTTCTATGCACCACAGCGGAGCTGTGAGAAACTACAACGATGAAGAAGTACAGCTGCCCCGAGGACCTAGTGCTACTCCTACAGACTGCTTGCTTTGTGGTAAGAAAGGAAGATTTGTACAACTAGGATTATCATCATCTTCCTCCTCATCTACTGGCACTTTGGAGATGATGGAATTGCATTCACCCCAGAATTCAAAGGACACCTTTCCAACTGAAAAAATGCTTGTTGACTCTCCTTTTTATTATGCCCAAGGTATGCTTTAATATTGCAAATAATTTTCAATTATTTTAGGCAACTGAGGCCATATTTGCCCATCAGACTACAGTAGGGATTACTGTGTCCTTCTTGATATGGCAAGACATGATCTCTATGTGTTAGCAGAATTCCCTATTACAAATGCAATTACCTTGGCAGAACTGTGCTTTTACTGCCATTGTTTCATTTCATTTTCACATCATGTCTCTTGACTTCCTGGAAGTACTAACTGCTTTATATTCCAAGTCTGTTCAAATTACCTTCATCTACTATGGCAGATTTTGGGTTGTGTTCCAGTCTATTACTATTCTTGCATTATACATTAAATTGAGAATCCCATTTTACGCACCTAGGATTGGCTAGAGGAAACAGTAAAAATACTGGTGCGTGTCATGTGAGTTAAGAGTGTACGTTACGTGATTAAAGCGCTCTTGTTGAGAGCACTGTTTTTAGAAAGAGCAAGCTGCTCAGTTGCTGTCATCAGTTTGGACACACTTAAATCACAATTCACATTTTCCTGTAATGTATCTCAATTGTTGACAGAGTTTATACAAGATTTCCTTTTAAGACTGGGGTACAGGTAGAAAACAATAGAAGAGTTTATTGTGAAATTGTTTTATGTAGTTGAATCTTTGTAAATTAATCTACTCAAAATAGCATCCTGAGCCTTGAATGAGAAGCCTCCATTACATATAGTAGTTATGGGGCAAACGCTCATTCTTTAATGTATTATTAAGACTAGAACACGCTTGAGATGTAAACTTCCTGGGGGAGCTGTATAAGGCCTCAGTTCTGCAAAAATACTTTTATGTGCTTAAGCACTGCAGAGTTCTTAGTGTACTTATTTAATACAGGGTTACAGTTATTTATAGCTCTATTTTTTACTTGCATATGTTCTCACTAATATAAAAATTTTCATTATTATAGTAGGATTGTGTTATTGCTTTTTATAGCTTCAGTACAACTGATTCTCAAGGGTTCCCTCACCTTTGATAAGTTTGGCATTTGACTCTTGACATACAGAACAAGTCAGGTGGCTACAACACATCATTTAACAAATTTAATGTGTTAAACATCACCACGTGCTTACACGGAGACTTACATGAGACCCTAAAACACTTAATTTAAAATCTATTTTTACTTTGAGATCTTGCTTTTTCTACCTGACAAAGGTCAGAAAAAAAACTATGTTTATTTTGACCATTTGCGAATGCTTTCCATAAAGTTCACAAATACCCAAGCAACCTCTAGCATGATTGGTGGAAGTGAACTGAAGCTATACATGTCAACTACTGGTCTTTTTCTTGAAATAAGCCCAGCTTTAACAAGAGAACAAATTCGGTGAATTTCAGTTGCTCTTACAGTTGTGCTTTAAGAACATTGTTCTTAAAGAAACTTACAGCCATCACTTAGTAGCCAGTGATGGCAGAAGCTGCTTCACTTGCATTTCAAAAGGCCAGACTTTGATCTATTATTTTCGTACTAATTTTTTTTCTCCTTATTTCTGGTAGACTGTCAGAGCCTGTGCAGCAGGAGGAGACAAAGTAGCATCTTGAACCAAGACAAATCCATGGATTGGTTTACAAGCAATGAAGAATGAAATACACTCGATGAGGCAGAAACAGATACTGCGCTTTGTGGAACAGTCTGTGCTGCATCGCAACACCATACCTGATGGTTCTGTTAAAACTTTTCCCTTTAAATAGTAGGTGAGATTTTAGACTTCATATGCAGTAGAAATCAAAGCAGTCATTACTTAAAAGTTACACAACTTCCAAAACGTAGCAGCTACTTTGTCATATTTTATTTTACTCTGATACAATACTCAAATTAGCAGCTAACATCTCAGCAGCATCAAGAAAGCAGTGGTCGAAACTTTCTCAGCTTGGTAAGGAATGCTAATTAAAAAACAAAAGAAGTTACTACTTCAGTATTTCAATATACAATGATTAGTTTATTATTATAAATTTTATGACTTCATGATATAGTAACATGTCAAATGCTAGTATAAAAAAATAGTATTTTTGAAAATAAAATTCCACTAAATATTTAACATTAAAAAAAAAAAAACAACAAAAAAACATTTTCCAAGTATCTCACCTGAATGAGCATCCTGCCAATAAGATGGTCTAGCAACGTAAGGCACAGAGCAGTATGTTTCAGCATTGTCAGAAAGTGGTTCTGTGAGAAGTAAATTTTTTTAATTCTTTCCAACAACTTTAAAACATATGTGCAAACTAGAGTGCGTGGATTTTTTTTTCCCTGACATATTTAAAATTTCTTTTTGCTTCTGCTAAAGTGCTTTGCACCTATCAGTGCATTCAGACCTCTTTGCTCTACTATGGATTTTGCAAATCTAAACTAGGATGAGACATCTTTTTTGGATTTGCCAGAACAGCAGGATTACAAAACAGAGCATGCTGGTAATGTTTCTTCTGTGGAATCCTTAAGCCCATCAGCGTCCTCTAAAGTAGCAAAAGGATGAGTATAGAGGACTGAATTTTATAAAAAAAAAATTAAAAAATGAAAACAGTAGTAGAAGGGCAGTCATTCTTTATTTGAAGATTGCAATTTCTTTTCTATTTAGTCTAGATTTTTAATGAGATATTTAAATAACCATTAATATATCCTTTTTCAAGCTTGACAAGGTTTAGGCTGTCCAGAAGCTTTTCTGTTCTTCATAACAATCTCAGCTGCCCTAAGGAAAAAATATTGCCTCTTCCTACAAACTTTGCTTCATTATATCCTTGGATTATCAAATTGCAGTGACAGGATACTTACCATTGTATTCACTTTCTTTAAGAACAACTCGATCCTGAATATGGATTTCTTCACATTCCTCTCGAGGTGGTTCTTCAGTATTTTCTTGAGTTTCCACCATTTGGCCTGATTTGCAATTCTTGATTTTAGCAGGGAGTACCAACCAATTTTTATGAGTTACCTCAATGATCCTTTCACACATAAAAGGGAGCTTGCAGGTCCGTATTCTGTCTAAAAGGTCAATAACCTGTGTGATGCTTTTGAAGAAATGCAAAGGATAAAGTAGTATTTTAAAAACTCAAATCATACACTGTGAGTCTCAGTTCTACTGCCTTTGTCATATTCTTTACCTTTGAGGTTACGTTAGTCCTTCAGTTTTAAGGTAAAGGAGCTAGCAACGTGACTACTGAACTGGAAAACAGTACAGTTATTTTGAGGATGTCATTAAGTGTAAACTTTCACTGACCATAATGAGAGTATTCCCAAAGTAAAGGCCAAAGGATTCAGCCAAGGGTAGTTTATACTAAGTGTAGCTCCCTAAAAAAAATTACATGGGAGGGGGAAAAAAATTTTGTCAAACATTTAATATACACATCCAGCATGATTGAAGAGATGTTTGTGTTTGTAACAATGTTAGGTGATACATGAATAAGTATGTAAGTGCCAGAAGTAAATACCTACTTTGCTAAATACACAGCGCACACACCACCCTGTTTCAGACTTGGGTGTACAACAGGCAGAGCAGACTGAGGGTTAAGCATATCCAGAACTACCTGCAACAGAAAAATAAATATATTTTCCCAGTAAATATTAATATATATCATTTTTTTTTCCTTAACAACAATACTTGAAAAAACCCACAAAGTTTATCTATGGAAAATGAATGCATACAACAGCAGTATGATCACAAACCAGTTTTATTACTGCCTGTCAAAACCTTAGAGAAACCTGAGGTCCACACATTTACAAAACAAAGCCCTTGCTACTTCCAAATGAATTTCTATTAAAACAGCAAGTAGCATTTCACCAACCCAGTAGTTTTATGTTAACATTAAACTTTCTACTAATTAAATTCCTTAATGTTGACATTAATAAAAACTTTTGTAGACTACATTTACGAACGCCTTTGGATACCTAGTTTTCAAATGTAAAAAAAAAAAAGTTCAAGTGCATCTTTATCATGAAAAGATCACACTACAGTCTCAGCGTCTAACTAGCTGTTTGTTTCAAGGTTTAGAAAACTTCTGTCTCTGGCAATTTATCCATTTTCTGCTAGAAAACTATTCAAACTGTAAAACAATGGGATATGCAGTATGGACTGTTACATTTAAGTTTTTAAAATGGTATTTTTATGCTATATGTTTTATTTCTTGCTCAAACTGTTTAATGTGATTGTACTTTGTTTAAAGCGTTTATGTAGGTAGTTTGTCTGCTTTACATGGAAGAGTGGTTAACATCTAGCTGTTTTCCCCAGCACATCTCCCTTTACAAACTCGGGATATACAAAGCAGGACAGGAGAGCAGGCAAGAGTATTCCTTACTCTAAGTTAGGCCTTAGTTACATTGTGTGTCCAATATAGCTGATAGCAAAGTGTTTATGCATTTATATTAGCTAATCTTTATCTTAAATTTAATGTTTAAAATATATACCTTAGTCAGGTACATTAAAAAAAAAATCAATTTTTTCCAAAATACAAGTAAGTTTGTCTTTGCTTACAAGACAGTAGTGATTAATTGTAGCATTTCTGTATTACAGCCATATCGCTCCTTCATTTGGCAACTTGTAACTGAAACATTGAAAATACTTGTAATCTGACAAAAAAAATCCCCGCAATGTTTCTTTCATTGATGATGATCTGATTGTTCTTCCTCATGTTAAAGTAGATAGGGGAATCCTGTTGTAAGTGTGAGCACTAGGTTTTAATTTATGCAGAAAAGTTGGGGGGAATTTTTTGGACTTACTGCGTCAAGTGTTATAGATTTCATATCTGCAGCAGCTGTTGAAATGTCTTTAAGAATGAAATCCACATTATCTGGCCACTCTTCCATATGTCCTATTTCCCAAGCAGCACGCCACTGCCTGTAATTCTTCTTAGCTAAATTATGATGATCATCTCTGATTTCATAACTTACAACACGTCCTTTGGGTCCAACTGAAAAAAACCAAAAGATATTAGACTTACTACTTTTCCCCCTGTAATAAGGAATTTAGAGATAAAGTGCTGGGTTAGTTCTTTTACAGACCGAAATCCATCAACCTACAGATGAAATAAAGCATAGTTGTAGTAGTATAAACTGTTTCTAAGATGTTCTCCTGAAGTAACTCTGCAGCAGAAGGTGACGTGAGCATCTGTGGCCCTATCAATCTATGATTCTCTGGCTAGAGCTACCAGAGGTACCAGCTGAGTGAGAAAGCTGCAACACTGGTCACCACTTACAGATGCTATAAAGCTGACAATGACTGCTTTTGTTGTTAATAAGATTTGAAACTGCTGGTTTTACATTTTTTGACAATCCTCATTTTCACAAAGGTTTGCTGTTTTCCATGCGTAGTTCTTTCTCCACCTGTCCCTTCTTAGGATTGGGGGAAGGCTAAGAAAATCCCCAGACCTGCTGACTGATTTCAGCCCCATAGACAAGTTTTCAAGCGTACTCTTTGATTTACACAGGCTTGTGGTATTTTCCTGTTATTGTCTGTAACTGTAATAAATTATTACTTAAGTATAAATTTACTATCCTGAAGTTTACCATATGAGTCCAATACACAGTGTTCTTCATAAAAGAAGTGTAAGCAGGATATCCAGGCACAGATAGCAGTGTGTGCATTCCTGTATTATTCTGTCCTTGTATTGCTCTAATTTCTCAAATCTATCACATTATTAGCTTCTCTTTCTCCTTGCTGCTTTTTAATGGATGAAGGCAGCTTTCAGATATCAGCAGCTCAGTGGGTGAGGTTCTGTGACTTAAACCATTTTAGGTTGGAGTCAGCAGGCTCCGTCCCTCACCTATGTGACTGCACTGTGAATCCATTCAGAAAACCAAACAAAAGAAGGAAGGGGTGGGCTTCCCGGCAATCTCTCCCTGATCCAGGTCACCTTGGATCAGATAGAGGCCAGAGCCAACATGTAAAGAGGGAGAGTTTCAGCGGTGTCACCTTTGATTATCTTAAACAGTTGCAGAATCACAGCACCAACTCCTTTTTACTCAAGATTACCAGTTTGGAACTACTGGAATAATAAAATTGTTCACATTAGGGTCAGTCTTATTCCTTCCTCTGCTCATCTGCAAAATTTCCTACATTTTGAAACTGATTTCTGCAAAAATATGTGCAATTAGTTAAAACAGCTAGACAAAACTCATTAATGTTAAGCTACACTATGTCAAGTTTGCATACATCATATGTTCTCAAAGATATCGCAAATGCCACAGTCTTAACTTTGTCTTGTTCCATGTCAGTAGTTTCTGGGAAAGATTACAATAAAAAATAAAATATAAAATGAAAGTAACATGAAGGAAGGATTAATGAAGTCTGTTAAATTGATGAGAGTTTTGGAAATCAAATACTTTCACAGTTACAGCTAAATTAAACTAAGTCATTGGAAAGAATATATTGGACAATACTGAAAAAGGGGAGGAATAATCTGTAAGTCCAAGTGTGTTTGTATGAAACAGCCACAGTGGACTGAATACCCAAGGCAGAAAATCGTGTGCAAAAGCTAACTTTTGCCTTAGCCAGCACCGGGTATTCAATCCCTTTCTTCAGATTTAGGGTCAGCCTGTAGGGGAGGACAGGAAAAGCTAATGACTCTTATGTTCCCTCTCTCCAAATGCATCTCTGGAAAGAGAAGTGCTGACTTTCGCATTCTGTTTTATCAGCTTCTAGCTCCCACGGCAGCAATGGCTGCTTTGAGCATGATCCTATACTATCTTCAAAACCCCACCATGGAACTACAAAACCGCCCTAGTTTATTGCAGGAAGATGATCGAAGGAACTAAGGAATAGCAGGAGGCAAAAAGGGGGAGTGGGAGCAGAGGTGCACCTGCTGACCTCAAAACCTCAGCCCAACGTGTATCAAGACCCCCTGCAGCTGAGTGATCTTGGCGCGGTGTTTAATGGCTGATCATTAAAACAAGCATTTTCAACTGTATGCCAAGCAGAGATTAGTGGAGCTAAAACAAAGGACTAAGAAGAACAAACTGCTCTGTTCATCTCAGCTGGGGACCCTCCAGATTCCCTTTGCTGCTGCTTACATGCCCTTGCCAGCCAATTTTAAGCTCCTGATGGATCTCAGCACTCTAGTTTGTACGATTCACTGAGTCTTACCATTCCTAGATCCTCATGTTATCCTCAGCAGTATGACCTGGCACCCCAGGGCGAGGTTGGATCAATTGCACTGGTAACATACTTGCTGAATACTAAACTTTCCTGAAAAACTCATGCTTCTGAAAAGCCTTGTTCTGTTATCCTGGAGCACGTGCCAAGGGACAGCAGACAGACAGCATTGCTACACAGGAGAGTAAGAGAAAACTAATTCACTGCCCTCAAGTTCTGAGGTTATTTAATTGTCTTAAACAAAAAGAGCATCTGATTTTGTTCAGTTTATCTCCCTCACATCACCTCCCACAGATACTTGTCTGGCTCTAAGCAGGAGTATTGAAGTGTTTTGCATCTTGACTGTTGAATGATACAGAGTACAACCACAAAGGCAGCCCAAACCTTAAACATTTCACAAAGATAGCATAGTCTATAATGCTGCTTTCTAATGAGCATTGGGAAATAGTGAAAAATAAATGTTACTGCTGAGGTTTCACAGCAGCTCAGGATACAGGTGCTTCTCAGGTTGTGACCACTGCTGGCATCCTCAGGTATTCAGTTACTCTGATGGTGGGGTGCCCACAAACCCTGGCTTTGAGCATAATCTTCAGGATACGCAACTCGTACTTTTCTGCTCTGTCAGTTCAAGATGATCCATGATGAGGTTACCGTCTTTACCCTCAAAAGTCCTTTAACATTGCAGAAAAGGGCAGTATTCTGCAATAGCAGAAATTCATTAGAGAAAAAAATTGAAAACCAAATTCAAATGGTGCTTTATTTTTCAGGTGTGTGCAAAAGCAATTATAAGCAAACAACTGTGGAGGTTTTCTTTCATTTTGGTTTTTTTTTTCCTTAAGGAAGTTGTTCTGTCAGGACCCTTATGAGGAGCGGCTGAGGGAGCTGGGATTGCTCAGTCTGGAGAAGAGGAGGCTCAGGGGAGACCTTACAGCTCTCTATAACTTCCTGAAGGGAGGTTGTGGTGAGCTAGGGGTCGGCCTTTTCTCTCGTGTAGACAGTGATAGAACTAGAGGCAATGGTTTCAAGCTGCACCAGGGGAGATTCAGGCTGGACATTAGGAAATATTACTTCTCGGAAAGGGTAGTCAGGCACTGGAATGCACTGCCCAGGGAGGTGGTGGAGTCACCGACCATGGGGGTGTTCAAGAAACGTTTGGATGTTGTGTTGAGGGATATGATTTAGCTGAGAAGTATTGGTGATGGTTGGACTGGATGATCTTTTAGGTCTTTTCCAATCATGATAATTCTGTGATTCTGTGACCCCATAAATCAAATTACTCTGAAATATGGTCCACTGACAGGCTGCCTACAGATGAGATAAAGTTGAAGGATGAGATTTCACCCTCACTCACATTGCTGAGTGTAAAGGCTCCCTGCCTTTCAGAGCACTAAGACCTAGGTCAAACCAGGCAAGCTGTAACATGAAAAAATAAGTGTGCAGACACATAAGCTGGTACCCAGCAATCTGATTATTCGCATAGTCCATCAAGATGACAAAAAGGAAACTGACAAGGGCAAGAGATTGGAGAAAGAGTCTAGCATGGTTAAGCCAATGCCAACAATAATGATGGCTGAAACTCATCTTTCTGCGGTGCCTTTGGTAACCCCATTTACTATGGCCCTCAAAATATTGTCAAAACAGCTTGCAGTCCCTACGCTGGCTCTGGCACAGATGTAATTTTCCTTTAAGTCAACAAACTATACATGAATACACGAATTGCAGCAAAACTTTTAAGAACTGACCATAAGTATCTGGTCAAAAGAAAGTTAATGTATGATAAGGGAATTGCACTGCTTCTATGTTTTCTAAAACCAGGTTCTCACCTGCTCTTGACAGAAACAAGCTCATAGCTCCAGACCCACTGCCAGTTTCCAAAACAGTGTCTCCCGGATGGATATCCATCATCATTAACATAGCACTTATATCCTGCGGATGAGGTAAAACATGACACATTACCAGTCTTGGAAACTAAGGGTGAGATTCGGCCAGCAACCTCCTGGTCGCCAGCCAGCCAGCCCAGCGAGCAGCCAGTACCTTGGGGTAGGCGATAGTGGGCCCCCGCGGCATCAGCAGCACGTACTCATCCAGCGAGGGCCGCCTCAGCAGCAGCCGCGCCCCGACCGAGGTGCGCAGCAGCTGCCCAGGCAGCTGCCCGATGATATTGCGGTGAGGCAGGAGGCCGCCGGGGCTGGCCAACACCGAACCCTCCGCCAGCCGGCACAACAGCTTCACCGTCCTGTCGTACTTCTTCCGCACCTCCGCCAGCGCCAGCTCCCCGGCGCGGAAAGGGCCGGGACGCGCTCCCGCCGTCTCAGGAGGAACCCGAGGCTGGGGGGCGGCCGCTTTCTCCTCCTCCTCCTCCGAGGGAGCCGGAGGGGCCGCCGCCGCGCACCGCCCCACGGCCGCCGCTTCCTCCGGCGGCAGCATCCGCCTCACCCGCTCCAGCGGTGACAGCGACGTCTCCCACGCCCGCCTGCGAGGCCTCCAGCCGGGGGCCGCCCCATCGCCGGCGGAGGAGGCGGAGGAGGCGGCCCGCCGCAGCCCGCCCCAGGCCCTCATGAGAAGCGAGGCGGGGAAACGGACGCTCAACCGCCGCCGCCCCCCACGCGCCTGCGCCGCGCGCCCCGATGACGCCCCGCGGGGCGTCATCGGGGCGCGCGGCGCAGGCGCGCGGGGCGAGCACGCGGCCGGTGCATGCGCCGGCGGGGGAGGGCCGGGCGAGGAGCGCCATGGCGGCGGCAGCGTGCGGCGGGGAGGCGGCGGCAGCGGCGCGGGCCGTTTGCGCTTTCTCCCCCGGCGAGCGTCGTCTCTTCGCCATCTCCGCTTCGGATGGGCGCCTGCGGGTGTGGGAGACGGCGAACAGCCGCCTTCAGCACGAGTACGTGCCCTCCGCCCACCTCAGCGCTGCCTGTACTTGCCTGGCCTGGGCCCCGCCGGGGGGACGACCACCGCCCCCCAGCAAGGTACGGGCGGTGCGTGTGTCAGGGGGGGAACACGCACGACCGACACTGAGGAGAAGGGAAGGAGTGGGATGGGGATGGTGGCGACCCGCGTAGCTTCGACGCGTGGCCGCGGCCCGCTCGGCTTCACCCCGCCCTCTCGGCGCCATGTGGCGGGGGTCGGCGTGGCCGGGCAGGCCGGGGAGCGGGGATGCGGCGTCCCCGGTGCTGGGGAACGGGATAAGGATCCCGTGGGGAGGACCGGAGCTCCGCGGGGTTCAGTCGCGGGCCCCCTCCCTCCTCGCGAGGTGCTTGGGGCATGTCCGCGCCTGACATCCCGCGCAGTGTGGGGGGAATCCGCTCTCCTCAGAGGGCCGTCGCAGGATTGCTCTTCACAAGGCAAACTTCCCGTGTTGGTGGGGGAAGCGGCACTGGAGGTTTTATTATTTTATTTATTTATTTATTTTTAAACCCGGGGTTTATCAACAGAAGCACTGACTGTGTAAAATCATTTGTCTTTCGTATAACCTGGATGGAAGAAGTCTTCCTTGAAGGAGTGAGGTATGATACTTCATGGCACATCTCACCTTAATCGAAAAGGTGATGCTACAGAGCAGGTCGGCTGCTGTGTGTCTGCTTAGCTTATGTACAGTTCGCATTCCAGTAAAGGCAGTATCTCTCCACACTTCCTTACCCTTGGAAGTATTTCCATGCAAGCTGCTACGCTGTCCGTGACGCGTCTTCCCAAGCTCAGGAATCCTGCGAGAAGGTATTCAGCAGCTTTATTCAGAGCACCCATCAGAGGGCTTGAATGTTCTCCACCTTGAACTTGTTTTACTTAACTTCATCTCAGGTGAGGACTTGACCTGAAAATATCTGGAGAAAGGTACCTTTTCATCCTCTTTATGTTGAAGTAGTTCTATTCTCTTTAGCTAGCACATACTTTATCGAAGGGATACGTTTTTTTTTCCCGGGAAATTATATGTAAAATCCACCCCCTTTATCATGAGAAGTAGGTAGGGGGTTTTAAAAGGCATTTTGGTATATAAACGATTTAGTATATTTGAAGTACTGTAAGTACCACTTCAGAATGTTTAACACAGAGATTACCAATTCAAAGGAAGACAATATTGTCTCATTTTTTTTTTCAGTTGAGCAGCTTAGTCCCTGAACTTGAAAACTCCCAGAACGTTTGAAGAATGTGGCAGAAAGGGTTAGTTTTAGGTTGGCCATTCATTTGTCACATAACTTTGACAAAAAAGGATACGTGCATTATTTGCAGAGTTGTGTAGGTTCTCCCTCACTCTTAAATAAACTGAAACTGGCATGTGAAAATGGGGTTAATCTGTCCTGTGTGAAATAAAACTTAAGCTATCATAGTGCAGTGTTGTGGTGCCCTAACTCAAGCACAGGAAGTTTCTGAGTGGCTTTTAAAATTAACCCTATTTAGACACCCACCGCTAAAACCCACAGATGCTCCAAATTAACCTTGTTTAGGGTTGTATGGAAAATGGACTTAATCAGACAGCATTTGGTACCTCTCAGTGCTTTCTAATTATTCTAGCAGTTTGAATGCTGTCCACTGCTTGAAAGTTGGTACGTTTTCAAGTGGAGCTGAGAAACATACTGTTTCTTGGAATAATTATGCCATAAACTCTTATAATTAATTGGCTTGTCCTTGGACTGAACTGAAGAACTAAAGTTGTGATGGTTCTGCCAAATATATTTTATTGAATGTATTTTTTTTCTGACATTTAGTCTTCTTTCTTTTTTTGTTCCTGGAGAGTTGACATCTCGCTAGGTAGTACTAGTGTCTGGTGTTCTGGAGTAAAACTGTGCCAGCAGTTATCTATAAATGGTGTTTGACCAAGTTGCACCTAAACTAAGTATGTTTTGGACTGCTGCCATGTTAATAAAGGCCATGTGTTACAGGGGAATATTAGAAATTAAGTTTTGAACTGCAGGTCCTGAAGTTGCTGATGGAGTGGCAGCTTATTTGGATGTTCCCTGCACACGTGCTTTCGTAGTGTCAGTGCTTCCTGCTTGCAGTGTTCACCATCTCCTGCTCCATGAAGTGGTGCCTTGTGCAAGAGTACGTGGACCACCAACTTTCAAAATACCTTTTTACACTTTCTTCCTAATAAACTGCAACAGCTGTCATCTTCAACTCTGAAGACTCTTTAGGCTTCTCCCTGTTTTGGTATTTTTAGTGCTTTGCTTCAAATGTGAGTAGCAGAGATTGGATTTGTTTTTTAAAAAACAAGTGTCAGTGGCTGACCTACTCAAGTAAGGACATTATGGAAAAATATGTGTACAGTCCCTTTTCAAATAACTTGTTAACCATCTCTGCTAATTAAAACACTATACTTTTTCAGGCAAAGTTGAAGGATATCTACATAAGCTTGAGTTTCCATAAATCTGGGGAGAAAAAAAAAAATCAAAAGGAAACCGATACTTGATGTAGTCCCCTCCCTTGTCCTGTCCTGTCCATTAAAACAGGATGCTCTTACCTTTAAGACCCCGGTCCACAAGTGAATCTCACATGGATCTCTACTGCAGGTAGCATTCTGTCTGTGTACTAGTTGAATGCAGGGTAGAGAAGTCTGATTTTAGTTTTTGGGGTGTTTTTTCAAATAATCTCCAACGTTATTTCTTTAATGCAAAAATTTCTGACAAAATCCTGCACCGACAAAACTGATAAAGCGTGATCAGTAAAGAAATACATGTGAAAAAATGATTGGAAAAATGTTCACTGCCTCTAGCTTTCTTCTTGACACTGGAAATAACTGGATTTTAGTGGGAATTTTGTTGTACCTTTGGGTTGTTCCAAGGGAAATTGGCCATAACAAACTGAAATGAAGGGTTAACAAATTTTAATTAAAATATATATGCAAGGGAAGAGAATAAAATCTGTTCTTAATTGTCGTTTTGCTTTGCAGCGGGATTGTGTGGGGTAATTGGTAAAAACTACGTAAAGAGATGGAAAAGTACCAGAAAACAGATAAACTGTACTTGCATCTCTACTGACTCTGTGGCCCTTGTCTTTGCATGTCAGACAGCAGTTTCAAGATGGCTTAATTGGCATTGCTGCCAAAAATTTAACTAGTTGAGTCTTTTCTCATATATTGTCTTAAAACTTACTTGGTCGTGCGTGGCGACTGTCATGGTTTCTCAGCACCTATGCTTTTGTAGTGTTTTGTAAACATTTTTCTTTCCCAGGAAAAATGAAGCCTAAACAAACGCTTGCAATAAAACCAATGTAATCTCTTTTCTCAAGAGCCTACTTCTGATGTAAAAGTATAGCATTTTGGTATTTATTGGCCTAAAACAAAACAGTTTTTCTTGCAGAAGATATTGTCTGTGTTAAATACAGAGGAAAAGAAAGTCCCACTTCAAAGAACCAGAGTATTTATCCTGAACTGTTAAACTTTTAGATCTCAGTTATGGTGAAAACTCCCAAATCCCGATTGTCATTGTATCTCTGGCCCTGAGTAGAAATTTACCTTCTCTATGTGATGTCTGTTGTATGACAGTTTAGCTACACCACATGGAGCTTGCGCACAGCTGATCAGAGTCTCCTTTGGCTTCTTTTGGCTGCTCATCAGTGTAAATATATCTCTTGTGTAGAAGAAGCATTAGGTTTTGTGTAATTTATTTATTTTTTTTTTTAATTGGAGAGAGTGCTTTGCTGTGACATAACAAATGTAAGACTTGCCAAAGTCCAATTTAAAAACTAAATCAGTAGCATTGGGGATACTTTTTTTTCTTCTGAAGTCTTTGAACAGTTTTTTCTTTCTTTTTTTTTTTTTTTTTTTTTTTTTTTTTTTTCTTCAGTGTGTGTGATCAGTTCTGAGTGATTAACCCAGTGAGTATAACTGTAGTGGCTGGCTTCTTCTGCCCTTTTATTTTAGTTTTACAGGCTCAAGAGCCAGTTTTATTCTTTCTCCCTTTCCCAGTGATGTGCTGCATTCATCTAATTTTGGTTAAGAGAGATGGAAGTGAAATCCCTCCTTGAAGCATTTGATGGCACTTGCAGAGGAAGAGGGTGAAGACTTAAGAATGGCCTGGTCATAGGAGGGCCTCTGGTACAGGACTTGAGCAGAGCACTTAACGCTTAAGTCCTGGTTGCTTCCCTCTGTGGAGTGGGGTAGCACTTTCTTTTTAAGAGGCATTATGAATACTTAATATTTGCAAGACTCTTTTTGAATAGGTTTTGAGAAAAAACAAACTGATCATTCTTGATCAAGTGTTTCCATTTTGTGGATGAGGTTTTCTGATCGTATTAATCTTTATCTCTGGAAAACTCTAAATAATGTTTTTTTTCCCCCTCATATTGTGATGGCTAGGCTAGCAAAATGGCCTCCACCAAATGTTTGCAAGTGACTCATAGCAACTTCATTACCTTGTACATGGAGGTACAAGGTGAGTCTCTAGGTTGCTGTGCACTTCAGTGTCTTCATTTTGTGTCTAGCAGAGTTTGTGCTGGCTGACTGGGTTTCAAATTTACAGAAGATTTTTCCCTTCTGCTTTAGCAGTGAGACTAGATGGTCAGACTAATTTATTTCACGTTTTCTCTTTTTTGATTTTTCAGGATGGCCCCCAGAGGAAAAAACGGAAGTCTGAAGTTGCAGAAGCAGACAAGCAGTTAGATACCCTGGCTATTGGTACAGCAGTTGGTAGCATTTTGTTGTACAGCACAGTAAAGGGAGAACTACAGAGCAAGCTAGTAAGTAGTACACTCTTCATCACGTGCTGCCAAATACTGATGGTTTCAGTCAGTTTCTGCTGTTTTTTCTGCTGCTCAGAAATGAAATAAGTTAACCTAATTATTTAGATCCTTTTTTTTTTTCTTAGTAGCTGCGTGTGTGGATAGAGGTGCAGTAATTCAGGTGCTTGGGGAATGTTCAAGCAGTGCTTTTTCCATTGTTGGCAGTATGTATATGTTGAGAAATCTTGGTTTTGAAGTTAATGCGGTATCTTAACATTGTGTATGAATTTTTATTTTGCATTAAAAATAACAGTAATGATGAAATGCCTAATGGGAGAGTTAAGTGATTTGTGAGAGTGTTGTACCCTCAGTTCCTGCACAGTATTTTGAGAGAGGAGGGAAGGATTGAAGGGAAGGTGTTGTGTTGATGGACTCTTCTGTAAACTTACCTCCCTTGTGGAAGCTTTTGAGCTCTCTCAGCACTTGATTTTTCTTGGATGAAAAAGGTGAGATGAAAATCAGCGTATCTCATTGATAACTTCCCTGTTACTCTTTATTAGCTTGGTTTTAGTCTGGGGTAACATAACAAGCGAAATAAATCTGTATGAATGACTCTGTGCAGTACTTGAGATACTTTAGCATACTTTTGTTTCTAAACTGTCAGTTGTATGTAGAGTGATGGACTTGAATTTAGAGAAAGCAATGACTTCTTAAAATCATGGTATGTGCAAGTGACACTAGATAACAAATATCAACTCTGTTTTATTGAAAAGATGTATTTATGTCTGAAAACTGTGAAGAAAAAGGAGCTTCAGGTTAAAATTTACAGTTTCAGTTGTTTGAAAACACTGGCGGTTCTTTCATAGGAGCAGGATAGCAGATGTTATTGCGAGTACTTTGTTTTTTACAGATAGGTTGAACTGAAAGATTATTCCTGCTAGAATAAGAGCCATCACTGTTACCTGTCCTTATTGAACAAAACGTTTTGCTATGATGTATTTTGTCTAGTTCAAAGCTGATTTGCAGAGACACTTTTGGGAGTAGTCTAAGCTGAATAATGCCCCATTGTAGGGTCTTGTGATCTGATGATAGCTCACACTTGAATGCTGAGTAGAAAGAGAAGGCTACTCATCTCTGAAGGTACTTAAGCAAGTGGGCACTTAGATGACTGTCAGCAAGACATCTGTGCTAGCCTTTCCTTTGAGCAAATTTCATACTGTTAGACAGCCTTGTTTGTTTGTGTGTATAAAAAAATAGTGAGCAGGACGATTTTTTTTGTTAACTCTGAAGTGCTAGATCAAGAATTAATTAAAATACTTAAGTGTATGTATCAAAATATGAAATATCTTTAACTTACGTAACTGTGTATGTGTATTGATCTTTAAAATGACACTCTCTTCATGTTGCCAATTATTTGAATTTAGTTCTTGAAAGAACAGCTTGTTCACAATTTTGGTGTGGGGAAGACTCTAGTCATCGAGACTTCTTAATTTATTAATGAGTTGACCGTCTTTTACCTTTTGTAGGATGGTGGTCATGACAGTAGAGTAAACTGTGTGAGATGGCACCACGACAACTGCTGCTTGTATAGCTGTTCAGAGGACAAACACATTGTGGAATGGAACACACAGACCTGCAAAGTAAAGTGGTAAGTGATGCTGGTTTTTGGTAAAATTTGTTTACACTTGCTTTTGTGTATTGCCTCCCTTACAGGTTTTAGTGAGGTTCTGTTTGAAATGCTGCACTCTGCTATCCAGCATTCATGCCCACTGTACAAAATTGCTGTTATTTTTCTGAGACTGGAAGTGGTTTTATTAAAAGATAAAAGAGTAAGTCTTGTAGTTGGGTTTTTTTCTGTGTGTGTTGGGAAGACTAGATGAAATGAGTAACTGTACTGAGAGGGATTTGGGTCATTCCATGCTAACTTTTAGTGGGTGATGGGCTTCCAGTCGCTTTTGTGATGCTGAAAAATCTAAATTCTAGAAAATATCCTTGGAAATATGGGAAGCAGATAGTGGAACACCTCATCCCAATTAAATCTGTTCCGTGCACTCAGATTTGCTCAAAGGGCCTTGCTATGATGATAACCCACTTGGTTTCGCTCACTACTGATGTGCAGTGAGGACAGTTCCACTTGGCTGTCTGAGCAGGCTGCTACTGTTTAAAGTACTGTTGAGCAGAATAGAGCTTAGTGCAGAGTAACAAGATGTCTGGTGTAGGCATTTGCTTTCTTTTGTAATAAAGTCAAACTGTTTTTAAACTTTAAAGAAGAAACTATGATTTCTACTAATGATCCTGGTTGTCTTAATTCAGTAGAAGCCTAGTGTGTGATGGCACCTTGACTTTCCTCTTATGCCATTGTTTATTTTTTGTAACATTTCCCACTGTTGTGTTACTCTTACTGCAGCTCTGTCATTTTTATTGAAGATGGTGTGAGCACTGCAAACAGCTCATCCTCAGTAGCCTCTTTGATTTCTCTAGAAAAGAGATGCATCCTTAGGTTGTATTAAATTGAGACCCTGATGTAAAGTAGCAGAAGACGTCCATAAAATATCCCCCTAGCCTTATCTTCTTTGGATTGAACACACCCAGTTCCCTCACCTTTTCCTCTTATGTTATGTGCTCTACTCCATAAGCTGCCTTCACGGCCCTCCACTGGATTTACTCCGCTGTGTCAGTGGCTTTCTTTTACTGTCCCAAACTGGACATAGTGGTCAGATGCAATTTCAGAAGTGTGGCACAGAGTAGAGGAATCACTTTCCTTGACCTGCTGACTACACTCTAGCTAATGCAAATCAGTATGCAGTTGACTTCATTGCCACAAGGACTCACTATTTACTCATGTTCAGCTTGACTATGAGGACTGCAAGCTTCTTTTATGCAAAGTTACTTTCTAGCCATTTGTCCCCAGCCTGTACTGGGATTTTTCCCTCCCATGTGCAGGACTTTACATTTTCCTTTGAGCTTTGAGATTCTGACAGCCTATTTCTCAAGCCTGCTGAGATGCCACTGAGTAGCAGCCATGCTCTCTAGCATATCAATTGGTATCCCTAATTTGGGATACTTGTGTGTCCATTCTGTCCTGTTTTGAGGTCATTAATGAAGATCTGGGCAATTACTGAAGATATTAATCAGTATTGGAATGTCCTTAGGGAGTGACACCAGTAACTGGCCACCAGCTGGACTTCATACATATGATCACAACTGTTTGAACTCAGTGATCCAGTGGAATCTTATCCCTCCTTAGAGTCCTTTCATTCAGTCTATATATCTCCAATTTGGCTGCAAGGATACTATGTGAGAAATGTAAAAAGCATTGCTAAAGTCAATTTAAATGGCATACATGGCTCTCCTCTCATCCACCAAGACAGTTATCTCATTAAGAACGCAATCAGGTTGGTTAAGGATAATTTGCCATTTGTAAATTTTGTGCTGAATGTTCCCAGTCACTTTTTTGACCTTTGTGTGCCTGGAAATGGCTTCCAGGTGGATCTGTTGTATAACCTGCCCTGTTGTTTCCTGGATTCTCCAGATTCTTCTTCTTGTGGATATATTTTGTCTCTTTTTTTTTTCCTTTCAAAATAATCTGAAATTTCTACTGAGCTAGGTGGCCACTCAAAATGATAGTTTGGTCTTTGTGATAATTCTGGCCTTAGGAGTTCTGGATGCATCCTGTTCAGTTTTAAGGAGTTGCTTACATTGGATTTGCTGTTGTGATCCCTAATTTGATCTGCCCTTACTATGGCGGAAGTGCTGTGCTCCCTCTGACTCTTGCACTAGCTTTGGGAACATGGGAGGCCTAAGAGATTTTGCTCTTCAGTGCTTTGGCCTTTTTGTGTACTGAATGGATCCCTACACCATTCAGCAGCAGGCCCTTGCATTCCTCAGTCATCATCTTGCTGCTGCTGATGTGCCTTTCGTAGATGTCCTTTTGTTGGCCTTCATATTCCCTGTTGATTTGAACACCAGCTAAGCTTTGGCTAATTCTGTCCCTGCATGCTTGGACAATATTTTTATATTCCTTTGCACCCTATCTCCACTTCCACATTCTCTATACATCTTTTTTGTGGTTTTGAGTTGAGTCAGGAGTTACCCACTTGGCCAAGCCAGTGTTCTGCAATAGCTGATGATTTTCTCCTCAGAATAGACCATTCTTTTGCTTTGATGAGGTTATCCTAGAAGAGCAACCAGCTTTTCTCCAGTGGGATCCTGACAATCAGTTCTTTAATAAGTTGCAGTCTGCTCTTTTAAAGTCAAAGATTGTAGTTCTGCTGTTTATATTGCTCATTTTTCTTAGGGTCTTAAATTCCATTGAGTTGTGGTTGCTGTAGCTGGAGGTTGTCGTCAGCCGTCACATCCCTGACCAGTTTTTCCTTTTTTCTTTTCTTTTCCTTTTTTTTTCTTCTTCTTTTCTTTGAGTAGCTGAACTAGTAAAGCATCTTTCATGGTATGATTGTGAATCACTTGTATCAAGAAAAGATCTTCAGCACTTGACAGCAATCTCTGGGACTGCTTGTGCCCTCCTCTCCTGCCCTTCCAGCAATGCTGACGTGGTGAAAGCCCCTTATAGGAACTGGGGCATGGGATTATGAAGATTTATCTATTTCTTTTTTAATTGGACAATCTGTAGCAGATACCCACCACATCACCCTTGTTGGTCTGTTCTCATACTTACCTGTAAGTTCTCCACTGGCCTTTTGCCTATTTCAGAGGAAGGCTCCATGTGTTTATGCTTTTGGTGTGGAGAAACCTCTCTCTTTTTTGTCTTCCTGGCATGTCCTTGCTGAAGTGCCTTCCTAAACGTCCATTTATTGCAGCACTCCTGTCTTGCAAGCTATCTCACTATTTTTCTCTGATCCTGGTGAGATCAAAGCTCTGAAGCTGTCCATAGACATCTAATTCACCCTATGTGTATCCTATAGCATGTGTGTTGATTTACAAGTACTTGAGATGGGTCCCAGTCTTGCTGATTTCTCAGGGAATATGAGAATTTTTATTGTCATTCTTCGTCTTGGGTGTTTCCCTCTGCCTCAATACTGCTGCTTTTTTGGGGGCTGTGGCTATAAAAGGTGTTTAGAGGCATTCTTTAATTTTAAAGATGGCAACAAAAAAATAATTTCTGGAGTGTATACATTAAAAGTACACCAGGAATATAATATCTTTTTACCTGAAATTTTAATCTTGTGATATTATGGGTCGGACCTGAAGTAAATGAAATTAGAAAGAGTAGAAGAAAACAGTTCTCTAAAATTTTGCCTAGATTGATGGAACTAGAAGGAACAAATTATCCAAAATAATAGCTCGTGCCCAACGTACATGTGAGATTGCCTGTGTTCTTTAATACTTGTCACGACCTGGAAATTAATCCTTACGTATGCCACATAAAATTCAGAATGGTTGCACCTGGGATAGAGAAGTTGTATTCAACCTCTTTTGCTTTGCAGGCTTCTAGACATTTTCCTATAGAGGTATGGACTGCTAGATAGGGAATTGAAACCACATGGCTTTAGGCTTGACTTTCTTAATTGCTGTAGTAGTCCATAAAACTGCTTCAGGAGGTTGAAGTAGCACGCACTGAAACCTCTGCCAGAGGTTTCAAGCTGTTGGGGAAGAGAGAGTTTCTGAAAGAGGCAAGACAAGGTGTTGGAGAGAGGTAGTCTAAAACATTCTGGATGACTTCTTGTTTCTCTTGGTTGTAGCTTTTTGGTGTCTTAAATACTCTGAATACTCACAGGCTTTCTGTACATCTCCTTATGCAGCTTCTTTTTTCATGATAAACCTGTTGAAAACTCTTTCCTGTAAAATTATATAAAGATTATGCAAAGTAAAAACTAATACATTTTTGCTGTGTTTTATATTCTGCAGTCTAGTTTAGACTAGTCTCTTTGGTAAATTTAAACATACTTTCTTGGGTTTACAATATTAAATGGTTTGAAATTCTTAGTCTTGACTTTTTATTTGGAAGAGAATTAAAAATCTTGTCATACTCTCCGTAAGGTGTAATGTTGTTTGTCAAGTTTGTAGACAGTAAAACTTTCAGCTTGTATGAAACCTAATTAAAGGTGATACAGTAAATGATCTCTGTTTGGAAGACAGGAGAGGCACTGCTTGGGCATGTGAATGTTATTTGGAAGTATTTCCAGAGCAGTTGTTTACAATCAGAATGTGATGGTTTGCAGGGTGCTTCCTAACTGTAAAGGGTTGTATTAATGCTTTCCTTGCAATTTTGTCCTGTGAGGAACATGTAGTAATCAGACTCTTTCAAAGCAGATGCAAGCTTTTCATGGCAGCATCTTTTATTTTACTTTATTTTTTTTTAAGTAGTGTTTTGAACTGTAGACCTTTAGAGAAAAGTTTATTAATTGTCAGTGTCATTGAGAGACTTGGGAGGAGGGCCAGGAACTGAATGGGCATTGAAACTCTGAATTTTAGTGTTGAGAAGGCTTTTCTGAATGGGGTGGTGTAAGCTTTCTGGATTATGGTGCAGAAGAGAAGTCTTGAAATGGTATGGCTCCTCTTACCTTATTTTGAGTGGCAGAGAACTTTGAGAGAGGAATTCAGAACATAATAGGCAGAAAACAAGTCAACAGTTGTTGAGTATTAAATAGCTTTATATTTTTGAGTTGCTGTATTTTTGTGTAAACTAATCTGAAGAAGAGCAGAAACAGAATATCTTTGATGTAATCTTTGACTATTTATTTTTTAAAAATAATTTTTACCTTATATTTTCCAGCATGATTGATATGCATTTTGAGATTATGCTAATGAACGTTATATTTTCTATTTCTCCATCTTTCTTGCTTTGTATAAAACCCCTCTATCCATATTATAGCAAGTGGAAAGGCGACAATAGCAGTGTCACATCTCTATGCATCAGTCCAGATGGGAAAATGCTGCTGTCAGCTGGTAGAACTATAAAACTGTGGGACCTGGAGACCAAAGAAGTCTACAGAGTAAGTAACTTTGTTAAACTAGATGCAAAAACAATCACCTGATTGGTGATATTACGTATCTAGTCCTTCCTGACAGGACATCTGAAAATTTCACTGAGTGTGAGGAGACAATTGGCAGTTCTGGGAGTGCTGGAAGCTGTTGCTGTGATGATGCTCACAACTGTGGTTTCAACTTGCTGAGAGTTGAATGAGGACATTAAATTCCTTGGCTGTGTCTGAGCATGCTACCAGCACCCTTCTTCAAACCTGTAGCAGAAAGATGGATGCTGTTCTTTTTTCACTGGGTCCCTTTCTGATACCCTCCTAGCAGGAGAACTCAGTTCACCACTATCGTGGTTTAGCCTCAGCCAGCAGTTAAGTACCACACAGCAGCTCACTCACCCTCCCTGGGGGTTGGGGGAGAGAAAATTTTGTGAAAAGCTTGTGGGTCAAGATAAGGGCAGGGAGATATCATTCAGCAGTTACTCTCACGGGCAGAACAGGTTCCACTAGCGGAAAATTAGCTTAATTTATTAACAATCAAACCAGAGTAGGATAATGAGAAACAAAACCGAATCTCAAAAAACATCTTCCCCCACATCCCCCTTTCTGGGCTCAACTTTACTCCCGAATTCTCTACCTTCTTCTCTCCAGTGGCACAGGGGGGTGGAGAATTGTGATTGTGATCAGTTCATCTCACGTTGTTTCTGCTGCTCCTTCCTCTTTGGGGAGAGGACTCCTCACGCTCTTCCCCTGATCCAGTGTGGGGTCCCTCCCACAGGAGACAGACCACCATGAGCTTCTCCAGTGCGAGTCCTTCCCACAGGCTGCAGTTCTTCACAAACTGCTCCACAGGGTGCAGTCCTTCAGGAACAGACTGTTCCAGCATGGGTCCTCCGTGGGTCCACAGGTCCTGCCAGGAGCCTGCTCTAGTGCAGCTTCCTGTGGGGCCACAGCCTCTTTCAGACATCTGCCTGCCCTGGCATGGGGTCCTCCACAGGCTGCAGGTGGATCTCTACTCCAGGACAGCCAGCCTTCTCCACAAACTGCAGGGGAATCTCTGCTCCAGTGCCTGGAGCACTAGCCCATGCCCCCTTCTTCACTGATCTTGGTGTCTGCAGGGCTGTTTCTCTCACATTTTCTCACTCCTCTCTCTGCTGCTGTTTTCCCCCCCCTTCTTAAATATGTTATCACAGAGGCATTACCACCATTGCTGATGGGCTTGGCCTTGGCCAAGTGGCAGGTCCATTTTGGAGCTGGTTGGCGTTGGCTCTCTTGGACATAGGGGAAGCTTCTAGCAGCTTCTCACAGAAGCCACCCCTGTAGCCCTCCCGCTACCAAAACTTTGCCACACAAACCAAATAAAACTGAGTATCAGTTACTGCTGGCAGGGGTTTGTGCATGAGCTCCCTGTCTTTTAACATGAGTCCTTCCTTGAGCCTTCAGGTTTCTTTGCTAAACTTCATGTAACTGGTCGCCTTATCAGTTTTGCTGTTGAAACAGTTGGAAGGCACAGGAGCAAACACCTTGTTGTTCTCTGAGCAGATTACCATGTTTTAGCTGTTCTGCAAATGCAGCCATTCTCTTGTCTGCTAGCAGAAAGGATGCAGCAGGTCTCTGAATCTTCTGGTACTTGCTGCCAGGTAGATGTGCACACGTGCTGTTACTGTGGGCTTGCTGGCACATCCCAATGCCATGTATGTCTGCATCCTGTGATGACCAAAACCACTCCTTGTGGAAGTAGATAGAAGAAACAATTTTTTTTTTTTTTTTTTCTGAGGGGTGGGGTGTTGAACAGCCTTAGTGTGTCAGCAGCCCTGTGCGTTCATCTTGCAGCTGAAAATGAAACTATGAAGCTAGTTTCACTATTAAAGTTGTAGTATAAAGTTGGAGGCAGGGGGGAAGTGCTTTCTGGCAGTAACAGCAGCACAGGCGGATATGATTTCTTTTGCAGGGACTTGGTCCCAGTGAATTTGCCTTTGGTTCCCTATTAAACTTTTAAAATTCTAGTAAATATCTGGAAAGTCAGAAAAAGTTTCCTTGAAATACAGAAGTACAGGGAAGCTCGTCACTAGTAAAAAAAGTCACCGAAATGTCCTTGTTGACTTAGTAAGATTTTAATCTTTCCTAATGTTCTTCGTTAACTAATATTTTGATTTTTGCCGTATGACAGCTTATGTCAATCAGTGAACAATTCTTTTTCTTTTCTCTAAGCATTTCACAGGCCATGCTACATCAGTGTCATCGTTAATGTTTACCACAGTGAAACCTATGAATGAAAATAAGCCCTTTGATGGAATCACAGGGCTTTATTTCTTGTCTGGAGCTATACATGACCGATTACTGAGTGTATGGTATGTAAGCTTTCCATAATTTGTAACTTTGATTATGATCAATATTGAGGATAGACTCAGCAAGTATATTCTGAACTCTGTGATTAAACAGAAGGTTAAGCAGAAGGGGCACTCTGGAGAAATGCAGTGATGATCATTTAAATGGTGGTTTCTACTCACTGATTATTGAATGAAGATGTGAATTTCCTTGGCTGTGTCTGAGCATGCTTCCAGTTGCCATTTGAATTGCTAGTGTATGCCAGGAATATACTGTGTAATAGACTTCCTTGTTCTTTGTACTTACTGTAAGGTTTATGCTAAGTTTTCTTGCCAAATTTCACTTGAGAGTTACTTTGCACTTGGAATTTAGAACAGTTTCTAAACTGAAAGCTGAAATTAGAGCGTGAATATTTTTGGGTAGGGTAGATACTACCACAGTCACTGATGGTTTATAGGCTTTATAATGCTTTTCAGGTGCAGAGGGTGCTGTTTGTGCTATGGTAATTAACGTGTACTCTTTGTGTCTTCCAGGCAGATTAGATCAGATAGGAAAGAAAAGAATGCCGTGATGTCTTTCACAGTAACAGATGAACCAACTTTTATTGACCTAACTGTATCAGAAGTCAAAGAAGAGGTAGGAGCTATAGTTTGTAACCAAATGTATTCAACAATTTTCAGTTGTCACATCAGTTTCTTTTTAAGGGTGTAAAGAAAGAAGCTTGGTTTGTATTTGGGTTCTGTTACGCAGAAGTGAGATCTGAATGCCACTTCATGGGTGTAATGATATTTATTACAAGTACATTTATAAAGCTGATAGTTTGAAATACTCATTTTCAAAGCCACAAAGTGCCAATTCAGTGTTTTCTTGAGAAATTTTGCTTGTGATCGCAGAAATGTCAGTTGTTTCCTATTTAGAACAAGCTGGTAATCAAAATGGTTGTTAGAACTTGGCAGCAAAAAAAAAACACAAAAAATTCTTCCTAAAAATCCAGTTTGGGTATGGTCCTTTTTTTTTTTTCTGATCTCAAGTGAATGCAGTGAAACTGCATTTTGAATTAACTAGCCTTTAATGAGTTGAAGTAGCAGTGTTCATTCCCCAGACCTCTCTGTTTCAGCAAGTACAAGTCTTTCAAAGTAGTTGTCGTATGAAAAATGTGTGCATGTGAAAGATGTGGTCGTGGCTTAACCCTAGCCAGCAACTGAGCACCACACAGCTGCTTGCTCGTTCCCTGCAGTGGAATGGGAGAGAGAATCTCAAGAGTAAAAGTGAGAAAATTTGTGGGTTAAGATAAAAACACCTTAATAGGTAAAGCAAAAGCTGCGCATGCAAGCAAATCAAAACAAGGAATTCATTCACTGCTTCCCATTGGCAGGCAGGTGTTCAGCCATCTCCAGGAAAGCAGGGCTCCATCGTGTGTAACGGCTACTTGGGGAGACAAACGCCATCACTCCGAACATCCCCCCCTTCCTTCTTCCCCCACCTTTTTATTGCTGAGCATGACGTCATATGGTACGGAATATCCCTTTGGTCAGTTGGGGTCAGCTGTCCCAGCTGTGTCCTGTCCCAGCTTCTCGTGCACCCCCAGCCTACTCGCTGGTGGGGTGGTGTGAGGAGCATAAGAGGCCTTGACAGTGTGTAAGCACTGCTCAGCAGTAACTAAAACATCGCTACATTATCAACACTGTTTTCAGCACATACTAGCTCCTATGAGGAAAAGTAACTCTATGCTAGCCCAAACCAGAACACACGTTCACAAACTGTTTAATTATTTAAAAGATTTTTCTCTTGCTGCCTTTAGGTTCCTTTTCTAAAACCAGTGTTTCATGATATATTTTCTTTGTTTCCAGTTGTGCCCTCTTACTGCATGTATTTGAGATATGAATATTCTGTAATATACATGTGTCATTTAATTGCTCAGAGTAGTCATCTCAGTTTCTTTCCTCTAAGCATATTTACAGTGTCGGCATCTTTGTAGATCTGTGCCTCTGGACATGTTTGGTACCATATTTTTTGAACTTTGCTGCTTATGGTGACCTATGTCTGCTACTGTGCAAACTGTTCAAATTTGGATATATCTGTAGTGATACATTTATGAGTTATCTTTTTGTCTCCTAATAATTGTACTAAGTGTTCCTGAGGTGTTAGGGTCTTTGATCTTCCTTACGGATTATTTCTCTTTAATGTGTTCAGGTACTGAAAAAAAGTCAAATCATAGCCATGCAACTGTCTCTTAATATCCTGTACTTGTGGGAAGTTTCTCCTTTGATCTAATGCAAATCTTTTACTGTGCCTTCTTTCAGCCTGTGAAGTTAGCAGTTGTGTGCAGAGATGGGCAGTTGCATTTATTTGAACATATCTTAAATGGGTAAGTCAGTTTTCATCTTGAGGGCCTCTTTGGGGAAACTCTAAGGCAAAGTTCGGTCTGTCACACTGCTGTCTTTAAGCTCTTATATCTGTTCACAAACTGGGTTCCATCTGGTTATTTTTCTGGGGTTACTGGACACATTTTTTTCAGAACTTACCTGTTGGGGGCTGCGCTGCACTTTCATACTAAGTGTTGCTTTAGCCAAGATTTAGTGTGTCTGTACCTCATCTTAGCCATCTGTAAAACATGTAAACTGGCTGAGTTTGCTGAGGACTGACTAATGGAGGTGTTTACATGTGCAAGATACTGAGGTGTTGGAACTAAACCTCTTGGAATCTTTTCATTCCTTTTTTATTTTTTTTTTTCAGTTATTGCAAAAAACCCTTAACATCAAACTGTACTATCCAGATAGCAACGCCTGGAAATGAAGGGGACCCTACACCAAAACCAGTCCCTATCCTAGCAGCTGCGTTTTGCACAGACAAACAATCTCTCCTGCTTGTGTATGGAAACACATTACAGCCTATCATAGAGAAAGTGGTATGTAAAACTTACTGGAGAGGTTTTGGATTTTGTAATATGGACTGCATACTGCTCTCAGTTGGAGTGGTGTGGTGGTTTGTGGTTTGTTTTTGGTTTTTTTTTTTTTTTTTTTTTTTTTTTTTTTTAATTTTTTAACAAAAAGCTTATTCCTTCCTCCTGTTCTGGGAGCTGTGACTGTTGCTCTGCGGCTGTTTTGAAAGGCAATTTGTATTCTTCCATTCCTTCAATTAAAATGCAACTTGACATTATTGCTGGCTTTTTCTTGCCATTTCAACTGTTACTGAGTTAGGCCATTGAAACTGTTTTCAATACTGTTTCAGTTTACCTGTGTGAGCTTCTTTGGAGAGCATAGAAATCTGGTAATAAAAGGCAGATGTGCAAAGCAGCTGCTACTCTAGAATGAAAAAAAGTTCATTCTGCTTCATACTGTTGAAATTTGTTCTCATATTTCAGTAGAGTAATGGATCACAAGGGTGAATCTCAAACATATTAACTGGTTTTGTTCCTGTCCTTCTAGTCTTTGAACACCACTGAATCCCACGTATGTTTGATAAGGGACATCCAGAAAGTGTTGTCACTTAAAACAGATATTGCTCTAACAAAGGTGGGTTCTGCATGAAATGCTGTTTTGTTGCTCCTCTTGTTTTACTTTGGAAATGGTAGAATTCACTGCTCTCTTTTAAAATGAGGTTGGATTTCTGGCTCAGAACTGCAGTGGTGGCTACAGATGTCCATAGCACTCAGACAAGTGTGGGTAAAGTGTGCTTCATAGCTGCTGTGTGTGCTAGTATGCTCTTGCACACAGTTACCCTCCTGTAGCTCATCGCAAGTCCTGTTCTCAGCAGTTCTGCTTGATAGACAGGACTGGCTGATGATTTCTTTTCTGCTTGAGATCAGTCCTTCCCTTAGAGTCTGTCAGTTTGTACAGCCTCTTTGACCCTGATTTGGGGTGAAGTTGGGGTGGTTTTTTTTTTTTTATAAAGTCTAAATAAAATGTAATGGAGCCTTAAAGGGCATGTCATTTTGTCTCTTTCTCAAGGTGGCCTTCACGTGTTCCTACTCATAGGAATATGGCACCTGGGAATATAGGCTTGACACTTAGATGGCAACAGTGTCCACTGAGGCCCCTTGACACCATTTTCTCTCATGCAGGATCCCCAAGGTGTTTAGAGACAGGCTGAGAATTTCTTAGTCAGTGTGCATATTCCAGGCCTTGAATATTTGAAATGCTTGCAGTATCAGCGAAGTGAGCAGACAGCGCTGTTTTTCTAACCCTCAAATTACCTACTAGATCTGGTGGTCCATCAACCATGTGAGGTTTTGTGCTGATTCCTCAGTCCTGGAGCTGGTGGGTAGCAGAGCTGAAATGCAGCGAGAGGTGTAGGAACTCCCTGGCATGCAGTGATGATACCTGTCTTGGTTTCGCTTTTTGCTGAATTCCACTGAAGACTGATTTCTCTTGGCTGTCTGAGCATGCTTTGTGGGGAGGTCAGTGATTAGTGTGGTGAGCAAAGTGGGTAGTATTTTAACACCATTGCTGTTCCACAATAAAATTTTTGAGCTACAAAATCAACCCAGCAGGACTCCCACAAGTACAGAAGTTTAGGCAGGTACTTCAAAGCAAGGCCTGCACAGAAGTGCTGTGGTTAAAGAAGTGTTCTGGAAGCAGCAGGTAGCATTCTTGATATTCTGTAAGTGGCGTACTCCCTTACCTCCCCTGTGGCTCAGGGAAGCACTTGGTTATTAAACATATTGCCTTTAAAATTCTATCTCCTTTGTGTTCACTGAAGATGGATACCACAGCTTTTTTGGTATGACCTAAGGATGCTCCTCTTTGTCACCGTGATCTTAGTCTAATTCAGAGTATTGAGTTCTGCGTCTGAGCAATCCCTAGAATAAAATTAGTGGAATTGAAGTGAAGAGTAGCTACATTTTACTGTTACATTATGCTGCCGTTCGTGATCTGTTCTTACCTTCTAGTGGAAGCTGAACTAATCTGCATGCAGTTTATGGGCCTGATTATTAGTACACGTGGTATCTATTGCTAGCAAACGTCCAGATATTTGTTGTGGATATAAACACTTAGATTGAGTTTTACGGAACAAGCTTGTAAGAAAAGTGATTCACAGGTGTTTCCAAAGAGACTGTTGCTTTAGTTCATTATGAAAAATTGATGACTTTTGCTTGAGGTTATTAATTGCCCTTAAAAATGTAGGATTTTCCCTAATACTTATGTCAAGAAAATGCGTTGTGGCAGACTGATTTTAGCATGTATGTTAGAGTCTCAGAATAAAATCAGTCTTTAGAATCGGAAGAAAGCTCAAGATATTTGTAATTCATGCAAATGTGGTTATCTCTGTCTGCCAGGTAAAGACACCTGTTGTGAACTCAGACACCAAAGTTCTAGTGCCTGGCATTCCAGGACATAGTACAGCTGTCAAAACTCCATCCTCAGGAAAGGAGAAAAAGAAAAACAAGAGGAAACCAGGAGAGACAGAGGTAAAGTGCTTCCTCTTTTAAACACAGCAATAATAGAAAAACTGGAATCATAAATCATCATTATAACTTCTTTAGGTGAACTTGCTTTGTTTTGTGTGGAAGCAAGGTTACTGATACCATCTTTTTGTATGAAAGAGATTTCTCTCTGCTCAAAACCTTTCCATCATTTAAGCCCCGTGTGCCTTACCCATAGTTTTGTCATGTTCCTGCAGAACTTTGTCATAAACTTGTGTCTGTGTCTCTGTGCTAAGGTACATGACTGATTTTCAGTTAAAACTTCATCTTTTTTCTCAGGTTGTTCTCTATCAGTACATCTAAAAGAATACGCAAAATTTGTATTATTTTCCAGTGGAATCAGAGGGAATGCTGTAGATTAGGTACTTTGCTTTCAGATGAGATTTCTGAGAAACTGCACTGAAGCAGCACTGCCCTTGTTTACCATCTGCAGGAAAGCATTGAAGAGCGTCTGGAGGCATTGGATATTGATGTGAGCAAAGTGAAAACTCCAGGTGGCCTTCCACAAACAGATAGCTTCGCAGTACTTTTGGTTCAGGGCTTGGAAAGCAATGATGCAGAAATCTTAAATGTAAGTGTTACAAGATCATTGTATGCTGTTTAATCTATTCACTGAGACTTGTGGGGACCCTTTCTGAAGGCCGGGGAGCCTGAACAGTCAAGAACTTACTGTTTCTCCCAGCTACTTTTTGCTGATTTGCTACTCAAGGCAGTGGTATTATAAATGATTATAAGGGTATTACTTTTTTGTTATCTACCTTGCTTTCTGAATCAGTCCATGAACTCTGAGGCACCTCTGTTTGATAAATTTGTTAAGTCACAGTTCAGATATTTTACAAGCAATGTTATTAATGCAGCCATCTTCCCTTTAGCTTGAGCTGGAGCATAATCTGTGCTTAATCTCCTAAGTGTATGGTTGCTAAGTAGATACTGTTTGAAAAACGCATTGATGACAAGATTTTCACTTGAAAAAGCTTACTGTTGCACTTGGACTAGGAAGAAATAATAATTCTGGGGCAGGAAAATAAAATCTTAAGAACCTGATGCTGAACAGAAATTACTTGTCATAGATATTGGTGAAAGGCATTTATTTACGGAAGTCAAGCACAGAAAATGGCAAGGGAAACTTTAATGTGCCTATGATGCTTCATTTCTAACACAGAATGGATGGACTAGAGGCAATACTAGATTGTTTTAGATGGGTTAATCAAATGTATTATTTTATTAATTGTAGCTGACTTGAAAAACTGAACTCCTTTTCATAGTAAATCTTCCTTTACTTGTTATCCTTATCTGAGCGTACAAAGGTAGTGGAGTAGAAAAAGAAATTTAAAGTCAGAAATTTTTGTTTGTGCATATTGCTAACACACATGTTAAAACTGAATGATTTTCTGATCACATTTTTCCATTTTAACAGAGAGTGCTTAACACAAGAAAGGAAAATGTAATAAAGAACACAGTAGCCAGAATGCCTATACATGCTGTCATTCCACTGCTGCATGAGGTAGGAAAGACTGTGTTTCTTGTACTGTCACACAAGCCACATTAGGTTTGCATTTTAGCTAGGGAAAATCCAGGATATCTCTCTATTTTTACCAATGAAATTGGTTTGGTAGTTTTACAGGACAGAAGTTGTTCTTGATTTATCTCTGATACATTTTTATCTTCCTTGGCTGAAGCTTCACCAAAGGACAAAGCGCCACTGTCAAAGCTAGGAAGAGCATTAGATCATGTAATGCTACCTTAAGTGGTTATGTGAGAAAAACAAAAGGAAGAGCTTGTTTAGTCCATGGCAAACAATTACTGTTACGTCATCTTTTAAACTATTAAAATGGATGATAATTTGTAACATGACAATAGCAGTGCTAGCCAGAGCAAGTTACATGAGCATAAATGTGCTAGGTAGTCACGTGAGAGAAAAAAAAATAGAATACATACGTAGAGCAGTGAGTTTAGATGACACTTGGAAATTGAGGGGCAGTTTCTTTCCTCTTTTGAAGATAGCTCAGGAGCCCAGTTGCTATATATAGACTTTGCGATGTCACTTAGTAAAAATTTTAAAAGGAATTTGGCTTCTGAACTGCTTATTCAGTGATGTTAAATAAAATCTGTATTTCAGCAGAAGTATTTTGATGATTAGGCTTATCTAGATATTACTTTGTTTAAACTGAACTTGGATTAGTTGCTCTTTTTATGTGAATGATATTCTATAACGTAAGTTAATGGTTAGATTTCTCTTGTATTTTAATGTGCTGGCCACAAGTAAGATTTAATTTTTCCTTGTGGTACTAATCTTAACTGAACTATGCAGATAGCTTGGTTTTGAATGTTTAGACTTCCTTTACGTATTGTCACACCTCCTTTGACTTATGTTAATGAGGTGCAACATTTCTTCTCTAGGAGCTTTGTCAGAGAAGCTAAGTGCAAGTGTTTGACTATATAGTCTCACTGGATGGACAGATCCTCATGTAACTGTCTTCTCCAGAGCTTGAGATTTGTTCTGCGAAATAGCCTTTGCCTGATTTTACCTTCACTTGTTTCCCCAACTTGTCCACCTTGTAACAACTGCTCTAGTAGGCACGTACACAGAGACACGTAAACAAAGGGATTTCCTTCTACTTATTCCTGCCAACTTTAAGTTTCACTGGATGTATTGCCTGCTAAGAGTTCCAATGAAACTCAGTTTCTGCAAGTTACCAGCCTGCGTATAGGATGGTAGAGCTGGCAGTGTAATATGGAGTCTGGCAATGGTTAATCCTAGCAAACTTCAAATGCCTGGAGATCTTTCTGCCCCAGTATTGGTGCTGTCACATGGATGTAATGTTGGGTTTTTAAACTTATTATATGTTTGTTAATTATTGCTGACTATTTTTGTCCTTTTAGCTTACGAAGAGATTGCAGGGCAACCCGTACAGGTAAGAAACAACTCAACTACAGTTTAATTCACCTGAAACTTTTCTAGTGTGTGTGTTATGGTCCCTCCCTCCAGCTATATGATTGATTTCCATAGTAGCTTTAATTAAACTGCAGCATGTTGAGGTAAAGATTCTCACCTGATTGTGGATGCAAAGAATAGTTTTTATTAAGGCAGTGCTTTGTCAGAGTGACTGAAGTGAAATTAAAAAGGGAAAAGGATACCTGAAATAAGCATATAACCCTAAGAATGTATCTGAATTCCTAGAATATCAGCAGTGCATACCTGATCAGTATGTAAAATAAAATAACTATCAGTATAGCTTGTTCGGTTTAATTATCGGATATATTTAGACATCTCCTGGTGTGTGTCTAATTAATAACAAAACCAGCTCTTCTTCTGCTCCCCCATCTTGTTATATTGCTATAATGATAGCTTTACTGAGACGAGCTGTCCTTAATTGTGTTGGTTTTTGAGTTTTGGGGTTTTTTGGGGGGGGGGGGTCTGTTTTTTTTAATAAAAATTCCCTCATTGTATGTTGAGGAAGAAGTAGCCTGATTTGGTCTTTTATTCCCTGAAACCTCCCATAAAAGACATCAGAAACACAGACCCCTGAACATGTCTAGCTTAATCCCTCACTTAAATATCTGTTCTTTTCCGAACAAACAACTTACATAGGTATCTCATCTGCATAGCCAAACTGTTCTGTTTCCACCTGCATTTATCTTTTTATATAATGAATGAGGAGCACCTTCTATAGAACTATTTAGCATCTAGAATGTGACGTAGGTTTTTCTCAGCCAGTATCTCTTTGATATCATTTACTTTTCTTTTCCAGTGCCTCACTAATGGTTCGATGGCTGAAGTCTGTTTTTACTCTACATGCATCCTACCTTTCCACAGTAAGTATTTTGCATTAATGCTAAT
>WHYT01016614.1:49447-73489 GCA_009806455.1 Tetrax tetrax | reverse complement strand
TTAAAAGCAGGAGGGGGGGGGGGGGGGGGAAAAAAAAAAAAAAAAAAAAATCTAAACTCTCCCCTACCATCTGGAGAGGAGCAAGGTCTTTAATCACTTTCCTACCAGCACCATCTTCTGGCCGATGCCAGCCCCTTGCCCTGAGGCTGGAGTGCAGGCAGCTGGAGGTTTGGGCTGGAAGAGTTATGTTGGCCTCGGATGCCCTGGTAGCACCCAGGGTTGCAGACCTGCTCCCTCAGGGCTGGGGACCTGGGGCTGGGTCACTGAATCATGGAACGGTTTGGGTGGGAAGGGGGTGTTAAAGCCCATCCAGTCCAACCCCCCTGTAACGAGCAGGGCCATCTCCAACCAGAGCCCCGTCCAACCTGGTCTGGAATGTGTCCAGGGATGGGGTATCCACCGCCTCTCTGGGCAACCTGGGCCAGTGCCTCACCACCCTCAGCATAAAAATTTTTTCCCCCCAGGCTGATGATGGGGAAAAGGCTGTTCCTTCCCAGGTTTTCTTTGGACTCATTCGGGATAGTTAAAGGGAGCAGGGGATGAACTTTGCCAGTTTATGAAGGACGAGATGTGATTCACCTCACCTGAGGCAGAGTCTGGGGAACGAACTGCAGCCAGGACTCGGATGTCTTCCCTTGATGAGAGCATAGAAAAATTCACACTGCCTAATAGCAGGGGGGAAAAAATGGGCACAAGTTGCGTACAAGATCCTGTGGTTGTGAGATTGCTCAGCATGTTTGGGCTGAACCCTACGTCCACCTCCCTGAAAGACGAAGCCAGTAGCCATTGGAAACTCCTGCGAGCTCCTTGCGTGGCTGACACGCTGCGGCTTCGTAGGGCAGACAAGCAGCTCGAGTCATACGTAGGCTGTGGTTCGCCTTCACAGACCAGCTCTTGCAGGAGGCAGAGCCAAAGGCTTTCAGCCCAGCATGGTGTCCACCAGCAAGTCCTTACCAGCAGCTTCCAACCATCAGGTGGAGGTGCTCACCACCCCTCCATCTCAAGCAGCTGGCCCTGGGAGTCATTTTCTCATTGTTTGGTAGCAACAGGGTCAATAGTTCCAAGAAAAGGAGAGAGAAAGTTTAAAAAGGCAGAAGGAGTTGTTGCACCCCCCCCTTCTTGTGCGGGCTCTGTCCCAGACCCTCCGCCCCACACAAAAATACCGTACAGACACGGGGACTTACGGCAGCCCGGGCCAGGATGAGCCAACGACCCCATATCTCTCCATGCGGACAGGCAGGATATGAGCAAACCGGCAGCTCGGACAAAAGTCAAACTCTGGGCAAACTTTCTGGAGACTGGATTCCAAAAAAGTCCTTTCTTCTCCCTGGGTCATTGACACATCAAAAGACAACGCTCATGCACTGCCAACACAGCCAAGATAAGCCTTGCAGACCATTGCACTTTCACGGAAGGCTGGGGGTGACATTATCTCACTTGAGTTCTGGTTTGTGCATTTTTCCCCCATCACGTGGCTGTGGCCCACTGAGATGCTCCTGCTCATTCTCTCTCCACTGCCCATATTCTGCCCCAAAGGTCCCATGGTTGCCCAGTTGCTCCTAGAAGGAAAGCTAAGGTGAAACAAGATGTTCAACTGTCCCGTGGAGACCGTGGTCACAGGGTCGTGTGCTCTCTGTCCGTACTTCACACTCATTGACTTGTCCCAGGCTGGGATACCATGAAAAAACCTCTGCCCCGTTCATTTCTAGTTACAGATTGGATTATATTTGTGGGCACAGCGAACATCACGCTGGTGCCTGAGAAGCTGTGATGGTGATTCATTTCATGGGCCATGCAAGTTGGATAAATTACACCCCAACAGTCGTGGCTATAGCTTTGACCCAAGGCTTGCAAACCCAACGCCCAGCATGCCTCCTTGGCTTCACTCCTTAGCACCATTTGAGGTAAGAAGGGAAACTAACCTTGATCCAGCAAGAGCAATGGATAACACTTTTTTTTGCTCCATTAGCCAGTACAATTGGCAACTGGGCAAGCCAAGCCCAGGCACCCGGAGCGATGGCTGCTGCCCGTGCCAGCGGAGAGGGTCGTTGCCGGGAAGAGCAGAGAGTGCCTCCACTCCTTCCCCATGACTGCAGGTGCTCTCCAGGTCTCTGCCCTCCCTGGACCACCTCTTGGACCCTCATCCAATCCGTACCTCTGGCAGGAGCATCCTCACCGCACCGAACTGCCGTTTTCCCTCTTCCAGGGGCAGCCGGGGGCCCGCTCTCTCCCTGGGAGCCACGCTGCTGCCCTCCTCCTCCGTTTAACGGGAATCGTTTGGAAGCCACACAGGGATTTGAGGCTGGCGATGCTGGAGACATCTCCTTTAACTCTGGGATCTGCTGGCAGAGGGGTTCCTGGGCAGGGAGGTTCATTTTTAGACTCTGTGTTTCAGGGCAGAAGGTTAATTAGGTAGCAGGGTAATGAGGAGTCATTAAATCTGCCCGCACCATGCTGTTAGCATAACAAGGGCAGACTAAGAAGGTTAAAGATGGGATTCCTGTTTTCCCCTTGCCTTCAATTAACCTTTCCATGTTTTTGCAACGCTCTGGGCCAGAGATAGGTTCTGGGTGCCTCTCAGAGGCTGTTAATTAGCAGAACATAGAAACAAACTTTTCTTTCAAGTAACTAGCAGAATCGTTTTGTCTTTCAGCTTAAAATAAACAGGCAGGACCCAGCTTACCCTTTGAGTAATGCCGCTGTCCCATCAAAGTTTCGGAGAGTGGTTCCTGGGGTTCATTCCAAATTGTTATTCTACTCTTTCACCTTCTCAAGAGGAAAGCGCTGGGAGCTCATCTCAGCCCTCCGCCAGCGAGATGCCTTTACTCCATGTCCTGCGGCACTGCCAAGGCAGCGTCCCCTAGAACCAGAGGGGAGGTGGGTTGCTGGGAGGAAGGTGCTCCCACCACCTTGTTCTGCAGACCTGAAGTCGTTTGTCAATGGGCCTTCAAGAGTCTGTGGGGGGCCAAGAGGGCAAGCCGATGCCAGTGGGCTCAGAGCCTCCGTTAATTACCAAGCAGGGCTAAGATCTCAACTTAGGTACCTAAAAATAGGTGATGTCACTGACAAATACACCTGTGGGATACACAGGAAGAGCAGGTGCATCCCAGGGAGTCACAACACAAAAGCTGAACTAATCCACCTCCTCCACCACTGAGGAGTCAGTATTGACAGCACCTCCGTGACTGGGATGACAAGTTAGCTGTACCAAACTGCACAGGATGGGGAAAAAAAGAACCTGGCTGTAGGGTTGAGTTCCTCTAATGTCAACCTCTGCCTAATCTTACACAGAAAGCATCTCCTCTGAGATCTTCAAAGACTTCATCCTGCCTCCATGGGCTGCATTTGGGTGCACCCTCGGGATGCCAGGACACCTTCAGCGCAGCGGGCTGTAAGAACCAGATGGGCAAATCACCATCAGTGGGTTACATAAGCTGGTTGTGGATGGGGGCAAGGCGACGGACTAGATGCTGTCTTGCATGAGATTTCTTACACATGAGGAAGAGTAGGTGAGGAAGACTAGAGGGGATTGATGGTGATTTCCAGTGAAGCAGACAGAAAAGACTCTGGAAGGTCAAGGTGCTTTTCATACCGTGATAAAGATCCTGGCCCAGTGTAGGAAGTGGTGTTTTCTCCCACAGCTTTTTATCATAGCACCAAGACACCTCTCCTCCACCTGACTTACACTTCACCTGTGCTCTGCTGGTGCTCTTTCCTTCCCCCATCTTTGATCTGTTCACAGGTGGGCAGCAGGATTCCCGAGGGGTCCCAGCTCCCTTTCTTCCACAGAGCACACAGGGTTGTCAGCACTCACCTGCTAGCAAAGCGTCCACAAGAAAAACCTTCTCATCAGCCCATAGCAGCAAAAACCACGTTGCACAGCTCCTCTCTGCAGGAGCCCACAAAGCTCCCCAGAAAACAACATTGTCAAAGCCTACGATGAAACATGGGAGCATTTTTAACATGAAGCCCTTCAAAAAAACCACAATTTCCCTCTCTAACTCTGCTGCTTGTGGGACTCAATGGAGCAGGGAGAGGCTTCCTGAGAAAGGATGTCCCCACCCAGCCCGTCCTTAACTCCACCACCAAGACGGATTGGCCACGGTGGGGCCGCACGCTGGGCTAAATCTCCAGTCACACGCGCTGCTTGTGACCCAGCAGCTCTCCCGGGACGTGCAGCCCTCCACAGAGGGCCAGTGTCTCCTCCACACAGAGACACGATTGAGAAGCCTCACATGAAACCAGTCAGCCCTAACACGTGTGACTGGGGTTTTGTCTCCAGGCCATCCTCGATTTACAAGCCAACTCCCATTTTTTTTCCCCCCCAACTCCCTTCCCCCATTAGTATTCTTGCAGCTCCACTCCAGCAGGATGAAAACCTTCCCTGAGCATCTCCATATGCCCGTGTCACTTGACTCACTGGACTCTGGGGGCAAGTTCCCCGTTCACCATGTCAGCACATCCTCTCCAGCAGGAAGCTAGCAAGGACAGGGTGGCCACTGTAGTTTGGCACTCAAACACAATGAGTGGGACATCTAGGATAGCTACCAGGGCTACCAAAGGGACTTGGAGGTTGGCAGCCTTGAGTTTGGGAATGGACTGCTATCTGCTGTTGGCACAAAGATGACCTCCGGGCATTCAAATGGGATGTTTACTGCTGTGAATGGATGGATTTTTAACTGGCAGTTAATTTATAAAGCCAGCTTTGTGCATCTGCACTAAATGTTTTGGGTTTTTTCTTCTTTTTTTTTTACCTCTTATTTCAGAATTACCTTGTAGCAGCAAGGTAATTGTTAATGAGGATGAGAAGGTTCATGCCAACTCTTTTCTCAAGCTGTTCTGGGACGCTGATTTCAAGGACCCACTGCCTGGCCCAGAGAAGACTGTCCCACACCATGGCATGGTGCTGCCTACCTTTAAGGCTCTCACCATCAGCTAGAAACATGCCAGTGGCATGATCCAGCCTCACGAGGCTCCTAACGCACTTTCCATCCCTGATCTCATGGCCAATCTGGGGTGGCCCTGTAAAGAGCAATAGAACTCAGCTGGTATTGGACAAAGCCTTTCCCATGTCTCTGCCAGAGGTGCTGTACACTGCAGACCCCTTAATAAAAGGGTCAGGTCCTCTTTCGGCAGTGGGGACGTCCAGAGGCAGAGATGTCTCCATGTTCTTTGATGGCATTCATGAACCTGCTCTTCTTCCAGCACGGTCCTGTTTCAAAGGGTGAGTCTGGAACCAGCGCATGCTCCAACAGGCCAGTTCTAAGCCAGGCACCACCCGTGTTAAGTTCTGGTTACTCATTGCTTATCCTTCAGCTGGCTACCAAATTGTTGGAAGTTATCAGCAAAACCCAAAGTGAAGGTGGCCTTGAGTTCCTCACCATGACTTTGGCTTTTACTCACTTTCCCTAGGACTAACCAAAGCTATAGAAGGAAAGTGTCCTCTGTGCGACGTTAGGGGAGTTTGTTTTCTGCTGCCTTCTCTTACTCCCAATACACTTTTTCTGCTGGCTTTGAGGCATTATGCACTTTACCCTTTCTGACTTGACGGCCGGTGAGCTGCCAACCAACATACTTGTCTGCAAACTGCAGAGAGGCAGGTGGAGATGTGGGGAAATCACATCAGTCTTGCTCTCCCCATAATTTCAAAGAATCTGAATTACATATTGTTTACCCAATCCGTCTCCCACTGTGTTTCCTCATTCCCATTTCCTGGAAAGGTCATCAGTATTCGAAGAAGACGAAGCCTGTGTTGGTGGCCCTTCAAGAGGAGGTCATTAATCTTTATATAATTATCTGCAATTATTTCAGGAGCAATAACCCATTTGTCCAAACTTTTCTCAGAAGCTCGTTAAGCAGAACGAGGAGCAGTAGGTAGGGGAGACTGGGAAATAGTCCAGAAAAGTTTCTGCTGTTTTTCTGGGCACTGTGGCTGTCGTTGCTCCTCTGCCAGCTTTGTCCTGCCAAAGCCAATGAGGATTCACAGCAGCTGATGTGCCGGTCTCCCATCCACAGGCTGGTAGGATCACAGGAGGATCTGGTGGTCTCCCCAGGTTCTTGGTGAGCTTTATGTGAAGTGGCTGGATCCATGGCTGTACTGACAGTGCCAGCATTTAATTTAATTCAGCTGACTTTCAACACCCCAAAAAGATTGTTCCTGAAATCAAAGTATTCACCTCTTCCAGCTCTCCATCTGAGCTACTTAAATGAAACAGACTCCCCCAAAACATATAAACAACATTCAGATATTAAACAACAAACCAAATCCCAAAAAAGCTCTAACAGAAAATCTTTAGTAGATGCAATACTGAGAGGACACTGTTCTCGTATAATTTCCCATCCACACTTCACTACATCCCTACCCACAGGCCTGCAAGACGACACTGAAGGCTGGATACTTCTCAGCCCTTTGCACCTCACTGGCCATGCCACGTTGGCTTGAGCATTGGTCTAACGCCTGGTAGAGGCTTCCCCTCTGTCTCCAGAAAATCCTTAGGATATATGAGGTTTCTGGAGAAACAAGTCCTCTTTCCATCAAGGTGAGGATCAACACCCTCCCAACACACCGGTTTCAGCAATATCTTTGGAGCACAGAGATGTCCACAGTTTCCAGGACTTCCTTAACAGCTCCCTCCACCCATGAGGAACACAGTTGTCCTGAACTCTGAGGGCTTGACATCCGGGCTGCCTTCTAAGGCTTCTGAGGATGACAAGAGGCTTCTACTCCTTGCCAGCCCCAATCCATCAAGCGTCTAGCAGGAAGTCACATATGCACATGCACCCTCAGACTTGACACCGGGACATAATGGACAGCCTTCAGAGACAAGAAGCTGGCAAGCGTCCCTTTCTACTTGTCACCACGGTCATGAAACCCCCCATGCCTCAGAAGTCAGAGCTGGAAACGCCCCGTCACCCCTGGCCAGCTTGACTTCGGTTGACCCCAGCTGATAAGAAAGTTACAAGAGGAAAAAAAAATAAGTCTCAAGTGCAGGGTCAGCGTGGGCTCGTGGGAACAGCAGTGATCTGGCTTTGCAGCACAGAGATGCCTTCTGAGACATCCTCTCCTCCAACGGGAAGGAAGAGTCCCATCTTCTAAACAAGGCTGTTCCTCCACTTGCCCGTCCTGACTGGTGGGAAGGGCGGCTGCAAACCAAGATACATGGGACCTTTGGGGCAGAATATGGGCAGTGGAGATGCCATATTTGAGTGCAAGCACTCAAACAATTAATATTTCCTAGCCCTTTGCAAAGGAGCCTGTCAGTAGAGTTTGGTGGGATCCAGCCGGGAGCTGCTGGAGGTTTTGTAGCATGGGGCCCGTACAACATTACCTGCGGTTCCTCTTGGGGTGGTAGAGGTCAGGGGTGGGGACCATTGACAAATGGGCTTTTCATCACGCCACTTCAAAGCTCCCCCAAGCCAAGCGAGCATCTCTTCAGTCAGGGGTTAAAACCAGAGAGTATCAGCCCAGAGAAGGTAAAGGATAGGACAAAGCTCAGGGACCAGCGGCACCAGAGAGCTTGACGGGAATGAGAACATTTGGTGTGGAAAAGTGCCCCTGGAGAGATGCCAGAGCTGTTCTCCAGGACTTCAGAGCTCTCAGGAAAAAGAGGCAGGGTAAAACAAATGCTGGCAGCAAGACCTAAGCAATACAACTAGAAATACAGGCACAACTTTAAAAAAAAAAAAAAAAAAAAAATGCCAGGAGGCCAAGTTGGATGGAGCTTCTGCCTCTAGAGACATGTTCCCTCCACCCCAGCCTCAAAGTCCTCCTCCCTACCCCTGCTCCTGGAATTACACCTCAACCACAGACCACCACCCCATCATCAGGGCCCCACCCCAAAAACCCTCAAGGACAGGGGGCCCAGGGGACACCCCAGCCAACAAGGCAGAGCCTCACCAGCCAGGGTCCATCCCACAGTACCTGATCAAGGTGAGCAAAGTTGGAGAAGGCAGCCAGGTTCCAACCAAGTGTTGGAATCATTGTGTAAGCTCACGGCAACAAGGCACATTTTGAGATTAAGACAACCCAGGGGTCAAGGCACAGCTCAACAAAGGCCATGATGGAGCAGGTGCACACGTAGGACTGAGCAGGAGAGCAGGGCTCCTGGATCTGAACTGAAATAGGGCTCTGGGGCCTATGGGTGGGGTGGGGGTCTCAGGTGAGGCTGCTCAGGGCCGTTAAGACCAACTAGTGCCCTAAGGATCCTGAGGGCCACCTCCAGCCCAGGCCTGAACAGGTTTCAGGGTGAACAGCTGTACCCAATTCGCAGGAGGACGAATGGGTGCGTATGTGTCCATACGTCAGGGGGTGTAGGATGAAGCTCTTAAATGATCCTTAGAGTTGTTCCTCCGCTGCGTGACCACACCTGTGTGATCTGATTCTCCTTACACCACCACACACGAAACCAGAGCACAACTGATTCTTTGTGGGACAGTTCTGAGCTTATCTGCAGGTTAAATCCTGTGATTCAGGCTTGCAGCAGAAGCGATTTTTTATTTTTTTTTAATCACTGCTTTAAGGGCTTCTGTTCCAGTGGCTTTGACTAGGAAGCCATCAACATGTTCCCACAGTTGGCAATGCTGTGAGGGATGGATGCCCTAATCTGTGCCTCCCTCCAGACCACAAAGACATGCCGATCACACCAGCAAGCTGATTTCTTGCTGTGACACGATATCATGGGACTTGGCTTTGCTTTGGTGTTGCAGCTTTAAAAAGCTAAAAGTTAGCTCCCAGGCAAAGCCACGCACTGGGGTGATTTACTCCAAGATGAGCAGGAGGGCTGCAGATCAAAGGCCAGGAGCAAACTCCATCCCAGCTCAGAGCCCTGGAGAAATACTTCCTACGAGTATCTCCAACTGGGAACACTGGACCCAGAGTTGCTATGATCCAAGAAATTAATGCTCCTTAGATTTTACCTGTTAGCCCTTTCTCTTGTGGTGTTGGAGTCCCGTACAGGGAGGAACAGGTTGGGTGGGAACAGGAAAGAGCAAGGCTGTTGAGGTAGGTGGCCACTAGCTGATCCAAAGAGGAACAAAGGGGTGTAAGAGGAGGAGCACTGGACAACTCAAGGAGATGAATCAGGTACTTAAGACATGTACTCCATGCAAAAATGGGATTTTCCCACACCTTGGCTTCTTGCATAGAAAATAAATTGTAGAAGCCATTGGAGTTTAGCAGCAGAGTAAGTTTTCCAAGCCCATCCTTCCAGCAGTTAAATGCAAAAGCTACGCGCTCTTTCTTGTGATACGACAAGGCCGCGGTGTTTCATTTTAACTCAGTTCTGTCCTTCTTCTCAGCAAACATCACCGAAACATTAGCAGGAGACACTGACAGATGAGCGACAGTCTTCAGCAGGATCTCATCCAGATGCTCTCTCCAGGACTTGGAGTACGTCTGATTTCCAAACAAAGTCTTAGCTCCAGGCTGCAAATCAATTGACCAGGTTTAAAGGTAGTGTGAAGACAAAGTGTCAGTCCCCTCATCTAATATATCAATGAGGGGTCGGTGTTTTTCCAAGCTGTGGTCCTCTGAGCTCGCCGTGCACAGGACCAGCCAGTTGTGCCAAGCCGCCTTCCGTTCTGCTTGCATGGAAACCATGTAAGCACGAATGGCAGCAGAGAGCCAAATTAATTCCATTTGACCTGTCATCTTTAGAAAGGAAGGGCAGTCTGTGAAAATGGGTCCCATGAAGAAGTTGCTTGCCTGCACGATGCTGCGTTGCTGGTTGCTGTTGGCTGGTACCAAGGCTGAACCCAGAAGTAGTTTCTTCGTGCTGATCATTTCGGTGACCCTTAACATCAGCCTGGACACTGAATTGTATTTCAAGGCCACTAATTGATGTACAAGAAGATTTCTGTTTTCCCGGGGGTCTCTGAAGGGGGCTGGAGCCGCTCTTTGTCTCCAGCAGAACAGAAAGACCCATTCATCCCCCGTCACATGCCGAAACATGACTGTCCCAGAATAGGAGTGCAGCATCCCTCCCCAGTGGGGTTGGGAGGAGAGGGGCCGTGCCAACACACGTGCTCTTGGAAGAGAGGCAAGGAAAAGCCCTGGGTTAAGGGTTAAAGGCGGCGTCGGCAGATAGGCCTTGACTTCTGCCCTCGGCGGAGATGCGCCGTTTGAGGCGCGTATTTCCTGATCTGTCTGGGGAGAGTGCAGAGGGGCAGATTACTTTGGGAACGACAGGAGGTCACCTCCTGATGTCCTTCAGAGACATCAGCCGGTGATGAACCTGTTCACTCCCATCCCATCCCAGACTGAAGGTCCATCTTCCATGTCATGGGCATCCACCAGGTGATAGAAGTGCTTCACCGAGGTCTGGAGTTAACTTTGGGACACAGGCTTGCAAGCTGGAGACATCTATCAGCGTTCCTGACCAAAACAGGGAGGTACCAGCTGACTGTCCCTAAAGCAAGGCCAGGGGTGGGCTGCACCCATCCAGCCCAGAGCAGTACCTGGCTTTACCCGACGTTTCCACCCTCATGCGGTCTGCCACGCGCTAAGATGAGATGGGCAGGGAAGACTGAAGCTGGAGAAACGAAAGCAAAAGGAGTCTAATCACTACATGGCAATGTCAGCAAAAAAGGGAGAAACAGGATCCTCCAGCCAATTCCATAAGCAGCCTTCTTCCCCCCCAAAAAAGAATGAGGTGACTTACAAATAAAACATCCAACTTAAAAACAAAACCTGATCCCGCAGCACCTGCCCATCACCTGCGCTGCTTCCGGCACCCGAGCTGGCTGGGCCACGCGCTGCTGGGGACACAGCTCTCCGTGCGCTGTCCCATCGCTGTCTGCAGAGCAGGCGTGGGCCGAGGCTCGAGAGGCCACAGGGAGAGGGGAGGGTGACGGATCCCCAAGATGGACCCTCCAACTTGGGATGCTTAGTGGGATGAAGAGAGAGGAGTCTGAATGGAGGTTTTGTTCTCTGCTTTCCTGAGTGAGGAGTCATCTCCAACAAACGAGGGTATGCAGTAAAAAAAGACACAACTTTTCTACGGATTATCCACAGCTCTGATTCACCAAACCTTCAAGGCATCATGGAAATGTTTCAGTGGAGAAAGAGAGATAATCTGCTTTCACACAAAGAAGAAAAAAAGTTCCCAAACAACAAACCTAGATTGTCTCTGCCCTATTTACAAACCTTCAGCACTGAGAAAAGCAAGGCTGGTCAAGTTCTCATTGGCCTCTTTTGCTAAATCTCAAGAGGAGAGGGAGTTTAATCCATTCTCGTGTCTGGATCCACTCAGGAAAAAAAAAAGGCTGTAACGGAATATACATACAGCAATATTTTATTGTGAACTTCTCGGGTTCTCCCATAAGTAGCAGAGATCCTGCACAAATTCACTCAGGATCCCCACGAAAAGGGCTGGAAAAGGATGGCTGCAAATTTGAGTGTGTTGGAGTCAATTACAAACCAGGCAAATGCAGCATTTCTTTTACGATACTGCCTGGCAAATGCCAACAGCGACACTAGAAAGTTTTCCCTGCCAAGAGTTCTCTCAATTGTCACAGCCTGGCCTTCATTACCTCTTGAAATTGGAAGTCCTCTATTAATTTCAAGAGCTGTTCCTTATAGATTTATTTCTGCCTATGCTTCAGCACTAAGTTATTGTGTTCTTTTCGCAGTTCCTGAAGGAGAATTGATAAATCTCATCTGTCTCCTCACTTTACCTAGTCTAAAGACTGAGATCCATGCCCAGTGGAGCACTGGTCCAGGCTGCCCAGAGAGGCGGTGGATGCCCCATCCCTGGAAACATCCAAGGCCAGGTTGGATGGGGCTCTGAGCAACCTGATCCGGTTGGAGATGTCCTGGCAGGGGGTTGGACTGGACAGGCTTTGAAGGTCCCTTCCAACCCAAACCCTTCCATGACTCCATGATTCTATCAAGACCAACACAAGGTGTCTCAGTGCCAACAGAAGAGATTTGCTTGCACATTCCACATCAATGAGGATTTTTTTTTTTGTCTGTGCCTCCAAGGTATCTTTGAAAAACTTCCTCTCACAGGTTGGATGGGATCCCCACCTTCTGCTGTGAGGTGGGTTGTTGAGGTTGTGGTCAAGTCAGGAGCCGTCCTCAGTGCTTGGCGCAGCACGGGTGGACTGAGCGGGTCTGAGGCGTCTCTGCAGGGAGACTTTAGGAATTAGCATCGATTTTGTGAACTCTCTGGATCCTGACATCTAACCCCCTAATCCTTCTGCTGACAGGGCAGGAAGCGGCCGCCGCACGCAGACGTTATCACAGCCTGGCTGCATCTTCTCCCTGGAGAGCAATAAACTTGTCCCTGTCCCATGAATAATGTGACACACCAAACCCAGGTTCCTGCTGGTTTCTGCTCCCATCAATGAGGGCTTACCAGGGTTATTTCTGGGCACAGAACTTTTCTGTCCTTGTTTCGGGGCTAAAAGGGCAAAGCAATTCCTGCACCAAGGTGAAGCTGCCTTGGTACAGTTGCCCCACACCAACATGTTTCTGAGCCATCAAGGACCCAAGAGCAAGGTGATTTGGCATTTTTTTTTTAATAAACAGCCTGCCATGTGCCAAATAAATCCCCCATTCCTGAGAACAGCCTGGTTCACAGCCTGGTGAGGAAGGAACCTTCCCTCTCCAAGCAGGTGAGCCAAGGAGGCTGGGAGAGGCTCCTATGGTTTGGGGAAAGACAGGAGGAGACTGCCCGTGAGCTCCTGTCCACAGGCAGCTGGAGAGCAGAGGAGAGCCTTTGAGCCAGGACCCCGTCCAAGGACCGGGCTGGGTACTGGAACTTCTTCCCATCCTGCCCATCACGACACTGCGCCGAGCAGACCTGCTGCTCTGCAGCCAGCCGCCTTCCCCCGGCTCCCTCCCTCCCCCTCCAGCTTTATTTGTTTACTATTTTCCTCCCCTTCCCAGCCCCGTCCTGCGTGTCTCCTGCTTCGCCCTCCTCCATCCCCGTCCCGCACGTCGCCTATTGGTCACGGGGGCCGCGCTCCGGGGGAGCCCGGCGATTTTCTATATAACCCCCCGCTCCGTCTCAGCGAGACCTCAGCGAGGCACCGGAGGGACCGGACATCCCCCGAGCACCAACGCAAAGCCCGGGATCGACGCTCCAGCTCTCCCGGGACATGCCCGGCCCTGAGCGGGGAGGCAGCTGATCCCAGGAGCATCCGAAGATGGTGGCGATGAGGAAAGCAACTTAGTGCCAATGAAAAGCTGCGCTGGTCCATGCGCTAATTTGCAAACAGAGTGATTTCTTGCTTCAGGGTGAGTTTTTTGCACGTTTTTTCCTTCGATCTGCCTGCTCCGGGGGAAGCGGTGAAGGGAGCGGGGTGCCTGAGCGAGACAGGCAGGGAGAGGGTGTGGGAGAAGAAATCTGGCACAGCTCCGAGGGGAAGGGGCCAGGCTGGGTTTGGGCCAGGGAAGCAGCTGGGGATGCGGCGTTATCCCTCCCCTTTCCCCGACCCGCGGGGTTTAATCTGCAGAAAAGCTCCAGTTTGCGTTTGGGGAGGTGAGTCCGGCAGGAGAGCGCACGTGGAGCTGCTCCGGGCAGGACAGCGGGCACCGCGCTGCCACGGCAGAGCTGGGCTCGAGCCGAGGACGCTGCCGGGGATGTGGTGGGATCTCCTGGGCAAGGGGAGTCCCAGGCCTGCGCCGCTAAGCTGGTTTTTAACAGAAGAGCCCCAGCCAGGCAGGTGGGATGGGGACGGCACCAGGTTGCTTCCCCAGATGATCAACAGCACCAGCCAAGCTCAGAGGATTTTGGGTTGAGTGATGCTGGCTTTGGCATCACGTCTGCTGGGCTCTTGACACCCCCGTGCCTCAGTTTCCCCCCCAAGTGAGAAAGGGTCACGCTTCCAAGCGCTCTGAGACGCGAGAGGCAGCACAGAGGGCAGGAAGTAAATGGGCTGCTGAACAGGAGAAGACAATGCTTCTCTTTTACCAAGCTGCTGGATTTTAAGGCAAGATGGGGGAGAAGGGGTTTTTTTTTTCCTTCAGTGCCTGGCAGCTGCGCGGTGGCGGGGATGGGCAGGACGAGCCGTGTCCTGTGATGCTCGCTCACATGAGCTCCTCTGCCAAACACCCAGGGGCCGAGCGGCCGCCCCGGGCTCGGGGAGAGCGGACAGGCACATCCCGCTGCTGCGGAGGGCACAGGACACAACTTTCCCGGGACGCTCCGGTACCCCTCCTCCGGCTGCTGACCCGAGGAGCCACCCTCTTCCTCCAAGCCCCGGACAGCCCTGAGCGGCGAACGGTTGTCCGTGCCAGCCAAAGCCCCTCGAGGATGCTGGGTGGGAATTCTGAGCCGGGTCTGCCCTCTCCTATGAGCCCTGGTCCTGTGGGCACAGTGGGGTGGAGAGGAGGGCATCTCCAAAGGGTTTTTGGTGGAAGAAGGCTCCTTCTCCAGGCTCCTTAACCACCAGCCATTCTGGCACACAGCTTAGTCCCTTCCCACGGGATTTTTTGCTGGATATCCAAGGCGACAAGCCGGCACCCCACTGTCCCCTCCTCAGGACATCAGCTCTGCCCGTGCGGGAGGGACAGTCCGGGCTGAGGGTTTCCCCAGTTTTCAGACCAAACACACCTCAGGTACCCCTCAGCAACGGGATGCCCATGGACCTCTGAGAGCAGAGCGCTTGCGGGCCCCGTGCCGGTTGTTTCCCAGCTATCATATGGAGACTGTTCCCTAAATCATCTTCAAGTCTTTGAAAACTGCTTTTTAAAAAATTTTTTTTCCAGCCAGAGGCAGGCAGATAACCTCACATGTGCCTGCTCTGGCTCACGCCGCCACGGCTGATCCGCAAGAAAAGTCTGCAAAGCTGTGCGAGGCTGCGCACGGAGAAGGCACAGAGAGCACCCAGGATTGCTGAGCACCAGGCAGGAATACTTCAGCGGACAGAAGCAGGGATATAGTGAGCTAGCCCGTCCTGCCAGCAAGCATCGCCTGGGATCTGCAAAGCAGGACCCAGCTCCGGCGATGCTCCAGCTCTGGTGAGCTCGAGGGGGCCTTTCGCTGCGCTCGCAGCCAAAGCTGCCGAGGGCACAGGGAGATTTACGTCCCCGAGTGCCGAGTCAAACAGGCACGGCAGATTTGGAAAGGAAGCGGTTCAATTAACGAGCGTAAGGATGGGGAAGGAGGGGCTGCGCTGCTCACACATAAATCGGAACAGGATGTCAGGTATTGATGCGGTGTTTCTGGAAAAGCCCTCGGAGCGTTTTCCCATCACAATTCCCAGAAAGACCGTGCTGAGTCTTTTCACCGTGCGCTGAAAGTCGGCGCGTGGCAGCCCGCGGGATCTCCTGAGCAGAGGGATGTTAGCGCGGCTCCGCTCTTCCGGCGACATGAACTGGAAGAAAAGGCCCGCTGGTCCCGCGGATCCCTCGGATCCCTTGCAGAACTGCCCAGATGCGCGGTGTAGAGAGGGCGGGTGCCCAGAGCCGCCGCTTCGGGCAGTCCGAAGCCACACGAGAAGCGCGGGGTGGGCATAAACGGCCGTGCTGGGCGGAAAAGTCGGGTTTGCTGGGCAAATCCGCTGAAGGTGCAGTAACCGATCAACACCCCCATTTGAGAAGGAGCAGCCGCCCTCATTTGCTGAAATTCTGTGCAAGAGGCACAGGAGACTCTTGTTTTCCTTTCAGTTTGAGTTTCTGGACAGGCGTGTTTACTTTTAGCAGCAAGGAGTGCTGACCCGCAGGGGTGAGCTGCTTTGGCTGGGTGGGATCCAATCCGGCGTATTGCTGATCGCTGTGGTGACGGGCTTTCTCCAGCAATCGCTTCCCTTCAGTCTTGCCTTGTCCCTCCTTCCCCTGCTGAGTCCTCTCCTTTGTCCCTTTCTCCACCTGCAAATCCAGCCAGGACCCGAGCGAGGACATCCCACAAGCTCCTGCGCCCGGCCCCACCGCCCGAGCCAGAATGCCGGCTCCCCCCGCTCTAGCCATCTTCCTGACTTGCCTCTTCTCCGGGGCAGACGGCCAGACCCCACGGGCTCTCCAGGAGAGCACAGTCCCCTTTGAGGTGCTCAGCCAGGAGCAGGCTTATGGTCTGGTCCAGCCAAGCCTGTTTCAGGAGGCCAAGCTGTCCAACCACTCCGAGAGCCTCCCCAGGAGCACCAGTGCCGAGCCACCCTTGCTGCCCGTCTGCGTGAAGCCTGCCGACATCAGACACATCTTCAAATACATCAACACCATCGTGTCCTGCACCATCTTCATCGTCGGGATCATCGGGAACTCCACGCTCCTGAGGATCATCTATAAGAACAAGTGCATGAGGAACGGGCCAAACGTCCTCATCGCCAGCTTGGCGCTCGGAGACCTCCTCTACATCCTCATTGCGCTGCCCATCAATGTGTACAAGGTAGGCTCTGCGTGGGGCAGGGACGGTGTCCGCTCCCACCTGCCTTGGTGCCCTGGGGAAGACCCCTATCTCTCTGCTCTTCAGCATGGGTCCCATTTTTCCATGGGACAGAGGGGAGGGTGTTTCTGCTCTCGGAAGGATGAGAGAAACATCAACAGACAAAAATCTCAGAGGCGTTCTCAGCTGCAGCTGTGTGCGCACACACAACCTTCCAGATCTTTTAGATCTCACCTAAAATCACAAGAAAAGCATCACTTGTGGTCTCCCGACATTTGAACCCGATGTTCGCTTCAGCTGACCAAAAATTATTGTTCTTGTGCATCACTGACGCTTCTCCCAGCACAGTTCAGTTAGTCAGCCTCAGGTAAATATCTTCTGTATTCCAAGTGTGAAGGCTCACCCAGGAAGAAGGAAGAGAGCTGTGTTATGAAACAGGGGCTTTGTGGGCTTCTCACACCTCGTGGGTAACCAGCTGCTATTACGGAAGCCGGACACACTTTCCCGAAGCAGCTTGCTAATCCTGTGGCTCTTCCCCAGCTCTTGGCCAAGAACTGGCCCTTCGGCGTGCAGGTGTGCAAGCTGGTCCCCTTCATCCAGAAGGCTTCAGTGGGCATCACGGTCCTCAGCCTTTGTGCTCTCAGCATCGACAGGTAAGAAACAACTTCTGCAACTGCTTGGGTGGTGGGAAAGTGTGGCACCTCCCCAGTGGACGGTAGACATTGGCCAAGTGGTCAAGGACAGCTACCATCCCATTCACCCATCAAGCCCTTGTTTCTGATCTTTTCCCATCCTGCTGAAGGGGAAGGTTCAGGGGTGGAGGAGGAAGGCGTAAGGGAAAGGGCGTCTGGGGACAACTCTAACCTGCACCTTCTCAGCCCCTTGCTGACGGTTGCCTTTCTCAAATCTGCTCTCGTTGCATCCCCACGCGTTGGGCAGGTACCGAGCAGTGGCATCCTGGAGCCGGATCCAGGGGATAGGAATCCCCATGTGGAAGGCGGTGGAGGTGATGGTGATCTGGGCAGTGGCCATCGTGCTTGCAGTCCCCGAAGCCATCGCCTTTGACATGGTGGAGCTCAGCTACTGGGAACAACACCTGTGGGTGTGCATGCTCGCCTCCGAACAGAAATCCAGCTTCATGACGGTACGTACTCTGTCCCAGCTGCGGTGCGAGGGAGACACAGGCAACCAGGGCGTCCTCCCTCCTTGTTTAGAGGAGTTGATGCTTCTGTAGACGGCTTCTTCTAGCCGTTGGGGTGAACGGCATCACACAAAGCACAGAAGACCCAGCATTGTGGTGACATGGGGCAGACTTGCTTTGAAGGTGGGACCAGGAAACAGGCAGCTGGTCCTCAAGCTGTGTCATGTCTTTGCCATCCACGTCCGAAGGTCATGACACATCTTGGGAAGCTTCAGAACCTGCTACGCTGTCCCATCTCCACAACCAGTCTGCACGGGTAGTCTTTACCACAGGCTCGGCTGAGGGCGAGCAAGGGAACGAAGACCCTTACAAAGCACCAGAACTTATCCCACCCTGTCTACCAAATAAGTTCCTTGCAACCACTTCTTGCACAACAGTGTTAGACGGGACTGGCAGCCAGACGTAAGCCAGTCTTTACTGATTTAGGTTAAACGCGGGCCAGCCTTGGGGGAAGATAACCCCACGTGCACTTGAGCACAGGAGCTGTCACACTTCCACGCGTCGGAAGTGTCTGCCAGAGGCCGGCATCAGTGTCAGGGACTGGGTCTGTCCACCCTTTTCCCCCGTCTCCAGTTGCTTTTTCTTTTCCATGCAGTTCTACCGCGACGTGAAGGACTGGTGGCTCTTCGGCTTCTATTTCTGCCTCCCCTTGGTATGCACCGGCATCTTCTACACCCTCATGTCATGCGAGATGTTGAGCAAGAGGAATGGCATGAGAATTGCTCTGAACGACCACATGAAACGGGTAAGAAAACCAGGAAGGCAGAAACCCTGATATTTCCCAAATGGGAGGGAGTGCTGTCGAAGTTATCACCCCAGGAAGGTCACCAGGAGCAGTGGTGGGAAGGTGCGTGGAGTCTGGTCCATATCGCGCTGCTGGTACCCTACCCCCTTCTGCAGCCTGGATCTCAGAGTCCCCCTCATGATGTGGGAGCTGGGACCTGCAGGTTGTGCTCTGGACTCATCAGATCACAGAAATTACCGGGAGGGCCTTTGCTCAGCACGTGGAGAAGGTGCTTTGCTGCCCCTGCTCCCCGATGCTCTGCCAGACTACCCCTTCTCCTCACAGCGCCGGGAGGTGGCCAAGACCGTCTTCTGCCTGGTGGTCATCTTCGCACTTTGCTGGCTGCCGCTCCACCTCAGCCGCATCCTCAAGAAGACCATCTACGACCAGACGGACCCCAACAGATGTGAACTGCTCAGGTAGGGCCTTCGGCAGGGGGCTCTCTGCACCTCCAAACACCTTGTTTCAACAGCTCCTTTCTAGACGGTGTTGCTCTCCTGACAGGCACAGGGAAAGGGTGTCGGGGACCGTAAGAAGAGAAGAAACTCAATTTTGAAATGTCTTTATAAAGCTGTGGGGTAAAGAGAACCATACCCTGATGGGCTAAAGGGGCTGCGGCACGTCCGAGGGCTGTACACTCCTTCTGCCACTTGGCAGGCGCCTGTCTTCCCCTCTCCTCCTTACCCATCACGCCAAAACCCAGATGGGGCCAGACACTGCCAGACGTGCTTGAGCCTGAGAACATCAGGGTCACCAAGGGAAAGCAGGTCTCATGCTTTTGGCTTCCTCAGGAAATGCTCCTCGCAAGAAAAAGCGTTGGGCAATTGCTCTATGGCAGGAGGGATGGCTTTGTGCTCACCTCTGTGGTGTCAGTCACTGGCTCTCCGCGGAAGTAGGTTCTCAGGCCAGGCAGTTGGTAGGCATTTTGGAAACCAGTTCTCCGCGAGCTTCCAACATGTCCACCCTCTTCTCTCCCCTCCCACCTCAGCTTCCTCCTAGTGATGGATTACTTCGGGATCAACATGGCCTCCCTCAACTCCTGCATCAACCCGGTGGCTCTCTACTTCGTCAGCCGGAAATTCAAGAACTGCTTCCAGGTAGGGCTGACCCTTCCCGAGCTCCTGGTGACCCTTCCCAGACACCGCTCCCAGGGGCACCAGCTCCCACAGACCCAGCACGGTGCAGCCAGGGGCACCCCCATCGCAGCCGACCTCTGTGCTTCCGAGACGAGGGGAAGGGCGGAGAGGGGTCTGGCAAACACACCCAGAAGCAGCGGCAGAGAGAGGGCTGGAGCTCGCAGCTCCTGGCTCCCAGACAAATGTCCCATCAGCGACACGCTGGGGCTGCCAGCAGCCCACAGGATTCCCCTAGTCATTCACTTACTGATCCTATTTCTCCTCCCAAATTTTTCCCCTGCTGGGTGCCTCTCCTCTGAGCTCCAAGTAGGCTACAGCTCGCTGCCCTGCTATGGGGAGTCCTTTGCCAGCGCAGGACCTGGGCCAAGCCAAAAAAGGTCCCCGTCATTCCGGATGAGTAGCATCCCCACAAACCATCAGACCAGGGACTGGGACTGCTCTAAACTTGTTTCTTCCCCCAGGAAATAATTTTCAGGAGTGGTGGATCCCTGAGAAAGGAAGGGGATAGAATGGGGTGGGATGGGGAGGGATGGGGTGAGTTGAGCCTCGCTAAGCACTATGCATATTTTCTGTCCCCCAAAGACAAGAAAACACAACTGCAAAAGGTACCCAAGTTTTGGGTATCTTCATTTCCAACCCAGGTTGACTAGCCAACACCCGTAAGGGAATATTTCCTCCTCCTCCCCCCTGTAGCCCACGCCTGTAACCTCTCTCCCCGCCCTCCTGTCTCCTCGCAGTCCTGCCTGTGCTGCTGGTGCCAGCGGCCGGCCCTGAGCATCACGCCTACCGACGAGAAGGGCTCTGTTGGGAAGTGGAAAGCCAACGGGCAGGAGCTCGGGCTGGACCGGAGCAGCTCCCGCTTGAGTAACAAGTACAGCTCCTCCTAAAGCCACGCCACCCGCGGGGCCGGGAGGAGAAGGCGCTGCGCCGAGGCGGCGGGACCCCTCCGTTTCTCTCGCACGGCTGTTTCCTGGCTGGGCCTGAATCGTTTTTGCCGTTGTGTCGTAACCCACCCGGAAGGAGCCGCAGCATTTCACGGACCCCGGGGACTAGCTCTGGATGCAGCCTCCGAACTGCGCCGACCCGCCCTCTGATCCGAGTCACCGCCGGAGGAGGGGGGTTCAGATCCATACGGGATTTTTCATTTCCTCGCAGGAAAACCAAGTGACTTACAGCCATTTGTCTCGGGTGGAAACGTAGCGGGGGGGAGATGCGTGTGAAAAGGGAAGGAAGGTTGGGACGTGGTCACTTTGGGATGGATGTGGGATGAGGAGGAGAGGGAGAGGACTGTGAGTGACAATTTCCAGCTGAAAAAGTCACAGAAAGGCTTTGATAACATCCCCGATCATCTCCCTCCGCTGCTGGGATAGTTTGTCCCTGGGCGGAGCACCGGGATATGATCCGGGCACCGTGTGTGTCTGGTAGACCACCAGCGGCCTGAGGTCTCCTCCTGTTCACGGTGGGGAGAGACGGGCAGTAACTGGGCTTCCTCGTGTGACCAGCCTGACCCGGGAGCCCTGAAAGCTCCCCTCCTCTTTACCTTTTCCTGGGAAATCTGCCCCAGGCTCCACGCGGGGATGACATCCGCCCTGCCTGGGCACGGCACAGGGATGTGACTGTATGTGCCTGCTCGCCTTAGGGACCGGGTAACCGCGGCAGAAGCCGGTGGCAGCACCAGCAAAACCATCGGCTCCAGGCTCCCCCTCCCCAGGGACAGGCACGCTTTCCTTCCAGGGAAGAGTCTGGAAGCCAGGAAAGGGAATGCAGAGACGGCTCAAATCCGGAGGAGGCCGGGACCAAGGAACCAGCGCTCGCCTTTCCCCCTGCGTCACCTGGGAGCAGCCAATTCTCCACCTGACATCGGACGCAAGGGAGAGGACCCAGATGTGCCCTTCCAGAAACGCATCCAGCCCTGATCCGCCGTCCTCAGCAGCTGGGAATTCCACAGCCTCCTTCAGCCGCTGGCTGCGGGGAGGGGGATCGCCCGCAAGACCTCAGCTCTGACGGGAAAAAAGGGGCGCCCCGCATTTTGATGCCTCTGCTTGGTCCTCCTCCAGCCAAGGAGGCTGAGCCCCAGCAGGGCAGGGGGGCTGGACCCCGAGGCGTCGCCCCACAACGTCAAGGTTCACCCCATTTGTCACGGGACAGAGATGCCATCCTCATGTCAGGCTAAGGTGGACACGGCAACGGGGAAGGTCTGATCTCAACTGGAAGAGCCACGGGAGCGAACTGAAATACAGCAAAGAGCTCTCACCAATTTGCTGTTAAAAATAATTAATCCCCAAGCGCTTCTCCAGCATGTTTTTGTAAAAAATCGTGCTTGCACTTCTTGCCAAAACTTTAAGAAAACCTACGTGAGAAGGTTTTAGTTACCAAGGTTTTGAATACTTTGCTGTTGGTATTTTCTTCTCTCTTTCACCTCTCTCTCCTTCTTCTTTGCTCTTTTCACCTTGTCATGGAAAAAATGGAGAGAGGAAAAAGGGAGAAGAGAAAAGACCTGCAAATAAAGCAAAGTGTTTTCCAGGTGTTAGGGGGTTTTTAGCTTAGCTTTCCTGAAATGCAGATGTTTGACAAACAAATCACTTTTCTGAAAGACAAAGGGGTTCAGCGAAACCAGACAGACTGAGGAACACCAGCCCAGCACGTTTTCCACAAACTTCCTCACCCACTGGAGCAGATCCGTCCGGATCCCTTTCGCTGCCCTCGGGCTGGCTGCGCTTTGCTGGTGGACAAATGAATTCGACAGAGAAAACGGATAAAGACTGAAATGTTCCAGTGCAGATAACTTACTAGAAGGGTATTTTTTAATGATTGTGCGTATTAAAAAAATCTGAATTCTGTGTGTTTCTGTATTTGTTCACGTTTACAGGGAAATGGATTCTGTGACTCGAAATGAACACCTCACACCGCTCCAAGGATGTAGCGGCAGGTAAGCCGGTGGCACACGGAGCCAGCGCAATGTCCCTGCCCCAAATCCTGGCACATTCAGCTCCAGGCGGCCCAGCCCTCGGTGGTCTCCTGGCGGGGCGAGGCTGGCCCTCTCTGCTCTCCAGGGCCCACCCTGCCAGGCTGCAAGCTGGGGCTACGCGGTGATTTGCTTCAGGTCGACGTCTCCATCACCGCATCCCTGTTGGTACCCCCTAAAGTCCCTGCGCTCGCCCGAGCTCCGCGTCTAGCGCGCTCAGGAGATGCCAGGGCAGCAGCTCTTTGTACCAGGACACGGGGAGGGAGATGCTGTTCTCCAGAGGACTGAAATGCCTTGGGGGAACAGGAGCCAGCTAAAATGCACTCAGTGCCTCAAAGGAGCAGGAGAGAGCATCAAGCTCTGCGTGCCCTCCTGGTTAGGGAAGCCACAAGCACCAAAAAGGTGAAACAGCGAAGAAAAAAAAAAAGCAGCTTAGGTGTTTAAAGCTATAGACCTGTCCCTGGCTGCTGCTGCCCTCCTTGCTGCAAGATGAAGTCGGTCCCAGCCAGTGAAAGTCAGCCTCATCGTGTGAAACGAGCACAGCGCGCAGCTTAGAGCCTGCCGGCAGCTGCGCAGGGGTTGTTCTTTCACTCGCACACTAGCATACTGAAACACACAGCTCCCAGTCATCCCAGTGCAGGCTGAGGCACCTGGACAATTTCCCAGTGTGAGCTTGGCAATGCCGCGCGGAGCAGCATCCCAGAGGCCGAAGAGCCAGGACCCTCTCCCAGGGACAGGCAGGACAGCCGGGACCTGCGAACACTCAGAGGCAGATACATCCGCAGGCACACGGGGAATCCACCTTGCTCAGCCGCCTGGGCCTCATGCGGCTGCCGTCTCTTCGCGCTCCGAGAGCAGATGTAATCACTCCTGCATTAGCAGCCACGCTCACATCAGCATTTCAGCCTAAAATGGGTCAAAACTGGTCTCAGATCTGCACATTAGTAATTTTGCAACAAGCAGACTGCCATGAATCCACCCCGGCTCTGGGCACTGCTGTCACTTGCTGCGTGTCTGTTCGGTGGCTTCCTCCTCCTCTGGCATAGCTTTCCCCGGGGTTTTCCTCCTGAATATCTTCTACTAAAACCAACACCCTAAAGTTTGACCGAGTGTGAGAGAGGAGGGAGAGAAGAGAGCCCAGATATCAGCACCCCACAGCCCAGCAAACATGCAACTGGCCCCCAGCATCCCCGCGGTGCTGCGGGAAGCGACCAGCAGATCAGTGACAGGTTTCAAGACCTTTTTAAAAAATCTCTTCTTCGTAACTCCTGGGCCGAAAGGAGCAAAGGAGCCTTACGATGAAATGCGGGCCCGCCGCCCGCGAACACAAACCCACCGCCAGCCTGTCAGAGAGACCAGGTCTGCCAGTCCGTGTTTGAATCTGATTTTGTAGAGAAAACCTGACATTTTACATCCTCCCTCTTATTCCTCTGCACGTTAATAAAACATGCTGGTGTCTGAAAGGAAAATCTCCGGGTGTTTCTTATTAAGCAGCAGGGGGTCTGCGGAGTCTGCTAAATACTTAATTAAGTGCCAGCAGGTTCCTTTGGTAGCTGCAGACCTCCAGTGAAGAGCCAAGCGGTGTCCCCCTGTGCAGAGCAAACTGCAGAGGTTCACAATCCTACACCCCG
>WHYT01016614.1:0-17355 GCA_009806455.1 Tetrax tetrax | reverse complement strand
GGTTTAAAAGAATTTTTTTTTTTTTTTTTTTTGCTATAATGCTGACCCCAATTCTTCTAAATCCTGTTGTTTAAATCCCTGAGCCGTGCTGGGATGAGGCTGGCACCCAGGTGGGAGCGGTGGATGGAAACAAGCGGAGTGTGACTACTGGAGGTGGTGCGTGAGGAGAAGGGAAGTGGTCATGTCAGAGAGGAGCGGGTAAATGCGAGGCGTTGCCCTTGTCCTGGACAGGTCTTGCTCTGAGACGGGGCAAAGGAGAAGCGAGCCGTGCAGAGCGGTGCCAGGGGCCTTCCTCCTGCCCTGGGCAGACGTGAAGGTGGGTACGTGGGCCGGAGGAGTGCCAGCTTTAGGCCAGGAGGAAGTGAAAGCAGCAGATCTGTTTTGGGGAGCTGCTCTGGTGCTTCCTCCTCCCGTTGGTTATCGGTGCCCTTTTTTTGTGTTACTGGTCAGAGAGAGCAAAGGAGAACAGATTCTCTGGGAACTTGGGCTGCGTGGTGCGAGGCTTTGTCTGGTGTGTTCTCCCTTCCCCTTTCCTGGCACTATGAACTCTTGGGTTTTCTAGAGTGCACTCGATGGCGTGCTGCACTCCAGAGCTGTGTCCCTTGAGATCTTTTGCTGTTCTGCTTCCCACTTCGCTTGTGGGACCTTACCAAACTTACCCTGTGCCTTCTGTCAGCAGTGCTGGCTCCAGACACCCCAGTGCTTCCAGGAGGCTGTGGCTCAGCCGGGGAGTCTGCTCTCTGAATAAATCCATCACTTTATTATTTTTCCTTTCCAATGCTGAGCTCTTAAACCCGTGGGAGGTTCGGGACGTTACCTGATTGTCAGGCTCAGCCTGGCAAAGTGAGCTCCGATGCGGTGGGTCGTGACTGTACCTCGGCTTTACAGCTCCGCGTTCCTCCGCTGCCTCGTCCGCCGTTGCCGTGAGCGTTTGTGCGTCGGTCCTCGTGCAAGCAGGAGCCCTTCAGGGCGGATGTATCGGCACGCCGCTCGGTAGGATGGCTCCTGGTGATCGGTAGGTCGCTCTGGTCAGCGCCGGAGGGGCGGGAAAGTCTGGCTGGGCACAGCCCGTGCGCAGTCTCTGCGTCCCGAAGCTGAAGCGCTGCTTCTCTGCTGTTGTCCCTGTTCGAGAGGTCTGCAGGGTACCTGGCTGCCCTGGGAGAGGCGTGTGATCTTTCCAGCCAGAGTGCAGGTGTTTCTAGACACAAAACAAGGCAGGCACTGTGAGGGCAGTCAAGTGCAAAGTGAAAAATAAGATTTTGGGGGTTTTGCAGGGTGAAAGGTCTTCCTAAGTCTTTCCTAAGCAGAAAAGAGGCTTACGGATGTGCTGGATTGGCCGAGCAGATGTCACGGCTGCGATCTGACGGGTGGTTTCACATGTCAAATCTCGAGTCTGTCAGTAGATTAATGTGATGATACTTGAGCTGATTAAGTGTGTCCCTTCATACGACAGCAAGGGAGATTTTCTAACGCTGGAGACTTCACAGAAGTCTGGCCCTGCAACGCTTGCAGGCTGCGACCTGTCTGGTTTGATACACGTACAAGAGTATTGGCTTGGAGAAAGGCTGTGTTGCTGAGGATAATCGCTTTGCAAATGCGCCGGCTGCTTTCAGAAGTGCAGGTTGTGTGTTTTTACAGGAGTCCTGGGGGAACATGCACTCAGTGAGCGTCTCCAGACCGTGAAAAGGGGACGTGCGTGGTTTTTCACTTCACTTTGATAGCAGTCAAGGCCAAGGCCTCGCCCCTGAGCAGTCATGCGTTGGGGACGGTGAGCTCGATCGGTGGAACCAGCTGCTGTTGACATTGCTGCCAGACAGTTACTGCCCTCTGAGCGGGAGCTGGCTGCCCACAGGCAGCTTGTTCAATAACGAGCAAGAAAAAACTTAAGGGTCAGTTGAAGAGGGAAAAAAAAAAGTACTAACAGCTAGAAATCCAGGTGGAAACAAGGTAGGCACAGTTCATTATAGGTCAGTGACTGCAGGACACCGTGCAGCTGCAGGACGAAAAACCTTCTAGAAATGAGTGGAGTCTTGGTGTTGTTCTGAACAGAACCTGAAAGGGGAAATGAGAGCAGCTTTCTGATAATGGTATCCTGGCAAGGTTGAACAAGCTTGAGCCTCCCTTATGTTGAGGGCTGAGAGAATACTGTTCAGATCGTGATGCTTTCTCTGCCAAAGAACACAAGTCTCATTCTCGCTCTGTTTTTATTTCCAGGTAGTGTGAAGTCATGGCTATCCTGTTTGCCGTTGTGGCCAGGGGCACAACCATCCTGGCCAAACATGCCTGGTGCGGAGGAAACTTCCTGGAGGTGACAGAGCAGATCCTGGCAAAAATACCTTCAGAAAACAACAAGCTGACCTATTCACATGGGAAGTGAGTAACGTGGCTCTCCTGGGCAGGGGAGAGGCTAGCGAGGAGGCAGGAGGGCAGGAATGAATGGAGCGAACCCAATCCACACGTGGATGTGTTAGTGTGCTGGTTGTGCAGTCAGCTCAATAACTACTTTTTTTTTTTTTTTTTTTTTTTTTTTCCCCCAGAACATTGCAGCATAACCAGGATTTGAATTTAGCTTAAGCAATAAGTACCAAGGCAGCTGATACGAAATCAAGTTTCCTATTTTTATACTACTCCAAAGTGAGCTTGCCTGCGTGCTGTGAAGTGTGTGATCTTTCGCTCGTTACTGACGGTGTCCTTAATGAGGATTTAAGCAGTGTGGCAGGAGGTGACTGTGGCTGGTCTGCTTTGCATCGTGCTGTTAAAACCTGCAGGTGCCATTGTGCAGCTGTGGGCACGGAGCTTAGCATCAGTGTCTCCCCTGCTAAAGTCAGTCTCTTGTAACGAGTCTCTGCTGGCTTTTTATCTGACTTGGATAATCACCTCTTCGGTCAGAATCTGCAACCCTGCCTTCCCTCTACGAGATGGGGAGGAGTTCCTAGCCATCTGTGTGGGGGATGGAATATTTTCACACACACGTCTTCCTACTGTCAAAAAGCAAGGTTTTTGGTTTGTAGAGACATAAAATAGCCTCTTTTTTTTTCCTTGACCATGATAACTGGGGAGAATGTGAAAACTGTGAAGCTGAGTAAGCACAAGTTGTCATCCTCCTGTCTGAGGGTGTTAGGGATCCTTCTGCCTTGCCAGGGCCGCAGCCCGCTGCACTCCTCAGAGGAAAACATCAGCTGCTGGAGCACCGAGTGCTGGTGAAGGGGCGATGGAACGAAAAATCAACAGCTAAAGCCAGGGAGTTGAACTGGAATGCTCTGATCAGTTCTGGCTTGGGTTTAGTTGTGTATGAACTAAGGGTTTTTTTGTTGTTTTTTTTTGTTGTGTTTGTTTTTTTGTTTTTTTTTTTCCTGGTGGGCCTAAAATAACAGGTTGGTTTAATTTTGAGAGGAAAACACTGCTGTGAACTGGTTTGTGCTGTTTGTCAGGATACTGAGGGCTGCATTTAACCAACATCTGTTCGCCCAGCACCACCGAAGGCACCTCTACATGCACAGTTAACCCAGCCACGTGATTCAAGCCTGTTCAGCCTGACTGTTGTTCTAATTCATTTTCTGCTGTGGTTGCTTTTGTCTGTTAGCCTTTGCAGGGAAAACCAAAGGCAACGCAGTGGTCACGCAAACGAGGCTAAAGCAGCAGGTCGCTGCGCCAGCCAGGGTCACTGAAGTGTTCTCTTTCTGGTCACTCCAGTTCAGTGTGGCTCTTGTCACACACAAACCAGTGCACGGCTGCTTGCACGCGTGCCGATGAGGACTACACATAAATCTGGCCCCTGGGTACCTGTCGGTTTGGTTTTTACGAGCGAGTAGCTGGAAGGACCTGGAGCTGAAGCTGTTTGGCAACTGAATGTCCCACAAAGTCGCTGCTAGGTGTGCGGTGCTCTGAGGAATTGGGATGTGTTGGGATCTGTGTGGTTCCTTGTAGAGTAACTGGAATTTACCCTTCCACTTCTCCAGCCCTCAAAGGCCATGTAGCCAGTCATGTGTTCGAGAAGAACAGTCCTGTGACAGCTCCAAATGACTTTTTTTTTTTTCTTTCTCTTGTTTCTTCTCTGCAGTTATCTGTTTCATTACATCTGCCAAGACAGGATTATATACCTCTGCATCACAGATGATGTAAGTATTTTGGTTGCAGCTACTGCACAGACAGGCCCTCGGCAGCCTTTTTGGTGTCTGTACGCCAAAGCAGGTCAACAGCAGCTGCCAACCTGAGGTGCCTTTTGTTCCCAGTGGAGCTCCTGCTCCTGTTCTCTTCACATCAGTTACAGCTCCAAAGTCTAAGCCCAGGACTCAAATGCACATGGGTAGTTAGTCTGAGGTTCAGTTTGGGTTTGCCTGGTTTCTTTCTTAGCAGCCCCAGTGCAGTGGGATCCAGATGCAGAGGCTGGCCTTTAATTATCTGTGAAATATGCGTAGTGCTCCTCGATTCCGGAAGTGTTGAAGCAAAAGCTTCTCCCTCACTGGAAAAAGGTACCAGGCACAGAATTAGAACTCGGGATACCCCAGTAAGGTCTGCTGCCAACCAGTGTCCAGGAACCTGGGGCTGACATCTGGCTGCTATCCACACCCAGGATAACCAGTCAAATCCCAGAGTGTTACGCGCAGAACGCCTGTCACGAACTGATAGTTACAGTTTCTCCACAGCTGGCTGTGTGGCCGTGCACTGCTTATTCCTGACTTGACTGAGCTCTGGACGTGGTCTGCTCTCTTCCTTCCAGGACTTCGAACGATCCCGAGCCTTCAGCTTCCTGAATGAAATCAAGAAGCGGTTTCAGACCACGTACGGCTCCAGAGCGCAGACAGCCCTTCCCTATGCAATGAACAGCGAGTTCTCCAGTGTCTTGGCTGCGCAGCTGGTGAGACCTGGTGCTAAATGGGATTTCCCTCATTTCCCCCGGCTTCTCCCCAGAAATTCTCCCTGTATTTTCTTGCTCAGAACTGAGGCACGATGCTGAGTCTGGGTGTAAAGCCTGTTCTCCCCACACTGACCCTACAGCTGGGCTTCACCGCTGCAGCGGTAACGACGGGCTGGGGTCGATAGTGATGCGTTGGCCGTTTGCAGTAGGTAGCTGCACCAGGGATTGGATCTTCATGGGAACGTTTGCAATGTCAAACCTGGTTTATTGGAGTTTGTGAAAGGAGCTGGTTTGTGTGGGTGCCCTCAGTGAGTAGTGGAGGGGATTTGGAGCGCGTAGAGTTGCAGGTGGTTCGTTGCAGAAACTTTTTTAGCTTACGCAGCAGATAAAAAGCAATGAATAATAATGGCAGTGTGGCTCCAGAAGGGCCCGGTGCATTGTGTGTAATAAATCAGATTAACTTCCTCTGTGTGATGGGACTGAGTTTTTCCTCTCCACCAGGCTTTGATATGTGGGGACTGAAACTAATGAAGTGATGACTCATCAAATTGTAAGCTGTTCATGGCTGGAATGAGCTTAATGAATTACCTTATCGGAACAGCCAGGCAGCCTCTGGAGCCGGTTGCTTGGGCTGTCACAGGGGCTGTGCTGGAGGCTGCGGGCACCTGGCCGCCTTGCAGCTCCTGCAGCGGAGGTGCCGACGGGCGTGTGAGGGCTGTAAGTGGCCGAGAGTCAGATTTTGGTCTGCTACCCCCTTAATACGTGCCTCAGGTAATCTGACAGCTCACATGTATGTTTGTGCTGTTCTGTAGCGACCCGGAGTTTCCTTGTTTGTCATAAGGAGCTGACGCGCAACGCCGCGAGTCGCTGCTGTCGCTGTTCTCTGTTACAGAAATACCACTCGGAGAGCAAGGGCGCTGACCAGGTGGCCGAGACGCAAGCTCAGATCGATGAACTTAAAGGAATCATGGTTCGAAACATAGGTACCTGCTTCCCTCGGCGCCGCGCGCAGCGCTCCCCTGCGCCAGAGCAGCAGGGAGCTGCCGGGAGCGCAGCTGCCGGGGGGGTGCCTCTCCTGACGGAAGGGACTGGGGGAGCTCTGAGTTCACAGGCGTTGAGCTTGGTTGAGGGTGGCCGTGGGCCTGAGGAGCGGTTTGAGGTGAAGTTTCACAGCTTGTGCTGGGGTGAAGCGTGCTCTGGACTTGGTCTGTTTGTCGCTGTAGCTTTCCTGTAACTGCTGGAGGAGACTTCTCCGCAGCAGCTTACGTTTTTTTTTTTGTGTGTTGGACTCTGGTTTGGGTTTTGACAAGTCTGACCACTTAAAACTGAGGGTTAGATTTGGAACTGACCAAAATTGAGTCAGGTCAGTCCCAAAATGAGCCTGTGGGATGTGAGACTGTTCCTTAGGTACTGTTCCTGGCAGTCTCTGGAAGGCTGAGAACTACTCCATGTTTAATAAGCTGCTGCCAGGAGCTCCTGGCTCGCAGCTGGGCTCAGGTGTTGGGAGCAGCTTTTTGCGCTGGGGTTCAACCCACAGAGCTGGGTTTTGTCTCTTTCTCCAGACCTTGTGGCACAAAGAGGAGAGAAGCTGGAGCTGCTGATTGATAAAACGGAGAATCTGGTGGATTCGGTAAGTCTGGGGAAGAACTTAGAAGCAGGCTGACCTCAGGTAACGCCGAAGGCAGCTGGACTGGAATTCCTTCAGCAGATAGGCTGAATTTGTGTACGAGCTCCTCGGAGCGCGTTGGTTCTCGGAAACCATGTGGGAAATGAAGGGACGGGCTGTGCCTCTGGTGTGAGAGTCTTACAGCCCGGTGGTGAGCGGCCCAGGAGATCCAGGGCCGAAGTCCTCAAACTTCAGAGTGATGGGCTGTGTTTTATCACTCCTGTGTGGGCCCTGGCCACCGGAATATGGTACATAAACCACAACGTCGGAACGCAGTGGAAAGGCCTGCTCTGGGAGCAGCCCCGTCCTCTGGAGAGGTGGCCTGGCTGAGACGGGGTGCGTTGGTATCCAGCAACGTTGGTGTTTGGTGACCAGAACCTGGGCTGAGTGGGTGCAATCGGAGGAGACTGGGAACGGGGCAGCCACAAGCTTTCCATAAAATGCAGCAAGCCCGAATACTGGAGGAAAGCTCGAGCAGTAAAGGACCAGGCTGGCTCTGGATGTACTGTTACACTTTATCTTGCCCCTGAAGAAGCGTGGGAGAGTTTTCTCTGGATGCCTGTTCAGTTTTGTGTTGGTGTAACTGCAGTGGTTAGACAGGAGATAGCTGCAGTGCTGCGGGGCGTCAGGGAGGTGGGAGCTGGGAAACGTACGTGCCTCCATCCGGCTTCCTGGGCTGCAGCTTCCTTTGCGGCAGGTTCAGGGGTTAACGAGTTGTTTCACTGTCTCTTGCAGTCGGTCACTTTCAAAACTACCAGCAGGAACCTTGCTAGAGCCATGTGTATGAAGAACCTCAAGCTCACCATCGTCATCATCATCGTATCAATTGTAAGTATGGCGCACGAGAACCTTGAGCTCGTAGGTCGGGCTCAACTGCTGGAAGGTGCCGGTAGCGCACCCCCGGCTGCAGGCCCGCGGGTCCTCAGCTCTGTGCTGGAAGGGTCTGAGCCGTCGTGCTGGAGGACGGCTCTCCTCCCCGTGTCGCTGCCGGGACGTGGAGGCACTGCCCAAAGCGCTGCAGGGCGCGTGATGAGTTAAAACCCTGGGCGTTCTGAGCTCGTTTTTGCGTGCCAGGCCACGCCAGCCCTAGGCTGGACAGCGGACGCGCGGCGCTCTGCTGAAGCGGCTGTGTTCCTTCCCCAGGTCATCCTCTACATCATCGTGTCGGTGGCCTGCGGGGGGCTGGCGTGGCCCAGCTGCGTGCAGAAGTAGCTGGAAGCAGCTGGTTCCGGTCGCGTGGAGATGAGACTCACAGGAGCGAGAAGAAGCAACTTTACGGAATAACTCCTAATCCTTCACTACTGACACCTTCTCATTCTTCCATCCCTCCAGGACTTGAGACTTTTTTGCCTTATCGCCCCGAACAGGCCCGGCTGGTCACGGCTTCCGTGCAGCTGTAACCTCAAGAACGGGCTGGTTTAAAGTACTTGAAGGGATTTTTTTTTTTTTTTTTTTTTTTCAATTTTTGTTTCTTTTTTTGTCCCAACTCCAACCTTCTCAGCTGGGTGGGCGGAATGTCCCGCTCCGGGGGCTGTGTGCACGCTCGCCCGCCTGTCCGTGTAGCGCCGCGCTTCCCTGTGAGCGTGCAAGTGGAGAGCAGCGCTGCTGGCGCCCGTCCTGCCCGCGGGGATGGGGCTGGGGGTCGGCCGGGGCGCTGGATGAGATGGGTGTAGCTGAGCTTCCGCTTTCTACGAATATTGGCGGTGCCGGTGCCTCTCCCTGCGCCTCGGGGGCGTTCCCACGCGCGGAGGCTGCGGGTGTGATGGTGGCGGCTTCTGGGCGAGGGCGTTCGGCGCTCTGAGCTGCAGCTGCTGCGCGAGATCTCCGTGGTGGTCCCTGCAGTGGTAGGAGAGGGGGTTGGCTCACCTCGGCGTCTCGAAAGGGCTGCCTCCTCATCCTCACTTCTGCCTCATCTCCCCCCTTGATCTGTGGCTGAATCAATACCGGCAGAGGCGGCGGCTGCGTGCAGTTCAGGTTGCAGTGCTGTGTCTGCTTTCTCACGTTATTTCTCCTGCTCTTCTCTTGAGGGCAGACTAAAGTGGATCCTAACGGTGTCACTTCCTGAGGTGAAACGGGGGCCAATCTGCGGATCGGGCTTGGCGAGGTGTCGGGCGTCGTCTGCTCGTGCTTCTGCTCTGGAGGGGCGCGTGGAAAAGTGAGGGCAGTGAAGGGACGGAAGGCTGGGGTTGAGGGGGGGTTACTTTCTCTGGGGTCTGAAGAAGAAAGGCTTTTTCTGAGGATTTAATAACGTGTGCTCCTCTGAGAAGGAAAAAAAGAAAACAACCCAACCAACAAAACAAACGCGAGGCTAATGACCAAAGGTCGGCTCAGGTAGGGCGATGGCGCGCTGCGGTCACGGTGACCGCGGGATGGGGACGCGCCAGGCCTGGCTGGCTGGAGCCGAAGCGGTTGGTGCCTGGGTGAGGGCGCGGGGCCTTCTGTCCTGGGTCGTGCGGGCTCGCTTCTGAGGGAAGAGACGGAAATGACTGAAATCTCAGCAAAGCGTTGGGTGCTCTGCAAAGGGAACCGCGTCGTTTTGGCCTGGGGAAGGGGCTTCGAGCGGTGGCTGGCCGCTGCCGCGGTCTGGGAAGGGGAGGCCTAATTTGGGGGTGCCCTGCGCCGCAGGCAGGGCAGGGATGCGGGACTGCCGCTGTGCCGCGTGTGTGACACTGAGCTGGGGCTCCCCAGGCGCCGGGTGACGAGCTCTCCTGTAACCCCAGTCATTGGGATTTGCCTTCTGCGAGGCTGAAAGTGGACGGCAGGCACTCCGCTCCGGCCGCCCAGAAGGCGGCGGTGGCTCTGGGCAGCGCTGTGATGCTGGTGTCTCTCTCTTTCTGTGAATCCAAGGTAAAGCTTGGAGAAAGATTTCCGTCCTCTTCCCTCCTGCTCTTCCAGCCCCCGCGGTTCAGCGTACACCTCTGCATGTTTTAGGGATTGCTGATGTTACTGTGTTCCTTTCTATGATTTGTTGTCTTCTGTACAAATACTTTTTAAAGAAAATAACTTCCTTTCCTTTTAAAGGATGCACTGAGGCATTAGTGTAAAAAGCAAGTTAATTGATTTAAATAAAATGACTGTACAGGAGTTCTCAGTTGTGTGAAAGGGGGCTGTGGCCAGCCTTTCCACGCTGGCTGTGCAAAACCGCTCAGCTTTGAGGGGGTTTGACTTGGTTTTGGTGCAGGTGGTGGTGGGAAGGATCTGCTTCTCCTGGTTGGGAACTGGGGGTGGGGGGACCTGGGACACAGGGACGCTGGGAACGCTGCCCGCTCGCAGGTGGAGAGAGCACGCGGGGAAGAGTGATGATGCAGGCACTGGAGCGGTGGTGTTACGTGGAAGCTAAATCTAAGTCTGTGCAGACTTTTTTTTATTTTAAAAGGCAGTTTTCAGCACTTTAAACCTGGAGCAACGGCTGCCTTTCCTCTTCCTCTTGTCCTACAGCCAAGATCTCTGCTTGCTGCCCTGCACCAGTGCCTCTGGAAAAGCCTTGCAGCCCCTCACCCCCCTCAGGCCTGTTAGCGGCAGTCTTGGGTGGTGAAGCAGGCTTCTGTGTCACTGTGCGGGAGTTGGATTTCCTCCTAAACGTGCAGAAGGGGGTGAGTTCAGTTGGTTGTTACCTTGGGTTGAGGCAAAGCTGTGTTCTAATGCTCTCTGCTGGGGCATAAATGTAAAAAGCTGAGGGAAGGCCCTGGGTATGAGAATGGCGTAGGAAAACGAAAAGATAAAACCTCACTCAGCCTCTCAGTGGTGGGGTTGTTATTTCAGAGCTGGGTTTTGTGCAATTCCTCACAGAACCAGTGTCATGTGCCTGAGAGGGTTTTACAGAATAGAACCTTGAACTGTTGAAACATGGTTTTGTTCTGTACCTGGCATTAAAACCTCTGCAGTATCCATTAAATGGCAGCAGCTGTCTCAGCTTGGGAGGCCGTTCCAGTGCCTCGGGGGGGCCTACGAGAAAGATGGGGAGAGGCTGTTCAGTAGGGCCTGGTGTGACAGGAGGAGGGGCAATGGGGTTAAAATAGAGGGAGGGAGATCTAGAGTGGATATTAGGAAAAAACTTTTTACAATGCACACTGTAGAACATGCAAACCCTCATTCCTGCACAAAAACCACGCGGAAGTCAGGCTGACTTTGAGTAAAGCAGATCTATTTCAGCACCATAACATTTTATTAGACTACACTATCAAAATCACATTGATGGCAGGGAGAACACTGCTAGTGCACGGTTTCTGTACTAGGACTGGATCCCCAGCATCCAGCCCTCGCTGAGGAAGAGGACTGACACCGAATCCTTCATGGCAAAGAGACAGTAGAAAACTCTTCTACAAAAAGGGGGCAGGTTAGGGCCAGCTGAGAGAGAAAGGGCAACGCTTCAAGTCAGCTCAGTCAGGGAGGGCTGTTTTAAAAAGTTTACTTTTACCTGGTGTTTGTTAGTGTCCTCGGCTGAGAGGTGAAGATGCTGATCAACAGCGGTTTGTGAATGGCAGCTCCTGTCCCCAAACCCACACAAATATTGTGTACTGCTCCCCAACCGCCATGCACGCACTGGAATACAACAGCTTGAAGTGTACTACCGTTATAAAAACCTGCTCCATCCTCTAGAACAAACAATAAAAAGTATCAGAAATACATTCTATACAAAGTGTAAAAAAAAAAAAAAAAAAAGAAAAACAAAAAACCAACAAACAGTTGAGTTTCAGACAAATAGAGTACATCAGGCTGAATTTAAAAGTCTCACGTCTAACACTACAGCACTAGTTCTGCCCTCCCCAGCTGCTGCTGTGCGCCGCCCCACAGCACCAGCGCACAACCTGCAGCCTTTCTAAGCGCGCGTCCTCAGGAGCGCGTTGCGACGAGCCTTCCGCGGGGCTGCAGGTAGAGGCTGAGATGAAATAAGGCTATTTCCAGTCTTCCCGTGAAGACCCGTATTTCAGAAGTGTTCTGGACAGCGGGGAGGCCGTACGCCATGGTCTGTTCCACCCAGAGGGGGTCAGGCTCCCGGCAGGGGTGTGGAAGAGCAGAGGGGCTATGTACAGCCGTCTGTGGTGGGGCTGGAGGTCCCTTTCTCACCCAGCCAGCTGGGGCTCAGCTCCACAGAGGGGTTGGGAGTGTGTCAGCATCCGGGGGTCAGTAACACCCCTCCTTCCAGGAGTCGTCCTCGGTGGGCTGGGCGCTCTGCGCTGCCTGCAGGAACCTGCGCAGAGACACAGAGAGTCACCAGCAGAGCCGGTAACCTGGGCACGCGCACAGCGTGTGTTTGAGCTTTCAGATTACACCGTGCTCCCGCAACATCCGCCTGGTGGTAACGGCAGCATCTCCAGGCCCCCCTTGCCCTTCTGGGCGGTGGAGAACAGTAAGGGACTATTATGGGTACCCGACAGCGACGTACTTATCCTGCTCTGCTCGGTTACTAACGCTGCCGGGGCTTTGTCCCATGACTGAGTCCACTTTTCCCCACAAACGTAACTGAACACAGGAAAAATAATCAGGTTGGATGTAGACTACTTCTACAACTTCAGAGTTTTAAATTTTTTTTTATAGTAAGTAGCTACAGTTCAATTTAAAACTACAAGGGCCGTTAAAAAACAACCGGTACTTATTGCTTATCTGTCTGGTACTGAATCAGCTTCGCTTCCCGCACACATCAGAGTTCACACTACAGTTGTGCTGCAGATAACTAAAAACTAGCTTTTGGCACTGTGGACGTGGATTTACCACGCAGAAGCCGCAGGCACTGGGGTCAGAACACCCTTGGCTCTAACAGCATAAAGCAGTCCGCATGCAGTGGTTAGGAGCATCTTGGCGGCGTTATTCTTTAGAGAGACCGAATCAGTTTGACTGAAGCGCTGTTCCTTTGGACTGTCTGCAGGCTTCAGCTACCCACTGCCTAAGCACTAAGGAAGCTAATCATAAAAGCTGGAAATAAATGTAAAAAAACCCAACCAACCAAACCAAAAAGAGGCCAAAAACCCATTGCATCTTTCTGGATTAAGATGTGGCCTCTACATCAGTTCTCTGACCCAACTCCATCCCCGTGTCACCCTAGAAAATCCGAGACGAACATCACTTCGTTAATAAAGCGTCTCGGCTGTGAAACGAAGGCAGACGTTCGAGTCCGCAGGGCCTGAAGTCACGCTCACCTCCTGGCCGGCGGTGTCGGCCTGCTGCGGGGCACCGCGGGCGCTCCAACGGACACGCGCGCTTTAACGGGTGAATTTTTTGCCACAGTGACCGCGTTACTGCTCCTGGTAGTGCAACTGCTGCTGGAAGAGCCTGTGCCAAGCAAAGGCGCCGGTGCTTTTCGAACTCCGCCGGCGGGACTGGTGTAGCTGCAGGCTTTTACCGGCTGCCTGGGCGTCAACAGAGAGTTTGTGCACGACCCCGCTTTCATGGGCTGTCGCACCGTTAAGGGAGACTGCCCAGCACCGGAGGAGTACCTGAGCTTACTGGGAGCCACACCTAGAAATGGAGTAAGGAAAGAAAGAATAACCCAGCTGGCAACGGGATTTTGAGGACGCTTCGGGACACCAGGCCTTTTAAGGGCCTCAGGTTTAGTGCGGTGGGTTAAAGGGACGAAGGGAAGCGAGCCACAGCGGTGTGTACGGAAGACCGCGCGCTGACCTGCTGACCGTTGCTGAGTTCTTGGAATTCGACTGCTTGGCACCTGCAGATCCGACTCCAGGCTCCGACTGCTCCGCACGGACTCCAGAGCGCGAAGGCTGGTCCTGGCCAGGTTGGGCATGCTGTGCCGCATCTCCTCTGAAATCGAGAGCACATTCTCTATTTGCTGCCTCTGGTACCAACGGAGATGTACAACGGTTTAGCCTCTCTCTTGAAAAACGTAAGCACTTAAAAGTAGACAAGTGTGTAACTAATTCTTAGCTTCCATTAAATAACAGCACGTTTGAAATTTGTATGTCAAAATTCTTTTTGTTGACTCGTATCAACGGCTCACAACCAGCCTACCTTCACTGTTCGCGTACTTGAGCCGGTCCTGCATGGGACTCTGCACGGATCTCCTCGGCGGACGGATACGGGAAGCGGACGTCCTGCCGTAATCGGCGCTGGAAGAAGGGGACTGGCACCGGGGCGAGCTGAGCGGGGACGGCGAGTATCGGTGAGCGCTGCGGTACGACAGGGAGCAGTCGCAGTCATCCTCGTCCTCCAGGCTGTACGTGTCGAACTCCTGGTCGCTGTAGGTGCCTCTGCGCAGGGAGTGAAGGGAGGCACTGGAACTGCGCCGCGACACGGACGCGGAGCTGGAGGCGCAGTCCTGGCGGAGGCCTGCGGATCGAGGGCAACACGGCGCGAAGTCAGCGTACGTTAAAATAGAAATTCCTCACCCAGCCGCAACGCGAGCTCGGAAGCAACGCTTTCCTCAGCGATCACTTCACCCCGGGAGGAGAGTCAGTAACGCTTGCTGATGCAGACACTCGCTGCTTACGGAATCTCTGAGTGGCGCGGCGTCCCCCATTTCAGCACAGTTCAACTGGAGCAAAGAGGTGATGCTCCAAGTGACCTGGATTACTCCTGCGTCTCACACACCAGCAGCTCTCACTGTGGGCTACATCCTGCCAGGCAAGCTCTGGCAGGTTACCTAGGTATGGGAGTCTCATTTACAGGGTGAGTTTTTAGTCCAATTAATTGCGGACCCACCAGCATTTCAACAGGTTGAAACAGAGATCTGGACTTCTGCCTCTGAGTGAGAAAGCACCCGCTTTTTATTGACCTCGGTGCACCTCTGTGGTTAATTTACAGGTCCTGCCCCAACTTATGCCTTTATTTAAGTCTTGCCTGACAAAAACCAAGCACCTTCTTACCAAGAACTGATTTAGCAACCTGGCTGAAGGGACTTTTGATAAAGGTGTCAGTTAAAGCTCTGAAATAGTCTTGTGTGAAATAAAGAACTGGTAAAATTCAGTCCTCTAGGCAGCTTCTGGTATGATTTCAGGCTGCAGTTAGGCAGCCTGCTCAGAAAAACAAAAATTTACAAGCAAAAAATTTTGCTGGGTTATTTTTCCAGGTGGATCAGTTCCCCAGACCAATACACAGTGCTGTCGCGCAGCTGCTTGTGTTTGCTGGAGTGAGGGGGCAGCAAGCAGACCAGCAACCCTAAGCTGCAGTGTGTAAACTGGGAGGGAGGCAGATTTAGACTGGGTATTAGGAAGAAACTTTCTACACTGAGGGTGGTGGGACACTGGCCCAGGTTGCCCAGAGAGGCGGTGGATGCCCCATCCCTGGAAACATCCCAGGCCAGGTTGGCCGGGGCTCTGAGCAACCTGATCTGGTTGGAGATGTCCCTGCTCCTGGCAGAGGGGTTGGACTGGATGGGCTTTAACACTCCCTTCCCAAACAAACCCTTCTGATTTTATGACACTTCTCTACAATTCTAAAAGTGTAACACAAAGGAGGTGGCTGTCACCTACTTTCTTCCTGGAGGCGGGCCATAACCTGGACATCGGTCAAGTCCTGCAGTTTATAGCCCATGGAGATGGAGTCGTCGGACGTGCTCAGCTCGCTGTCCACCGACGACTGGGAGCTCAGCGCAGAATGCATGCTCAAGTAACCTTCAGCAGGAAAGAGCAGGGAGGAAGAGAAAAAGCATTCAGGCATCCACATGCAAACCAAGAACGAGCAGCAGAGTGTTTATTCCAGTGACAAAATCAGTGCAGTTGCGAAGCTGAGGTTGCTAGAAATAGCAAAGTTAGGAATTACTTGAGAACACAATCCTCCACATTTTAACCTGCAATTTTCACGAGGCAGACTGTCTGTGCAGGGAAAAAATTGCAACCTTCTGTCCAGAAGGTGGCAAAGGGATGCTTGGTATCTTTGAGCTTGAAACATCCTTTAAAAGATCAGAATTATTTCTGCGTATTTTGAGATGTTACCTCAAAAATCAGTCAGCAATCTGCTTATGTGAAGTAGGGTTTACACTAGATTGCCTCCTCCCCATCCCTGAAGTTGATCCATTTTTCTTCCTCTCACTGTAAACCAAACTCTCTCTTACAGGGAGGGACACAGCTTGTTCACACAGCAGGTCCTAAGACACAGACCTTCTTCTGTAAGTCAGGCATTAGAAAGAGGAACTTCGGTGTAAATTTTTACCTGTTAGTACTTTTTCTTAAGTCAAGCAAGTCAGTATTTTCCAGGGCATTACTACCTGCTACCGAAACAGGGAGATGAGAAGCAGCTGTGTAGCTTGGGGGTTACGTGGTCCTTGTCCAAACGTGGGCGGCCTGTAAGCAGCCCTGGGCACAGACACGCGGTACCACAACTGACTTGGCTTTTCCTCAGATCCCACTGCTCCTGGGATGGCTGTTACGGCGGGGAGCCCACGCGTCACCTAGCAGCCGGCACATCTCCACTCAGACAGCAGGCAGGTAGAGAGGAGAAGCTCGCCACTGTTCCATCAGCCTGAACTTTGGCTCAGGGGAGTACCTCAGAGAGCACGCAATGCTAAGCATGCCTCTGTCTTCTCCTGTTTTATAACTGCCACTCTTTTGTGTTTAAAAAAAAAAAAAACATTGCTTAAAAAAAATTTTTGGAAGCACAGAAGGGTTGGTGAATGTAAAACCTCTACAGGGCAAAAGTGCTTATCCAGGCCACACGTGACAGAACACCACAATCTGCTCCGAGCATAACCAGCCCTTACACACAGACACACAAAACTACAGAACTCAGAGCTATGTTAGGAGAGAATACTATTACTCTAAAGTAATTCCACAAGGTTGCAATTAGTACTAGACAGATTTAGATCCAGAAAAAAACAAAACAAAACAATAAAAACCAACAAAAAAACCCCACCGATCTGACAGAAGATCAGCTGAAGCTGGTGGATATGCAAGAGCCTAAGAGCAGTTAGCATCGCTTCCAGCTACAGCAGGCTGAAGAAATACAAATCCTGCTCAAGCAGGGATTCCAGGTCATCACTTACATAGCAACACGTGGGCTGTAACGGCAGCAACACACCAAGAACACAAGCCAGCCTCCCAAAGCACCTCCGTGATGCCATTCACCACCGTCCTTCACTTAGCTCACACAGTTTGCTGTGTTCTGAGAAGTCTCGAAGGCAGAGCACCCACTGAATACTCCTCAACAGCGATGCTCGAAGTAAGACATTTCGTCTGTCCTTGGCAAAACATCTAAAAACCACTGCTGAGCACCCCTCTCAAACAATGGTTAACCCGGCAGGCGGGGAAAAGCAGCAGGTCCCAGCGCTCTCTTCAACCAGTCTGGAGGAGCAGTAACTGATGACACTGCAAACACATACTTGAAGTGCAGGTGTAAAATAAACTTCTTACGCGGGCACTGAGCAAACTGCTTTGTACCAGCAAGCCTCAAATTCCTTGTCTGAGAAGGCAGAAAGATTTTTCATTTTCAAGATGCTCCTGCAGCACCGCGACAGAAGTGACTGCGGTGTAAGGGGCGCGTGCGCGCGTGGCACCAATCCTGCGAGGGCTGGCGCCGGCAGGACGCAGGGAGGCGAGCAGCACGGGGTTCCTGCCGTAACGGACCCCTCTGACGCTGACAGCTGGGGTTTTTCATACAGCTTTGTAAAAAGCCAGGTTCCCAGTTCAGTTGTGCGTGTTCAGGTCGGTGCTGTGTTCGAACTGCAGGTCTATTTGAAACGGGCAAGGAGGAGAGGAAAACATTCACAGTCCTCCCTCAGTAAACCGCTGCGGCTCACATCGCAGCACGAACTGATGACGGTTTTCAGTTACACCACATCTGGATTTTGTAAGGGTTTTTTGTTTTGTTAAACATTTTTCCTTTGAACATAGGGAAGCTCTGCTTTTCTTAGAAATAAAATTAGATTCAACTCAGCAGATTTGCA
>WHYT01016613.1:250486-267456 GCA_009806455.1 Tetrax tetrax | reverse complement strand
TCAGTTCATAGCAAAGTCTGAGGTTTTTTTAACACACTTGTGTGAAAGAATCAGTTTCTATGAATTAGACATCATTAGGATTCTGTGCTTCTCCAGTATTGAGAATCACAGAGGATTTTGAGGTGGATAGCAGGAATCATCTGTTTCCTTTTATCTGGTTTCCTTCTGATTCCAAATGCTTGCCTGAAAAACAAATCCTCCTTGAAAAGCTGGTTTTCTAAAAAGTATTTTTCAGGGCTTTTTCTTCTGTCAAGAATGGCAACATATTTTGCTGTGCATAATGCAAACATAGATGTGTTCTGCAGAAATTGTTCCCACATAGCTTGAGAACTCTCAAAATGCTTCTGATGGTTCTCTTTCAGGTGTGAAATGTTTAGAAAGAAGTAATTTATTATCTATTAATTCTGATTAACCAGGCATGATTTGAGATTTTCACAGTCTGCAAGAAATTAAGTATTCATTAACTTTTAAAGCCATTAGATGACACAGTTGAGTAATAAATGATTCATTTAATCCCTGTTAAAGTAAGTGTGTGTTGAAGTTTCTGACTAGAAGATAAGTGGTGGTTGTCTTTGTTTTCAGTTGTTTTCCTCATCCTTGCTTTATTTATTCTGTGCACTTCATTGACTTGTCTTTCTCTCTTTCTGAAACAGAAGAAGAAGAAGTGGAAAATGTTGATGTTTCCTGTCTGCCTGAAGAAGTGCTGCAGAACATAGAAGCTGACAGTTACTGGTGCATGAGCAAGCTGCTTGACGGCATTCAGGTAAACTGATCTTTCCTGTCTGTAAGTAGTGGAGTTAACTGATTAATGTCATGGCTTTGAACTATTTTCAGGTTGTTGAGAAAGAGTACAGCTATGCAAAACAAGGCAGAAGTAGATTTTACCATTGGAGAAATTCATTGCAAGTTTGGCATAATTTTAAGAAAAGAAAAGGAAAAAAAAAAAGTGCAACTTCTCATCAAAATGTCTGCATGTTTCATTGTAGTATGATGTTCTAGAGCAGAGCTGAAGTCTCCAATTCTATAGGCATGTTGTGCAACTCAGTCACCAGGCATGGAGAATGTTTGCTCAAGTTTCCAAGTAAAATGTTCTCACTGAAGTGGAGAAAAGTTGGCTTATTTATTAATTTTTAAGTCATTAATATAGCAACCTATAAACAGTTTCTGTCTTAAAGGTTCCTGAAATGATCTTCATATTTTTTAAAACATCCATTTAGTGCTTGATACTTATGCTGCTTCACTGAGTCTTTGAATTTTTCCTATGTGGAGAAGCTGTAAATGCGGGCACAATTTTCTGTTAAAAGCAGCAAGCTACAGACTAAGAATGGTGGATTTGTGTGTACATGTCTGCATTTGTTGGCAAGTAAGTTTATGAAGATTAGAAATACCTCAAAGAAATAGTAAATATGTAGCTGAACACCTTGCATTTAGGCAAGGGAGTTATCCATACAATCTACCATAGATTAGATGGGAGTCCAAACATCTGTACTTGATATTTAGCGTATTAAAACACTGTATGCTGCAACGCTGACCTATAGGAGCGTAGAAACTTTGGACTTTCCAGTTTACAAAAAAGTTACCTTTAAATTTTACAGACTTTGTGTTTCAATAGGCATGAAATACTATCTCTCTAATATATGTTTTTCAAAACTGTTATTTGAGATAAACCTTTTGAGTCTTGCTAGAAGGTAAAAATAATCTGATTTTCTAAACTCAGAATATATGCATTGAAATAATAGTCTTTGTGAATTCCTGGTTACAATGGGACCAAAATTGACCTTTGCTAGAAATGTGAAAGTTTCTGAAAGGTGATCTCTATTTTGCACTGGCAACAAACAATTGTTTTTAGCAATGTTTGGTAGGCAGATATTTGCAGTCAAGGTTCATTTGCTGCTTTCATTGAGCTGATTAGGAAATAAATTATGGTTACAAATATTTAGCACGTTGCTGCTGCTTCTTTTCTTTTTCTCCCGTTTGTACCTTCTCTTTCTGATTATTTTCTGCTTTCAGGTGATCTATTTGTATAGTGTAGAGGATCTTTTATGTTAAATTGTTTCAGTATCATTTTGATGACAATAGAAATTGTTACAAGGATAGCAAAACTTTGGTTGATTTATTTCTAACGTTCTCTTAAAAGATGAAGTGATGGACAAGTGCTTCTGCTGTACGTATTATATTCAGTCCTTTTGATAGGTCCCATATAAATTTTATTTGCTTTGAAATGTGTTAGACAAGTGCTGGAAAATTAGAGATTTTGTTTCTTCAGGTGCTTTTAATGTACTGAAGACCCTGGAGGGCTGAATTGATGTGTGTGGAAAATGACTATCCTCCAGTCGTTAACAAATCATCAGAAAATGTGGATAGCCGTAAGAATTGCTATGAATTGAAACTATACTTTTCAGTAAAACTAAATTAATGTTTTACAGATTCTTTATTTTGATTGTGGTTTTTTTTGATAGGTATTTCTTTCCTTATGGTACTTAGTATTTTTCAAAGTGCTTTAACATATTCTTGCTTATGACTTATGTTTTAATATGACTGTTGCATTGGCTAGGGCACATTGGCTAAGGCATACTGTGAATTTGAACCTGTAATGGAGTTCATTTTTGACAAAGTTGTAATAAAAAGGAGTCAACAAATGGAAGTCTAACTTCTTTGAAGGCATTTTAAGTGTATTTCTCCTGGTTAAAGGTCAAACGAGTAGTAGCTCAATGTTTTGTGTAGCATGGTTGAAAAGCATAGTCTTTTTTTTTTTTTTTTCATATTGATTCCTGTTAAAAATATTACTTTGCTTATTTCTATCTCTCAGAATTACTACATTTTAAAATATTTGACCACATATAAAAATTTGTTAGAACTTACAAAGAAAAAAAGCAGAAGCTTGAAAGCTACTTGAAAGGAAGAAAGCCTGGTAAAGAAATGCAAGCCTTCCAGCTCTTTTACCTGTTTCTGTAATATCTTCTGTCGTAGGCCTGCTGCTCTATTTCTTTTTCTAGAAAAGGAACTTCAGTGTTATGTAATTTCTCCTTAATATTCTGTTTTCATACAAAACCATAAAGTACTGATAAACAAAATATTGAAAATAATTGTAATGGAATTAAACTACATCGATGAAAATTTAAGCTCATATAAATGGAATGGTTATCAACTGGATTTATTCAACGATGCAGTCATCCATCAAAAGCAAGCTTGAAAGATTATGCTAGTGGTGGGACTAATGATGTTACAGTTAATTCAGTGCAACTGGAGAGTGCTGCTGAAATGAAAGAGTTTGCTTGGTTTTTTGTTTTTTGGTTGTTTTTTTTTGGTTTTTTTTTTTTTTCTCCCGTTCTTCTGTTTTGGTTCCCTTCTGTGTTGATACCACTTTACTTGTCAGTCAGAGGGGCCGTGTAGTTGCAGGTTTAGTTGGCTGGGAGAATTAACCCAACAAGAAATTAGCTCATTGAAAGGATGGAGATAAACCCTGGAGAAGAAAAATTGTTTTACTGAAGGACTGCCATCCAGAGGGACCTTGACAGCCTTGATGAGTTGGTCTGTGCAAACCTCATGGAGTTTAACAAAGTCAAGTACAAGGTCCTGGGTTAGGGCAATCCCCAATATCCATAGAGACTGGGAGATGAATGCATTGAGAGCAACTCTGCTCAGCAGGATTTGGGGTTACTGGTGGATAAGAAATTGGATATTAGCAAGCAGTGTGTGCTTGCAGCCCGGGAAGCCCATTGTGTTCTGGTCTGCATCAAAAGAAGTGTGGCCAGCAGGTTGAGGGAGGTGATTCTGCCCCTCTACTCTGCTCTTGTGAGATCCCACCTGGAGTACTGCGTCCAATTCAGGGGTCCCCAGTGCAAGAAAGACAGGCTGTTGGAATGGGTCCAGAGGAGGTCCATGAATATGATCAGAGAGTTGAAAAGCCTCTCCTGTGAAGAAAGGCAGAGAGAGTTGGGGTTGTTCAGACTGGAAAAGAGCTAAGGAGACCTTATTGTGACCTTTCAGTACTTAAAGGGGGCTTATAAGAAAGACAGAGACCCCCTTTTTACCAGGGCCTATAGTGACAGGGCAAGGGGCAACGGTTTTAAACTGAAAGAGGATAGGTTTAAATTAGATATAAGGAATACATTCTTTTATGATGAGAGAGCCCAGAGAAGTAGTGGATCCTCCATCCCTGGAAGTCAAGTTCAAAGTCAAGTTTGATGTGGCTGTAAGCAACCTGATCCTAGTGAAAGATGTCCCTGCCCATGGTGGATTTTTTGACTTGATGAACTTTAAAGGTCCCTTCCAACTTAAACCATTATATGATTCTAACTGACTTGCATTCTGGGTACATAATCACCAAATCCACTGGTGGGGGGCAAGAACTAGATGGGGATGGATGAGGTGGGACCTGGAATCATTAAACTTAAGATCAAATAATCTCTGAAATTGCATGAGCTGATTTAATTCAAGTTGTAATAATCCTATGCTCCTGCCTGCACCTGAATGCTCATTGCTGTCTATCCCTTGCTGAGTGCTACCTGTTGTGAGCTGATTCACAGCGCTGAACCGCCTGACAACACAACAAACCAAAAAAGTGCTGGTTGGTTGAAGAGGTAACAGCTTGAATAGGTACCATAGCAAAGAAATGAGTAAAACTACACAGTAGGGCCAAGGCAGGATCTTGATAGCTGATACGTATATTTAATTTAATGACTGTAGATTCTCAGTTTACCAAGCTTGTTGCCAATATACAGTAGTCTAGATGATCCTCAAGTCTCTCTGCTTCTCAAGAAAGTTACTGCTGGTTATTTCTTGGAAATAGTCATTATATTAGTTCTTACTACTCTTTTAGTATTTTCCGTGTGATCTGCTATAGATAATGGAATGTCTTTACAGCCAGCCAGGAAAAACTGCTTCTCTCTCACAAAGCCACAAAACCAGACAACATAAAAACACAAAACCAAAGGAGAATCTGAAAAAAGATCAGTGCTGTCATGTTTCCCTTTTTTTTTTTCTGTGAAAATGTGTTGTTAAGAGACCCACGTATGACTACTGATACTTTGTCTGAGATGTCTGAATAAACTGTACAAGTATTTTAGAGAAGAGCAATATGTGACACAGTATTTCTGCAGAGTATATCTGTTAATTTATTCGTCAATATAGGCTTCCATTTGATGTTGGCCTACCAGTATTGGATAAGTTTAAAGGGTGTACTGTGATAACAATTAGGGTCCTGTTGTGAAATTTTTGACTAATACAAGCTAGATACATTTTTTTGTATGTGTGTTTGTCTTTCCAATACATAAGAGTGTAATGGAAAAATGATTGTATTTGTATCCCTTCATTATTCTTAACAGAAAACTCATTTATTTTTTCCAACCCATCCAGACTGTCTCATTTTCTTTATTCCAGAATTGTCAAAGGTGTTATTAAGAAATATGTATTTCTTGGTCGAGTTTTGCTACTTATAGTATCTATTATTTCTTCTTTCTTCACTCATCTTACCCACCTCCCTTCTTTATCTAATGTGACTCTGTGTATTTTTAATATAACAGCACATCTTTGAACCGTAGAGACCTATGGAATAAAAGACAGGGTTGGCACTGAGGAGCATGACAATCACTTCCTGACATGCTCACAGTTCTTAGCCTAGAGAAGAAATAAAAAACTTGGTCAAATCATCCGTTCCTTTAGCAGATTCACTCATCCTTTTTTTTTTTGGTGATCTAGGGGTTTCTATGCAAGTATGTCTTTGAGCCCAGTTAGAGGTAACAACTCTAATTTTTCTTTTGCAGAAGTTTTCCAGTAGTTAGTGTTTGATATTATGCAATGGTTTAATCTATTTTGTGTTCTCAAATTACTTTGCATCTTCTTTCTCAGTTTGTCTTCTCTAGTTATGGGCTCCTAAGTGGCTACACATATGCGTCATCATAGTTTGATTGAAATAAAAAAAAAAAAAATTTAAATAGAAATACTAGGAGATTTTTAAAATATAGATTTGTTTCTCTCTAAGATCTCAGTTAATCTTGTAATCTGTAGCTGTGTATACTGTCTTACAGCAGTCAATTTTGGATGATGATATGCTGTAATGATTGTCCTTTTCAGTGGTTCATGACTATGTGCTGCAATTCTTTTCTCTGTCTTTTGTCCCAGAAAGATTATACCTCACTGCTATTTTTCTTATTTATTTCAGGAAAACAAATGAGAACTTCTAAAATCATAAGAACATAGGAAAGTTCTGGTAGGAAGGGGCCTCTACAGGTCATCTAGTTCAACCTCCTGCTCAAAGTAGGATCAGCTCTGAGGTCAGATCCAGTTGCTCAGGGCTTTATCCAGTTGCGTCTTGAAACCTTCAAGGATGGAGACTGGAGGTTAACCTCTTCCAATGCTTGATTGTTCTCCCTGTAGCCAGATGGAACACTTCTTGTTTATCTCTTTATGCTGCTTGTCTCTTATCCTCCCGCTATGCACCACTATTAAAAGCTGAGCTCTGTCTTCTTGGTAATGTAGACTTTAGCAGGCTGCTGTTAGGTGCCTCTGAAGCCTTCCTTTCTTCAGGCTGAACAACCCCAGTTCCTTCAGCCTCTCACAAAGCAAGTGCTCCGTATCTCTGAGCATCTTCATGACATTTTGCCCTTCCTCCAGTTTATTAATATTTTTCTTGTATTGGATGCTCTGAAACTGGATGTGGTACTCTAGATGTGGTCTTGAAATAGAAGAAATTGTTTTTGAACATTATAAAAAAATTCTTTACTGTAAAGGTGATTGAACTCTGGAACTGTTTGGTCAGAGAGGTTGTGGAGTCTTCATCTTTGGAGTTCAAAACCTGACAGCACATGGCCTTGAGCAACTTGATCCAGGTCACCCTACTTTGGGCAAGGGTTGGGCTTAGATGGTCTCCAGAGGTACCTGCCAACCTCAGTGATTCCATAATTAGTGCAAATAATCATTCCCTTTCATCTACTGTCCCAGGAGGCTGCTGGCCACCTTTGCTGCCAGGGCATACCACTGGCTCAGTCTGAGCTTGCTGTCTATTGAGACTTCCAGGTCCTTGTTCACAGAACTCCTCCCCAGCCAATTTGTCTTCAGCCTGCATTCTTGCAAGCTGCTCTAATGCTGATTTATAAAAACCTGTTTCTGAGGGTTTGTGTGGCCACGTGCAAAATATGTCTAAATAAGGCCGTCATTGTTGATTATTTTCAACACATTAGTTGGTAATTTCACATTTGTAATCTATATAACAGTATCTTGGTGCATTCCTACTGTGAATGAGAATCATGTATTCCTAGGGCTTTTTTTTAGCTAGTTAATTTCCAAAACTATTTTGTCTTGCATTTCAAGTTGAACAGTCAAAAGATAAAACTTTTCACGTGTCAATCCACCGTGCTCATGATAAAGCTGATTGTCTTTAGAACATTTCTAAATTTTAGATGATGCATGAGTATTTTTGCATTTCCACCTGCAGGAATAATGGCTGTGCGTATGGGAAAACTAGAACTTATCCCACAAGTATTTTTTCCACTTAATTAAGTAGACATTCCCATATATTCATCGTAATTAGCTTTTTTAATTACTAAATCATCCTTTATAACACTTCCCCCAACAGACTCCCGTTAACATTCAAGTAAAAAGCTCATGCCACCTGAAAACATAATGTTCATGTATAAAATAGAGTATAGCTCTTCATTTTAACTTCAGATATAATGGTAATAAAATAACCAAAGTGGAAATATATGCATTGCATGATCTAATCAGATGTGTTAAAAATAGAAATAAAATATTAATATAATTATTTATCAGGACCTGGGAATTTTTAGAATAAGAGGGAGATAATTCATTTCCAGGGACAGGAGTATGTTGAGGTATTAAATATTTTTATGGCTGATTAAATAGCAAGATTTATAATCTCCGAAGAGAACCCTGCAAAGTTCTTTCTTGCTCCTGAGTTATGGAAAATTGTTGCTAACATGTGCCTCAAGACTGAATTATGGATGGATGGAATACTGCTTGGAAAGCCTTCCAGAGGTTTGCAGGAGCAGATAAATAGCATGAATGTGGAGCTCAAATGTTGAGTACGTACAGAAATAATTGATACTAGCTCTTCTGAAAATTCTTCACAGGACCTTCCAAAGGTTTATTTTTAAGGAAAAATAGTTTTCTTTATTAAGTTCTTCATTAAACTCTTGCAAGACAAGGTTTTTTTTTTTATTATGTGTGCAGTTCATTTGGGTAGCTAGTTTAGAGTTACGATAAATTACAGATCTGTTGTCGGAGAATATGAATTCCTTTGCCAACACAGATATAAGTAGTACGTACCGTAAGCGTCTGCATCTGTCTCTTTTCTGTCTTATCTGTCGTCTGAGCTGTGTGTCTGTTACATATGTGCTTTCATGCATTGGTCAAGTTTCTGTATCACAGGTACCACAGGTCTAGTTGTGCAAATGCAGTGGTAGCTTGTCTAGGATTTCTGAGTATGCATCAGCCCAAGGCTTCTGATAAGCTTAGCTAAAGGGAGAAAGTAGTCTTTGTCTCACCTTCCTCGGCTGAGCATAGCACCGCAAATGTGGTGTGTTCGGGGAAAATGTGATATGTGATGTGACTGTCTCTCAAGCAGTCTTCAGAGTCTCCACTAACATCGTATAGCTGATATTTAAAGACAGTACTGCAGTCGTGCTCCAATTTCTGTATAAAGAGATCCTAATGCCAGTCAGATTGTATGTTTTAAAAATGTGGAAGTCCTGTCAGGAATTGTCAGAAATACTAGCAGTAGTTAATTCTGTATGTAGTTCTTGTAACGTTTGAGCTGCATATTCATGCTGTGTGCCAGTTCCTGCAGCTACGATCGCTGTAACTCCATCTGTGAGACAGAACTTCTATATGGTGATAAGTGTTTCGTAATTTCCAGAAATCCAGATTGTTCATTTCATGCTAGTGTCTTGTCCAAGTGGGATCCTGAGAATGACAAAACATGGTGGTATTTTTTTTCTTGAAGCTATGGCTATTCTAAGCAAAACCAATGGATTCCTTGATCAGAATTGTGTTTTAAAACACTAATAAAAGTAACAGCTTTTTATTTTAGAATTAAAGTGCAAGCTGTATTTTAAAACTTTATGAATTATAGTATGTATAATTACAGGGATGACTAGCGATGGTTGCAAACCGATTGCTCTGTCTTGCAGAAAATGAGTTTATTGTTGAATAGGGACTTCTGATGAATAGACAATAGCTTGGGATTACTGTTATTCCTTTCATTATCAATGGCTTCCATAAAGCTATTTCTAAATTATGAACAATTTTAGATTCAAATACCCAGTTTTTCCAATGTAGATATTAAGTGAAAAGTAATAAACATGAGAAATTTCATGAGAAATAGATTCTGCAGTTAGGGCAGGCATCTGTGCCTGTTCAGGATTCTAAAATGGATTTTCTTCTCATGAGAAATGGACAACTTCAGCATTTTTAGTAATCACTTATCAAATGATACCCCTAAATGATGTTTCTGTGTTACTGTATCGGCATGTCTTCTGAAACATAAGCACAGCCACAACAGGTGCTTCTATCCAAAATTCTTTCTATATTCATGCTCAGATGTCTGCTTCTATTTTTCTGAGATAATTTGTTTGAGCAAGTGCTGTTATATTTAGTTTTAAACTTAGAGTGAGGGAAAAGAAGACTCATTAGAACTAGAGCTTAGAAATTTTTCTGTAAGCAAGTTTTGCCTTTCTTAATTCAAGAGAATGTTCTTACACAGAATACATATGAAGTATTGATAAGAATGAATACTATTAAGCACTGACTTTTTTGAGGGCAAAGCACATGCAGTATTGTGTCATTCTCTGTGATTTTTTTGTTTTCCAAAGGACCTTCAGAACTTCAAAGTCTTGTTTGAAGGTCCTTCTCCTTGTTTCGGCTGAGATGGACCTAATTTTCTTCTCAGTAACTGCTGTGTTTTGGATTTAGTATGGGATTTGATATTTGAAGAAGGTTGGTAACACACTGATGTTGTTAGTTGTTGCTAAGAGATGAAGGACATTTTCCAGCTTCCCAAGTTTCACTAATGTGCAGGTGTGGGAAGCTGGGAGAGTCACTGAAGTGAAGGACTTATATCCCTCTATATTGTTTTGAGAAGGTTGAATCCATTGCTAGAATACTCAGCATCAGGATGCCTAGTAAGAATTTCAGAGGCAGTTGCTAACTCAGCTCAGTTTGAAATATATCTGTGATTGTCTTCTTTGAGGGTCTCTGGTAATGGGTAAAGGTGATGATCAGTGCTCCAAAGTGCTTCAGTATGAGGGGAATGGAGTGGGGTGGATATGACATCAGGTTTTGAAAATGGTTTCAAGGGGATTCATGAAAGCTCAGAGAATTAGACATGCGCATCAGTAAAGTTTGTAGAAAATGGAAAAATAAACAGAATTAATGGTTATAGGATAAAACCCGTATTTTTTTATATTTTTATAACTCCTGTAAAGTGGCACAAATCTGCGAGCTTTTGAAAGGAGTCAATGAGTCTATGGACAACTGTATGGTTTAATTGCCTTTCCAAAATGTGTTTTGATAAAAATCCTTTACCAGAAATTCATAAAGAAGCTAAACATCCATGCTAGAACTTTACTACTTTTAAAACCTAAAATGAGCTTGTGCTCGGTATGCTCTATGCTGTTCTAATCCCTTCTGTCCATCCCACTTTGAAATGATGGATTGAAAGTTAAAAAGTAAATAATGGAGCAAGGTAAGTGTGATCAAAGGCATGCAACAGTTTCTGGGTGATGGATTAAGTTCCTCATCTTGGATGACATAGCTAAGTGGAGTAATGTAATAGAAGTCTTTAAAATGATGAGCTGCGTGAAGAAGGTGAATCAGGAGTAGTTGCTTTCCTTCTCTTCTTATGCAAGAGCTGGATAGTGTCTCATAATACTGCTGAGAGAGAGGCTTTAAAAAAAGACTGGTTGAGTGACTAAACTGTGGGTCTACTTGCCAAAGGATGGAAAATATTTTACCTGGGTTTAGAACCTGAGCAGTTTGAAACGTGGTTGAAGAAAAGTCTTTAAACAACTTTGACTACCAAGATACCACCTTGAGTTAGAGATATCTCAGCACTGCAAGCTGGAAACTGAAAGAATGCTGCAGGCGTGTCCCTGCGGGCTCATTTTGCTCATATTGTCCCCCTGTAGTCATTTGCTGCTGACTGCTCTTAAAACGTTAAAAACAAAGTGGTTCTTCTGTCTGGCCCAGTACCCAATGTTAAGTCTGTAACAATGCCTTTGCTTGGGACCTCAGGTAATAGAAAATTGAGGGCATTGGTAGGATTTATCATGAGGGCTGTAGTTTTCCTTCAGGACAGCTGTCTTCAGAAACTCCTGAAGAGCCTGTGCCTCTTTGGAAGCCAATAATGCTGTTTTGTAGCCTGTGACTGAGAGTAAAATTTTCAGGAAGAGAACAAATCTATTTGTAATCGGTTCTGAATACTTGTCTAGAAGGCATTGTTTTCTGTGTTTTACATGAAATATACTGTACTATCAGTGCACTTCAGAATAAAAATATTTAATCTTCTACCTAAAATTTACAGCATCAGATTTTTGAATTGTAAGTGTCTATATTTATGATTTCTAGCTCTCACCTGATTTGAGCTGTTGTCTGGCCTATGCCGTTATCAGAAAATATACCCTGAGCTCTTCTTTTATTGCTACTTTAACAGTTTCTGTAATTTATAATGCATTCACTTGTATAAAACTGAGGTTTGATTACATAGTCCAGTAGACTACTTAGTCTTTGATTTTGAGACTATGTTATAACACAAGAATCAGTATCTGCTTTTTAATAAGATGTTGCTTTCTCCATCCTGTTATGTAGGAAAAAATAAGATAATGTTTTCTGTGTAGAAAAGTTTGGGCTGTAGCACTTTATAAATCTCTTTCCTACTACTTCGGAAATTTTAAGTTCTCAAAAGTCAAGCTTAATAATTGCGAAGGTTGCAAGATCTTTTCTTTTAAAGGAAGTATCTTGGAGAAATCATGGAACATGCTATGGAGTATGTGCAAACGGGATGCTCCAGCGCACTTCTGTATTTGTTCTGGTGCATGCATGCTCTCTCTCTCCTGAATGATGTTTAAGATTAAATTTGCATTATAATTTCCAGCCTCAAGAAAGGTTGTGGGTGAGCTGTGCCTACCATTGATAGTGTTAATACACATAGTAGCTGTCATCATCTAAGTGTCATGCTTCCCTCCCACCTGCCCACACCTTTTCACGTAACTTTGAGAGCAAGATGAATCAAGATTTTTGATAGAAGTTTGCTTAGAGGATTCACAAATATGTGAGTGAAGTACTTAAATGAGTTTAAAAATTACGTTGAGAAGATCCCTTTCTGACACAATGAGAAAAAGATACAGATTCAGAAAGATGTTTGTTTTTTTTTTTCAGTCGTCTTTTATTCATGTGATTAATATACTTGAAGGTACCTAAATTGATGTATAGGAATTCTTAAATATCCATGAGTAGAGAAAATAGACATCCATGTATGCCATGTGCAGATTACTTAATGTGTCCTTTATATTTCAAAGCTCTGATCTGATTGATAAAACCTTACTAAAAACAAGCAATCAACACATGATGACTTTGTGGCAAAACTTTCCATTTGGTTCTGTAAACGGTTCTGATATTTTTATTGTTGTTAAGGAACAGCACGTGTGACCTGAAAAGATGAGAAGCACTGTGCCTATGCTAGGGCTTGGCTGCAGTAATTCTTGTCAAATTAGTGGCAGTGTTTTTTCTTTTCAGTTTGACTGTCTCTATTTCTCCTTCTATGATAACATGGAAGATTATTTTCCTTTCCTCTTCAGTTTTCTTTTTCTCTTAAAGTTATCCTGTCATCACCTATTTCAAGAAAAAGATGGGGGACCTTGCTTAGCCTAAGCCTTCAAAGTCTGAATTTTCATTAGTAAAGGTCATATGTGCAGTGTATTAAGTAGCGAGTAAGATTCTGAGGCTATTGTTTCCCTAAGGTTCTTAGCTTAGAGAGTTGCAAATTTGTTTCATTTTCTGACCCTGGGAAACAATTTTTAATACTCTGAAATTCCTTCTCTATACTTTTAAATAATATAAATCAATGCTGAAGGGCGAAGGACCTAAAATGTTAAAATGCGTGGTGTGTAGATAAGAAAAGTTGCCTTTTGAAACTCGAAAATATTTCCTAAGGAATGAGTAGAAAAAGTAATAGTATGTTTTCATTTGTGTGTGTATGTAAATGTATAAAGTATACATATCTGTTTATTTATACACACAGAAGGATATATATTACTTTCAAATTTTTTATATACAATTAATGATATATGTTATATATACTTAGTATGCATTTGATTCCTTCTGTGTATGCGTACAGCTGCCTTTGTACTTACACACCACATCACATTCACAAATGCTATTTACATTCCTTTTTCAATGTGTAATCGAAATAACTGAAGAAGTAAGAAAGAAAGATTTTTCATGTCTGTTATGAACTCATTGTTATGAAGTACCTGCAGTAGTTTGGAAGAGATTTAAAATTAAAATAACATGGGGAACATACTTAACAGTTGCTTTGGAAGTGCATGTAACATGCACTTAAAAAGCATCTGTGTTCTTTTTAGCACTCCATCATAAGTTAGCAATATTTTGAAAAATAGCTGTCAGTGCTGTGGCTGTGTATGGCGATTAGAAATGGAGTATATTTGTTACAATATGCATCAGAGTCACTAATAAGAATCTTATTTATATACATGGTTGAAAATACTAGGATCTACCTTGGTGTTTGGTTCCTGATAGACAAATTAAAAATGCTGTTGTCGCATGGTGTAGCTATTCCAACATTTGGAGGATATTAAGAATGCAAGTGGGACCATCCTTAGTTCACTCAATATCACTTTCTCAGTGTATCCACAGAAAAGGTTACTTCAGGACTTACTTTTCAAAGTAAACACCTTTCCAAGTTATATCTTACTGTCAACATTCAGAACAAAGCTAGCAAAATGGGTGGGACTTGATACTCGGTAGTTAAACATGCTTTTAGAAGCTATGATCTTTCTCTCCCTTTCTGTTTGTAAGCATGGGACGATAGTCCCAGTTATATTTGTTAGGTGTATTTTTCCTGTATTTTCACTTTCTAATCAAGTTGCTTCGATTTAGAATTTCTCTGACCTTTAGAAAAATGTAAGGAATTACCTAATACTTTTTTCATGTTTAGTGAGAGATATAATTGAAATATTTTATTTTAAATTATAATTGTTGTTTTTTGAGAAGAAGTCTTACCAGACTTAGTTGTAGTTGCAGGGCACTGAGGTGGTTATCCTAGCCTGTACAGAATAAGTGCAGGCTACTGACACAAAGATAGGAGACTGAAGCAAGTTTTGAGCCCTTGTGACGTTATAGAGCCTTAACCTTCTGTTCTGTAAGGTGAAACTAATTATGTGTCAGAGCCTGAACTAGCTATTATAACCATTCAGCTGTGAAGTCAGTTAGCATATTTCACTGAAACTATGTTGGAAGCTATCTGAGCAGAACGTCAAGGGATTTAGATATTACACCCCAATGCATGAACTTATGTTTATCATCTATCCTGTTGTGTATTGTTGTGTAATATGTTGTGTGTTGTGTATTGTTGGGTATTGTGTGTTGTTGTGTAATGGTTTTAAAATAGAAGGAAGCAGATTCAGGCTTGATATAAGGAAATTTTTTTTTTACGATGAGGGTGGTGGAACGCTGGAACAGGTTGCCCAGAGAGGTGGTGGATGCCCCATCCCTGGAAACATTCAATGCCAGGTTGGGCGGGGCTCTGAGCAACCTGATCTGGTTGGAGATGTCCCTGCTTCTTGCAGGGGGGTTGGACTAGATGATCTTTGAAGGTCCCTTCCAACCTAAACCATTCTATGATTCTATGATTCACGTATACTTTGTCACATGTGGTTACCAGAAAGTTTCAGGAACAGTGGTTACAAATATAAGATGGTTTATATTAATTGTTTGCTGAAGATCTGTTGAGGCAAGACAATCATATTCTCAGTTACTTATGACTTTTTCAGAATTTGTCTTTTGCTTAATATCGATGGTCACAGTTACACAAGGAACGCATGAAGAAATTTGACAAAGATTTGTGGGATGAGTAATGAAATGTTCCTGTGAGGACCCACAACTGGGGGGGGGGGAATAGGCAGTAGAGGTGACTACTGTAACACATATTTCTGCAAAAGTTAGCAGAGAAATTGTATTGGGTTTATGTGGCAAAGTTTTGGTAGCAGGGGAGCTGCAGGGGTATATTCTGTGAGATGAGGCCCCATGTTGGACAGAGCCAGTTCTAGCCAGCTCCGAGATGGACCTGTCAGTAGCCAAAGCTGAGCCCATCATTGATGCTGGTGGTGCCTCTGTGATAACATATTTAAGAAAGGGTGAAAAACACTGCAGCAGCTCTGAGAGAAACAACCCTGCAGATGCCAAGGTCAGTGAAGAAGGAGGGGGAGGAGGTGCTGCAGGAACAGAGATTCCCCTGCAGCCCATGGTGCAGCCCATGGTGAGGCCGGCTGTGCCTCTGCAGCCCATGGAGGCCCGCGGAGGAGCAGAGATCCACCTCCAGCCCGTGGAGGACCCCACGCTGGGGCAGGTGGATGCCTGAAGGCGGCTGTGACCCCGTGGGGAGCCTGCACTGGAGCAGGCTCCTGGCAAGAACTGTGGCCTGTGGAGAGGAGCTCACATGGAATCAGGCTTTCTGGCGGGATGTATGGCCCAAGGGGAGTGGCAGAGATGACGAGTTATGAGCTGACCACAGCTCCCATTCCCCATCCTTCTGTGCTGCTTGGAGGGGAGAAGGTGGAAGAGTTGGGAATAAACTTGTGTCAAATTTTTAAGCTGGTATCACTGATTAAAATCTTTAATAGAGGAATTAAAATCTTAACCACTGTTCTTCTATATTGCTGTCGTGGTTTAGCTACAGTCAGCAATCGAGTACCACAGAGCTGCTCCCAGTGGGACAGGGGAGAGAATCTGGAAGAAAAGAAAACTCATGGGTTGAGGTAAAGACAGTTTACAAAGATAGCAAAGGAAAAGATAATAATATATATATAATAATGACAATAATAATAGAAGCAACAACAACAATAATAATTGAAACAACCAATTCAACCACCCAGACAAAACCGAATGATGCACAATTTCTCATCACGCAATGACCTGATGACCAATACAGCCTGTCCTGAGCAGCAATCATGGAACAAAAAAAACCCACCCTGTAAACAATCCCAGAACAATTCTGAACAGTGAGAGAAAAATAGAGAGAGCTAGCTCAGTGGCCCACCCCCTGCTTAGGTACTGAGCTTGACATTTGTGGTATGGACCCAGTTGGGTCAACTGTTCTGGCTATATCTCTCCCAGCTTTCTGTAGCTGCACATTAGTGAAACCTGTGAAGCCAGACAATGTCCTTGGTCTCTTTAGGAGCAACTCACAATATCAGGGAGGGGCTGGTGGGGGACGTGAAACTGACGGACAGCCTTGGCTGCAGTGACCATGACGCGGTGGAGTTCAAGATCCACGGGGGCGGCGAGGAAACTGCACAGCAAGCTCTCTGCCCTAGATTTCAGGAGGGCGGACTTCAGTCTCTTCAGGGACCTCATGGGCAAAGTGCCATGGGAGGTGGCCCTGGACGGAAGAGGGGCCCAGGAAAGTTGGTCCGTGTTTAAGGAGCACCTCCTCCAAGCTCAGAAGACGTGCATCCCGATGAAGAAGAAGTCGGGCAAAAAGGCCAGGAGGCCAGTGTGGATGAGCAAGGAACTCCTGGACCAACTGAAAGTGAAGAAGGAAGCCTATAGAGGGTGGAAGCAGGGACAGGTAGCCTGGGAGGACTACCGAGTGGCTGTGCGAGAGGCCAGGGATCGGGTGAGGAAGGCTAAAGCCCTGACAGAATTAAATCTGGCCAGGGATATAAAAAGTAGCAAGAAAAGCTTTTACAGGTATGTAGGGGACAAGAGAAAATCCA
>WHYT01016613.1:180518-250466 GCA_009806455.1 Tetrax tetrax | reverse complement strand
GAGTACCACAGAGCTGCTCCCAGTGGGACAGGGGAGAGAATCTGGAAGAAAAGAAAACTCATGGGTTGAGGTAAAGACAGTTTACAAAGATAGCAAAGGAAAAGATAATAATATATATATAATAATGACAATAATAATAGAAGCAACAACAACAATAATAATTGAAACAACCAATTCAACCACCCAGACAAAACCGAATGATGCACAATTTCTCATCACGCAATGACCTGATGACCAATACAGCCTGTCCTGAGCAGCAATCATGGAACAAAAAAAACCCCACTCTGTAAACAATCCCAGAACAATTCAGAACAGTGAGAGAAAAAAAGAGAGAGCTAGCTCAGTGGCCCACCCCCTGCTTAGGTACTGAGCTTGACATTTGTGGTATGGACCCAGTTGGGTCAACTGTTCTGGCTATATCTCTCCCAGCTTTCTGTAGCTGCACATTAGTGAAACCTGGGAAGCCAGACAATGTCCTTGGTCTCTTTAGGAGCAACTCACAATATCAGTGTGTTTGTCAGCGTTTGTCACATACAAAATCCGAAATACATCAGCTACTGAGATGAAAATTAACTCCATCCTTTGACATGATTTTTTTCTTTAAGTATTTTACTAGCTTTTTCCTCCACCCGTAGGCAAAAAAAGGAGAAAGAATAGTGCCTAACAATACTTTTTATGTTTACAAAGTCCTTCTCACAGTTTCACAAACTCCAGCAAGCCAATTGCAAGTGTCATAGGAAGGAATGTGTACAGAGTAATTTAATTAGAAGAGAGGACTGGAGGAGCCAACAAAGATCCGTCTTATTAGCTGAGCCAGCACAGGTAGAAGAGTGACTCCCAGATGTGTTTATTTGCAGCTGAAATAATGAACAGAAAGATAAATGAAGATTATCAGGCAAAAGGCAAAAGATTAAATGTAGTGAAGAGCAAACTTATCGGTTTTTAAATCCAAGATGGCAGTTTTGGGTTGCATTTACAAGTGTGTAGGGAGTAAATGATGCTTTGAGAAAGAGAACAGTTTCAGATTCATGATCACAGTTGGAGTTGCACTACCTGGGAAGAGACTAATGATGGAAGTGGTAGTGTTTTAGCTCTGCGTTGGCTTTCAGTGTATCCTGGAGATACTTTTACAGTGGATCAGTTATAGATTAAATAATTCAGTGCCATATTGCTTTACTTTGAGTACAGTACTACTTTGAGAAATAGCAGATAACTTTCTTTGAATAAATAAATAGAACAGTATATAAACATTTGAAAAAAAAAAATTGCTTACTGTTTTCATTGTTAGAGTAAATCCTGTAAAGAAAATTAATATAATATTTCTTAAAGATGCGTATTGTGGATATGATACGTGACTAAAACAGGAGTGTGTTGTATAAAAGGTACCGTCTTAGTGCATGGGATTGTTCCTTTGTCCCTGAAATATGATTATAGTAGATTTGAATTCTGTGTGACATTTTCTAGTCTTTCAATTTTGATGCTTTTGTTGCACTATGGAGGATGTTCATGTTCTGTTTGAGGGACAACACCAACAAGATGAAGTGGTTGCCTATTTTAGTTGGTGATTCCAGTGGAAAATGAAAAAATTCAGAGAATTATCCTTACTTCCTCATCAACACTGTTTTGGTTTATACATTGATTTCTAATATTGAAAACTGTGAAAGTTCTACTGCTAGGCCAGTAGACGACTTTGATATAACTTTAAAAATAGCTGCTACTGTGGTCAGTTCCAAGTGATCAGAGCACATAATAGACTTTTTGATGCTATAAATCAGTGTTGTTGGCTGATGTACTATAACCAACATAATTATTAGTGTATAATTTTCCATTGTGAACTTTTAGGTTTCATACTTTATGGCAGTTTTATAGAATTTGAAGATTAAATTGCAATTCCATTTCATAATACAAAACAAAAAACTCCTTGTAAATATAGTAAAGAAAGTCAATATGGCCTTTTTTATAAATAAAAAGAAGTATGTCTCAAGATACATAAAAATGAACTGGTATTCATCCCTTTACTCTAATGTTAAGTTAAAATTTGAAATTAAGTAAAAAAAAATTAAAGTTCCGACATCAGTGAAAAAATTTTAAAAATTATTTTTGGGGTAATTGCTCAACTCTCCAATTGATTTTCATAAAGAAATTATTCAAACAATAGCAGTTGAGATGAAAAATCCTTTATCCTGGTTTTCTTTGTAGGTAGTGGTTACAGGAAAACAATTTTACATAGCAAAGTTCTTTTAAACTATGTATTAGTAATTTTCTTTTCTTGAATCTCTCTATATAAAAAAGTAACAAAATAAGTTGAGTCTAGAGATTGTCAACTAAATATTCAGAAACATTGCTGTGTATTTAAATAATGTTTTTATTTAAAAGGATTGATCACTTTGGGGTTAAAGTGGGGGTATCTTTCTCATTGTTTCAAACTATAGTCTGATTATGGAGTTGCAATTAAAAAAAAAAAATCCAGTTAAAGTTAATACATTCAAATAAATACATGCAAATGCCCTGCCATTTTAGCTGTATAGCTTGTGTATTAGATTTTGATTCATGGTATTAACTGTAACCTTGGGTTCAGAACAGTCATGACTCCATTGAAATAGACTTCTGATTTCTTATATTGCTGGAAGGTATTATTCTAAACTTCTAAATATCAAATTCTTATTCTGTCACTAATTAGGGTCTACATTTTCATATTTCCTACATCATTTGTGATAAAATTGTAAATTATGAGGAAAAAAAAATCACCTTAAAAAATCTCTAGTGTGGCACATTTTGGCATTTAAGATGACAGCCTTTTAAAGCTACTTGGCCTTCTGCAATAAAGATGTAACTTCAGGGGTCCTAGATTAGCAAGGAGAGAGCAACTGATGCAAGAATAGCTGGAGACCGTGCTGTTAGAGACAGCGACTCAAGTAGGACTGTACAGTGTGATGATTTAGTACTTAACTGTAGAAGCAGACCTAGGAAATATAAAGATAAAACACAAACACCTTACAAAAACTTAGAAAAAATACATGAATTGACATAAATAATTTAAGGAAAAGAAACTTGTTTTTTTCTTTTTCCCCACAAACTTATACTTGTATATGTTCTCTTCTTCAGGATAACTACACATTTGCACAGCCAGGAATTCAAAAGAAAGTGAAAATGCTGGAGGAACTTGTTAGTCGTATCGATGGTAAGTCTTAAAAGCTAACCTAATTTTAAGTGATGTTTAATTGAAAGTGTTTAGTTAAAATGTTTGCAAGAAGTCAAGTCAGCATCACTGCAGTTGTCTACAATGGTGGGGTAGCATCGCCTTCCTCAGATGAGGTGTCTTCATCGATTTGTGGCCACTGGCCTTTGTAAGATCACTGTCGTGTATCATTTAAAAGAAAGCCACTAGAGCATGAGCCACTTCCATTACTTTTTATTAAGGCAATATAGTAAAAATTCAATGCAATTTCTTTGCAGCAGAGTAATGACCACATACAAAAGGCAGCCAGTATTCATCTTGCATTAAGCTCAATGATTGTTGTAATTCGGGCAAGTCGCAGTGGTTGTTTATGGTTGTCCTTCGGCGCTATGTTTTGTGCCTTTGAGCATCATTTTGCTATCTGGAATGCCTGAATAATTTCTCTGTGGAATCCATTTAATTATGAACTCTGGAAATAACATCTTTAATATTATAGATAAATTACAGTGTGTGCAGGGGTAATTTTAGATTATGCTTTCATGTTTTAGCAGAGCACTTTGAAATATTTTCTACCTTCATCCTTAAAATAATTCCCTTCATGAAATGCTGACTGTCATGTTGCTAGAACAGAGTTTAATTAAATGAAATGCAAGAGATAATGCTTGCCCATTCTAAACATACTCTCTTGATAGTTTGTTAAATTAATGAACAGAGTATTAACAAAATGTTGCCAAGCAGAACTAGGCATATATTTGCAACACTGGCATGTCAATGATGAGATAGAAAAATATTTCTTATGTAGCTTAATATTTGATAATCTTCTTGGAAAGATTAGTTCTATCTTTTCATTACACATACTGTGAGTTTTTCTTGTGCCAGTGCTTACCATAGCAGGTTTTGGTTTGGCCTGCGCATATTTACATCCCAAATATTTGATAGTGCTCTTTGTACCCTTTTAGGATGTTACAGTGTTTTTAATGACCAAAACCTAAGGGCAGGAGAACAATTTTTAGGTAATATTTCACTATCAATGTAAATATATGTAGAAGTTTTTATTGTAGATGTACTTTTTAAAAAATGTAAATGAATATGAAAACTATAAAGGGATACTTCTCTGTATAAGGTAACAAAATATTTATATTAAAATATTTTTAAAACAATGTATTTTGTTACTTCAAAAATGATCTAACTGCTTGCAGTGTGACTTTATATGTTATTTTATGCTTATATCAATATTGGTGTTTACATTTCAATAATATAGAAGCAAATGATTTTATATTAAATAAAATGCGTAATTATAGTGCCTGTAAATAGACTTCCTGAACTTGGTCAATGAACATTTATATAAAAAAAATATTTAACCAAATTTTAAAAATTTAAAATACCATTCTGATAATAAACTTTATTGTTTTCTTTAATAAAAATATTAAATATAATACAATGTATTATTGTTTAGTTTCTAAAAAAGAAATACTGAAGGCTTATTTGTACCTTTAGTGCTTTAGGGTATAGTTAAATAACTTTTCTCAATGGTTAGGTTTAGGAAGCATTATTTTTAAAGCTTTACACTTTAAAAAAAAAAAAAAGACAGTTGTAGCAAATAAATGTGTTTTCTTAAACAGTTCTTTACCAGGCTTTGCAACTGAAAATAAAATGTGAGTTCCTGATTTTTATCTGATTTAAAGTAATTTTATGAGGTCTTTGTAGGACTGTATGTAATAGCATGTTGTTGAAGTAGTCCCACATCAAAAACTTTAATTGTTCATTTGTCTTTCTAAACGTGAATCCAATCTTTTCTTTGGTGGTTTGGTTTTTTGTTTTGTTTTTTTTTTTGTATATAAATTGTATAGTATTTAGTAAAGGAGGCAACCACAACAATGTATATTTTACTTCGAGCTATATGTTATGGCAGATTTTCTGTCAATGTCTGTGACTGTAGATAGCTGCCAAGATTTTTTTTAAAATGAAAATGGGTACTGAATTATACCTTTTCTACACTAGAAATTTTTTTCTGGTAGTTTTTAGTAGACATCATGAGTGTTTCCTAGTTAATATTGATTTTTTCATACTGTCCTTAATACTTACAAAGTAACATCTTAGGTTAATCTTAACTCTAGATCGTTTACGTGGTTGAACAGTAGAGGATGTTTCCTTGTTTTAAGCAGTATAGTTGGAGAACGTAAAGCAAAATCCTACCTTTAAGGAACTTATCATCTCATAGCAGGTATATTTTACAGTGTGTGTTTTCCATATGACATACCTGTAGCATATGTAGAGAAGATGTTAAAGGAAACTATTTTAAAAAATAATGGGAATGATAATGCTTCAGAGTGAGGGAAATTTCTTTACACACTTTTTTTTTGTTGTAGAAACAATGAAGTATTTTAAAATGCTATCTATGTTATTTGAAAAGGAAACCAGTAAGATTTGGATGTAATTGACATTATGGAACCTAGAACTATTTAGGTTGAATGGGACCTCTGGAAGTCCGAACCTCTGCTCTCACCACTCTGTCTAAGGGGGCAGAGCCAACTGAGATCAGGCTGTGTAGTCTTGCCTTGTTGAGTTTTGAGTAACACCAGGGATGGAGATTCTGCAGCATCCTTGGGTAAGACTCTTCAAAGGGTTGACTACCATTGTTGTGATATTTTATTTTTAAATATCAATAATTAGAATTTGTTTATGGAACTGATGTCCACTGCCTTTTATTTCATATGTACCTATGAAAGAATACGGCTCCATCTTCTCTATACCCTCCCATAGGTAGTTGCAGCTGTTCATGGACTTTTCTTGTTAAGGCTGAACAAATCCAGTTCTGTCAGCCTCCTTTCATGTGTAAAGTGCTCCAGCTTCTGAACTACCTTGGTTGCCCTCCACTGGACTTACTCTTGTATGCCAGTGTCCCAGAATTTGACATAATGCTGCAGTCATGGCCTCACAAGTGGTAAATGCAGAGTAATCACTTGTCCTGACTTGTTGGCTTCGCTCTTGCTTAGAAAGCCCAGTATGCAGTTGGCCGTCCTTTCTGCAAGGACATACTGCTGACTTGGGTACAGCCAACAGGGTCCACCAAGACCCCCAAGTCCTCCTAGGCAGAACTGCGTTACAGACAGTTGGTGCCTGGTCAGTGCTGTTGAATGGGACTATTCCATCCCAGATACAGGACGTTTGCCTCTCCTGAACTTCAAGAGGTTCCTACCAGCCATTCGTTCGGCCTGCCAAGGTCCCTCCAAATAGTAGCCCTGACTTTCAGCATGTCAACCACTTCTCCCAGTCTGGTATCATCCACAAACACAAACAGTCCACTCTGTGCCATCATTAGTTGTTAAGAAAGATGTTGCACAGTATTAGCCCCATTATTGACCCCTGAGGGATGCCATTCGTAATTAGTTCTTAATTGCACTTTGTATTGCTGATCACAACCTTTATCACACAGTGGTCCAGTTAAAGTTTTGTGTGGTAAAAGATGGGCATTTTTCAATATCTTAAGGATATTTCTTTTTATCTAGAAGACTGTCCATTCAGTTACTTTCTTTTGCCAGAAAAATACACCAAAGTACATGTAAGATTAAAATAAAGTTTTAATTGTTACATAGGTGATGGGGAATGTGTACTGCTGTCATTTCATAAACTTTTGGATGCCTCAGAGAAGGCACCCTGACCTGGTTGGCTTTTTGATGCAATCACAGTATAATTTGATTAAATTATATGTTTTTGTGCTTTACTCTTCTCGATTTCTTTTTGCCCTTGTCTTTTTTTTCGTTATGCTGGGTCTGCTGTACTGTGGCTAAAGGGAAAGGTACGATTGGTATGGATGCAATAACTTTGTTTTTAAGACAAAAATCTTGCAATATTATTTACCGTAAATAGCCTAAGTGCTAATTAAGGTTACTGTGGAAGAAAATAGTATTCCTGTTGTTACTGTTTCACATGATTTTCTTGATGTTGGGTAACTGCATGGTGAAGAGAATCTTAACATAAGTAGCTGTGTGAGTGGATGAAGCTTGTACAGCTTGTTTGCTAATAGTGATGGATTACCAGTGTATGAGAAGTGATGCTTGCCCTTTGGAGAGTGTTAATGCATTATGTTAGTGATTCAAGCAACCTTCATTAACTCAGCCTTATGGATCACAACTCCTCTCAAAGGAACTGTCCTTGTGCATACACAGCAGAATATTGCAGTAGACTTCTAACAGCCAAGCTACTCTGTTAATTTAATAATAATCTTAGTCTGCTTGAAGTCCAGAAAAGAATTTGGATGAATCATGTGTTTAATGGAATTTTTGAGCTTGTTAATAAAATGTTGTTATAGACCATGTTGATTATTCAATCTCATTTGTCTCCTTGTTTTTATAATTCAGATTGTTCTAGGAAGTGTACAAAAATATGGAGAGGGACAATCAATAGATAGCTCAATAATCTAAGGAATCAGTTATAAGTAATTATCTTTTCTGTTTTCTGTAATGTCAGCAAGAGCTTTTCTACTCTAAATAATGAACCATCTCTTGTTGTTTGTAAAAGGTCATTCACATGGCATGCTGTCTTCCACTTTTGCTTCATTTAGGCTTAAAAGAGATGTGGTGTAGGAATACCAAAATCAATTCAGGATTTGTTTTTATGGAATTTACAGATGTTTAGCATTTGGCTGGTTTCATGCTTGGGAGAGTCTCAGCTGCTCCAGTTTACTGTAAGACATCTGGTAATTATATTAGAGTTTGAGGTAGCTAATTGGAGAAGGCTGAGCATTTGTCAATAAAAGTAGTCTTGGCTTTCCGTAGACATTGATAGAGAGAATGTCATGCAATTTTAATGTCTTTTAAGTTAGCAAGAAGGCAGTTCTAGAAAAAACTTAAAATAGCCTATTATAAATTTATTTGTGTTTATGCCAACTTCTCATTAGCATTACAATAAACTATAAAAGCAGTATTGACAAATCAGCTTAGTATAAATATTCTGTATCTTCTGTGATGAGGTTAAATTTTTTTCTACATCTTTTGTAGAAAAACTCCTGGGGTTTGCATCTGTGTTCTGCATACCCCGATCTGTGCTTACATTTTCTTTTAGTTAAATAAATTCTGTGTTGTTAGTGTTGCAGATTCTTGCACCAGTGATCAGCATTTGTAAAATTGGCCCCTGAATCTTAGTAACAAGAAATGGAAAAATAAAAATGCAGAAAATTACTGAAAAAAAAAGCTCTTACTGTTACTTTATGTATTTTTTTCCCACTTCTTTTGAAAATGGACGTAATGGAAAAATACCCAAGAACATAACGAGTGCTGCATTTTGACTTTCTCATAAGGAAGTTAATTTAGAATTCAGCTACATTTTTCAAATAATCAATAACATTTCAGTATTTCTGCTGTATCCACTGTGAATACGTCTTCTGGCTGTCTGTTTGGAGAGTTACTATGGGTATTCTTAAATGTGATATTTTAATTGGGACAATTTATGGTTGATTTCCATTTTAATATTGTAAAAACATGTCTGAATTTTTCAAGAGAAAGGATAGTATTTTTAGTGCAAAATTAAAATTGTTATATTCAAATTTAAAAACAACAACAAAAAAATCCAAAAACGTTGCATTGGTGTTTGGCATTCAACAGGCTCTCATCCCAAGAGACAGAGATGCCCATTCCCATAGAACTGTCCGATGCTTCAAACACAAATGTTTCACGGTTCTGATCAGAACTTAATTTGATATGATGACTTATGCCCAAAAAGTACTTAGAGATAACTGTTGAGTAGTTTTGATACTTCCATAGTTGCTAAAAAAATTCTGTTTCTGTGCTGATTGAACTTTTTACACTGGAGAGAAAAATTGTTTTGCTTCTTTATTTAGGAAAATATGTATCTCAAAAAGGCAAAATATCAACCAAGATTAATGTATTTTCGTATTAAATAACTTACTGTTTAATAAGAACTCACAGAACAAGTGATCTGTTCAATATGCCGTGATAGATATAGATTAACTAATTTGGTTTTTAATTTGAATCTCGGGTGTTCATACGATGAACTGATGATGACACTGTGACATTTGATCAATCTTCATTATGTATTCAATCATGCTAATGATTTTTTAAAGTATGGTTAAAGAACACATAATTATATGTGCAAAATTGTGTTCATGTTTAATTATATTGTAAAGCATTTTACTGACACCTATAAAATTGAACTAGGATTGTGTTGAAGTATCTTGAAAAAAGAGCTGCAATTGTAGTAGTTCAAGAGACTGGTATTCTTTAACTGTGCAGAAGCATTTTTAATTGGAAATGGAAATAGAATTTATTTAGACCTTACTGCTGCTGTTGAAAATTAGTGATGAATAAGGACCTTCTCTGTCGATCCATCTTTATATGTTAGTTTGTTGCTGAAGTTATTAAAAATCTTGTAACCATGCCATAATTGTTTTAATTTGTTTAATAAAGCCATCTTATTTAGCTCACCAGTAGTTACATTTTAATGTGATTTTATGGTTGTAATTACCGTATTATACTTTAATCCACTCTTAAGTGCAACTCACTGGGCAGTATAATTATTTAATAACTCTTTTAAATTATATTTTTGTGTTTTACTGTTGAGATGATATTTGTATGCTATTACTGAGTTCAGAGATCTTAGGAAGAGTTGAGACTGACTGTAAAATAATTTGTACATTACTGACCTCTGTAAGCACTTTAACTTTTAAGTAGCCAAAACTTATTATTTTTGTGGCAAATCTAAAAAAAAAAAAAAAAGAAGGGAATAAAAAGGAAGTTTAACGTGGTGGGGAATTTAAAAAGTGTTAGGCATAAACCCTGTTACGGATTTAGAAGAACAGGCTGTGGAAGTCCACTGACTACTACCTGGAAGTAGAAGTGTCTCAGCAAACATATTTCTTTTACTGTCGTTTGTTGCACTTTGAATATTAAATTCAAGTTCCACCTGGAAACAAAGGGTGTATTTTTAACTTTTAGATAAAACAGTAGATCTTCCTTGATTGCTACTAACTGTTTTTCCTAATAGTTTTCCTCCATTTTGCATTAGATACCACAGAATTGTTCCTTCCCTCCTTATTTTCTTTTTTTTTTTGCTTTGTGAGCAGTGTCTTGGGCTTTTTAGTATTGGGATATCAGTCATTTCTTTTGTATATGAAGAAACTTCTCAGTCATAGCTATTAGCTGTACATTTAGTGAGCTAAATTCAAATAGACCATTATCTCTAAATTGTAGGCCGTCAGGAGAATATAATTTGGTAATATTTCTGGTTTTGTGCCAGTCATCTTTTCATTTTGTACACGGTTTTTCAATTATTTTTTTTTTTTATGCTTTTATTGTAGTTCTTACAGTGGATGATTTTAGCCAGGTATAAAAAGCCAACTAATTCTGGAATGAAATATGATCAGCATGAAAATCTTTTACTCAGATCCCTACTATTACTTGAGGCAATATTCTGTATCATAATGAGATCTTGTCTTCAAGTGCATATTTGTGATCTTTTGAAGATCTTTTTCAATCATCAGGAACTTCTTTTGTTATCAATGTATAGTAATAAAAATTAATATGCATAGCTAATAATTCATTGCCAAGTTGTAGTCTTGACAGAATGACTTTTGTTCAGACTCTCATTAATTCAGGTTGGGAAATTGTAAGCCTTGATCTGCATCTGGCAACATCTGGTGTTGAGATTTTACTCCGAACTCCTACTTTTGTCTGCCATAAACATACTGGTGTTGAACAATGTAGAAATGATTCAGGAAGAGAGCGAATAAAATACAAAATTTGCTTTTGGTAGGTACATTACTCAAAAATAAAGCAGTCATTTACTAATGACAACGTTCCTTCTTTTGGAGAGCAAAGTTCAGTATGTGGGAGCTATAGTTTTTGGAAAATGTTAATGTTTGAAGAATCTAAGTGCAATAGAAAAGATGTCAATGTTTTGTTACTGTATTGATTGAACTGATCGAGCTGGTGATGGATATGTTGGTTGTGGAGTTCCCTGCTGAATGAATGCAGTTGCAGGAAGTACTCTGTGTTAACTGTCTGTACATCTAGACTGGAGCAAAATATGCTGCAAAACAAGCATGGGTGGGGGCTGATGTGATCAAAGGGGTGCTTGTTCCCTGAGAACATCTGGAAGCTTGCAGGCAATACTTTTTGCAAGAAACCAGCTTTATCAAATGTTTGTGGTATCTCAAGTGAACCTTTAGCAGTCACTGATTTTCGGGAGGTTCTGGTCTCATGAGTGCAAGCTTGCAGGGGCAGCCCTTGTGGGTAACCCTGTTTCTAGAAAGCAATGTTCCTCTAGGTTATGTATTTTATTTGTGTTACAGTACTGTCTTTTTTAATAGCTACCCACACTTTTAGAAAGTTCAGTTAAATAGAAATAAATGCCTACTATAGTACTACATGAAGTAGAACACAATCTAGCTGGTTGGTTGCTTTGCACAGTTAAGAAAACAGTACTAAAGTTTTGAAGATGGAAACTAGTACTTGGAAGCTGTCAGTCAAGTATGAAGTCACAGTGTTATGAAGAAACTGGAAAAGTGAAGTGGTTTAGCTGGAGTCACCACACAGTTTCTCTCTCACCCTTTCCCTACCAGGTGGGATGGGGGAGAGAATTGGGAAGAAAGCAAAACTTGTGGGTTGCGATAAAGACAGTTTATTAAAAATAGCAATGGAAAACTACAATAAGACTTGGAAAGCCAGACTGTGTCCTTAGTCTCATTAAGAACAACTCGTATCATCAGGGTATTATCAACATTTTTCACATATGAAATCCGAAACAGACCGGCTACTGTGAGGAAAATTAACTCCATCCTGCCAAAACCAGGACAAAAAGAAATGTTACTTTACCCTATTTACTTAGGTTGTACATACCATCTCATACTTGGAATGTGCTGGGCCGTGAAAACTTTTCTAAGGTCAAGAAGTTGCAATATTGCACAAGGAGGGAAATGCTGTTGCCTTCTCAATTTAACACAAAATGTGGCAGTGCAATTTACTGGTTTTAATCAAATGGTCAGACAAATTCCAGGCTTGCAAACACATCCCTTGTGAATTAATCTGAGATTGATCTGTGTGATTTTCTTTTTAAAAATTTGTCCTTTTAATAATCAGTGGCAATATTTATCTGATAATCTGGTATCTCTAATAAAAGACAAATGTTTACATGGTAAGGTATGGAAGAAATCTGATGAACTATGAGGTAATAAAATGCCGAACATTGGAATATTTTGACTATTTGTCACAGGACATTTTAAAAAATTAAATATAGATCTGCTATAACTTATGTTATAAGGCTTCATTATCACCGTTAACTATCAAATTGAGTGAGTTAAGTAAAAACTAATAGTTCCTTACTACAGTTGACCCAACATGGGATGAAAGGTCTCTGGTTTTTAAATTCAACTGATTATATTTTTTTCAAAACTGTTTCCTAAGGAAAAGAACAAATTCTGTCCAATTCCTATCAAATTCTACATCTGAAAACTTACTGGACTTTTCTTTCCTACCGATGGAGAGAAGACAGGAGGAGAAATTTGGATCACAATGCAGGGAACCTTACAAAAGAGTCATTAGAGAATTAGAAGAAAGACAGGCTCCTACGTTAATTCTGCAACAGACTTTATGTATTTCAAAATTAAAGGGTTTTAAGTTTTGGAACACTGACTTTTCTGGGTGTCATGCTTTCTTACTAGGTGCCTATGTTGTTATCTCTAAGTTTATAGATTACAATGTTGATTTATTCCTTTGCAATGTCAATTGTTTTTAAAAATAGCAAGGTGACTAATTAAAAAAGGAAGATAATTAGACAATGGAGATTCCCATCTGTAGTGGATGTGGAAATTGTTTTCTGAAGTGCATCAGTGCTTCACGCTGTTTGCTTTCTTCGACTTGCCTTCCATTAAGTTAGTCTCTGAAGGATTAGTCTATAATGCTTGCCTTTACTGGCATGGCCTAGAAAGAAGAAAATCCTTCTGGAGTGCTGCTGGAAAATGGGAGTGCTAGCATATTTCTATAGCGTGTTTTCATATGTTAAGGAGCGATGCACAGACATCCCACTGTGTGTAAATGGCAGTGCCAGTAAGCCTCTGTGGTAAAGGTTGGCTCATTATTTTACTGTGCATTTTGCATTGGTACCAGAGGAGTTACTCTTGTAGCTAGTGTATGCTTTTCAAGAAGAATTGTATGGCTTTTCGTGAGAAATACACACTTTTCTTCCTTTCATTGCACTAAAAGGCCTATTTGTCAGATTCTTAGCATTTCAGCTAATTTTAAAAAAATAGTGCTTTTTATATTTACAATGAAATATATATAAAGTATTGATAAAACGGAGTTAAAAATGAAGTGCCAAGGGTATGAAATACAAGTGAAAAATTAACTTTAGGTAATTTTCAAAAATATCAAAACTAGGTCAAAAGTCAAATGTCAGAAAAGATTGCTAGAGTGGATAGGAATCTTTAAATAAAGGTCAACAACACAAGGCTGATATTCCGAAGCAGTAAGTTATACAGATGGATGCAGTGCCACCGTGCTGTGCCACTGTAATTTGGCAATTCACGCAGTTTTACTACTATTTTGTGGATCCTCTTTGCTTATGTGCAAACTTTCCTAGACACTCATTCTGACAGTATACCCCAGTCAGGGCAGCAGTTCAGTCGTGCTTTAGTGCAGGTTATTTCTGTCTTTACCTGTGGCTTTAGTTTGTGATTCTGTAGTCACATACAGCTTTAATTCTGAAATCAGTAACACAGCAGCAGAAGCTGACATTAAACATTAACAAGAAATATTTTATATGTATAGGTCCTTTGCCATAAGAAGCATCTGTTTAAGGTGTCTAAATGTGATCATTCAAACTAATATATCAAAACCCTGTATTTATTAAAATTATAAATAGTTATAAATGCTTTTTATGTACAAGATGAATACTTTTGGTGATATGCTACTTTGGAATGCATCTGTAAAAAGTATTTTGTTCTTTAATCAGAGGACTTTCACCAAAATGTTATGTATAGATTTATTGAAAGTATTGGGAAACTCATTAAATGTAATCCTTTCTTTTGAATTATGATAGAACTATGGTTTTTTTTTTAAAAAAAAACTGCAGTAGAAGTATCTTTTATAAAATATTTGAAGTCTGAAAGTTGACAGTAATTATATATCTTGCTTGTTCATTGCACATATATACTTATTTTCATTGAAATGGAAAATTTAAATTTAGATTATGACTGTCCAAATTACCTTTATCAGCAAAATAGCCTCTACCTACGATTACTTACAAAGTAGGAAGAATCAGCTTTTTTAGTCAATGCATCTATTCCAGTCTTGTGTCAATTGTATATAATGCACAGAGTTTAGTAGTCTATTTTTCAACTTGTCTAGACTAGAAGGCAGCTTTCAAGAAGTTCATTCTGTCTGTTAACAACTGTTGTTGAAAATCACAACTGGCACAATTTATTGTTTTTCATTTCTTACTTTCGCAAGCAACCAAATGAAATCTGTTTCTACTGTGTGAAGAACAAAAATGTTTACAAATTAGTAACTTTAGTTAGAAATAAAACTGACTTTTTTTCATCCTGTTTGATGTAGTGGATTATCTAATTATAGCAGTCTGCAATATAGGTATTAAAAATAAATTAATGTGCCATTAAAAAAAATAAATTTAACATAGTATATTGTTTCAGTATATTTAACTTGCAGCTAAATGTGCCTAGAGCAAAGGCAGACACCTGGTTGTAACTCTGCACTTGTCCGGAATAACTAACCTGATATGGTGCGCTGGGCGCAGAACTGGCTGGATGGCAGGGCTCAAAGGGTTGTAGTGAATGGGGCTGCGTCTGCCTGGTGACTGGTCACCGGAAGTGTTCCTGAGGGCTCAGTTCTAGCGACGGTTCTGTTCAATATTTTTATCAGCTATCTGAATGCAGGAGTGGAATGCACCATTAGCAAGTTCGCTGTTGATACCAAACTGGGAGGTGCTGTTGACTCTCTTGAGGGAGGAGAGGCCTTGCAGAGGGATCTGGATAGACTGGGGTGTTGGGCAATCATCAATTATTTATTTAACATTTGAAAGAACAAATGCTAGATTCTGCACCTAGGACTGAGTACTGCTAAGCGCAAATATAAACTGGGAGAGGAGGGGCTGGAGAGCAGCCCTGCAGAAAGGGATCTGGGGTGCTGGCTGACTGCAGGCCCAATGTGAGTCAGGCCTGTGCCCTGGCAGCCAAGAGGGCAAAGCGCATCCCGGGGTGCATCAAACCCAGCATAACCAGCCGGTCAAAAGAGCTGTTATCCTCCCGTACTCAGCGTTGGTGCGGCCTCACCTGGAGTACTGTGTGCAGTTCTGAGCCCCACAATTTAAGAAGGATGTGAAGGTCCTAGAATGCCTCCAGAGGAGGGCAACAAAACTGGTGGCAGGGGTGGAAGCAATGGGGAGCAGCTGAGAACTTTGGGATTGTCTAGTTTGGAGAAAAGGAGGCTGAGGGGCGACCTCATTGCTCTCTACAGCTTCCTGAGGAGGGGAAATGGAGAAGGAGGTGTTGATCTCTTCTCCCTGGTATCCAGTGATAGGATATGTGAAAGTGATTCAAAGCTGCATCAGAGGATGTTCAGACTGGACTTTAGGAAGCACTTTGTTACTGAGAGGGTGGTAAAACACTGGAACAGACTTCCTAGAGAGGTGGTCAATGCCCCAAGCCTGTCAGTGTTTCAGAAGCATTTGGACAATGCCCGTAACGACATACTTTAGCTTTCGGTCAGCCCTGAATTGGTCAGGCAGTTGAATTAGGTGATTGTTTTAGGTCCCTTCCAACTGAAAACTATTCTATTCTATTGTGAGTTCTTAGAAGTTAGGGCCATGCAGGGCTTCTGTGTGGAAAACAAAACTGCAGATGCTTCTGAAGCTTATACTGCCTTCAAAATGTGGGCTTCTACATATCAACTGCCTTGTTTCATTTTTAAGCCTATTTATCTAAGGTTGCAGAACATAGGTGGTTACCACATCTGTCTTCTTCCAATAAATTTTCGAGCTGAGAACTTGCTTCATCAGCATGTTACAGAGGGAGAAAAGTGTCTGCTATGCAGAATTCCATGTCTTTTATAAAGCTCATTTGTTGATTATTTAAAAAAAAAAAAAGGACCCAGATTAGCAGTGCTGCTGAGGAAGGGCTGCAGAGTAAGCTCAACAGGTAGCTGATGTGTTTGGAGTCTGTTGCACTTGCACAGCTCGCTCACTGTATCAGAGCTCAGAACTACCCTCGATGGTGACTGTTGTGTCTCTCCCAGCTGGGGCAGCTGATGAGTTTTGAAGAAAGCCTGAGAAGGAAGGGTGTGAAGGTAGTGGGAGGATATTTGGTTTGTAGAGGAAAGAAGAAGATTAGTCACAGGTTCTTGAGGCTGGAAGGCTGAGGCTATTATCACAAAGTTCTCATGTAATTTTAGAAACATCAATATGTAGGCACAATATGCAGTGGTTACGCTGTAGTACTTTTCCTTTACACATAATGACTGAGAAGGAGAGAGATTATGCAGGACTTGATGAAATCACTTAAAAGAGCGCAAGATCGTTACCTCTCCACCCTCTTTCTCTATGTTTTCACATCCCATAGTAGCAGTTCAGTCTATTGTATAGCAGAAGTGTCTACTTACCTGGTTAGTGTTATACATAGCAATGAAATGAATCATTTAAAGATTCACACATCTTTATATATAGCTACGACTTGAAAAGTTCCCAAGAGAAGTAATAGATAGTTTTAAGACGTACATAAACAGTTTGTCTATATTTATCAGAAGGACTTCAGGTACTTAGATACCAGAACTACTGAAGAGTGCTTGAGCCACAGATAGATGGAGGCTGAGAAGTGCTGTGGAGAAATACCAGTGCTTTATACATTTCTGTGGGTATTTGTTTATAGACACCATTGAAGACAGGATGTTGTGATAGGTGGACCTTTGGTGTAATGTGTTGTGACTGGTCTTATTTTTAAAAAAGCTCATTGTTGATTGTTTTTAAAATCTAAAAAAAAATTCTACTTCTTGCTTCCATATTGAAGCAATTGTATCATATTGGCTGTCACTTTCATATAGCTACAAAACATATATATGAGAAAAAAATTAATAACTTCAATCTATATTGTAATTTAGTATAATTTAACTTCTGCTACCTTAATCTTTAGGTAATGTTTCCTGTAACGGTGCTACCATACTCTTGGGATTATTATTTTTTGTTCTTTTAGTATTTTAGTGTCTTTTCAGATCTTTCCCAGAAATGTGAAATTTGGAAGATCAGTGCGTACAAATTGTCTTCACTGATAATACACCTCTATAAATGTGGATGAAGGATGGTCTGGGTAGCAAAATTTCCCAATAATGTATTTGTATAATAAAGAAGGACAGTAGAAATGTCTTATTTAGGCTTTAACAAAGACTTTTTATCTTACATTTATCCAAAATAAGACATTAGCATTTCTGCAGTAGTTGTCATTTACACTGTATCAGTGTCATACTTGAGCCTGTTAGCTAAAACCTGTTAAGAGAATGTCTGTGATCCTTTTTGGAGGAAATTCTGCTGAATACAGAAAAGCCATGTAGTAGATCAGTTCTATTAGCTCTAGCAATAAACCACGCAAGTGATTATCACAGCTTTCAAATAGTAACTGTGCTACAGTAAACATTGTGTGTGTGAGTACTGCTTTGGAAACCATTGATTTGTACTGTTTTTTATTTGTATTTATTTGTTGTACTAAGAAATAATTTAAGCTGCAATTTATTTAAGTTTGCTCACTGTATTTCCTATACATTAATCTCACTTTTTTTTTGTATCAAGTGAATGCAACCTTTACATGTACTTTCCTTACATTTCTTTGCCTTGTTAATTCAATGTTGTCTTCTTTTTATTACCAATACTTTATTTCTGGAAGCCATTATGTTATTTGCAAATGTTGTTTCTTGTAGTCTTGCTCCACATTATTTGTAGCTTAAGAAATTAGTGAGGATATATGTATCTAATCATTTCACTTTATAACTTTGTATATTTTTTGTGGTATGTTGTAGTGCTCTGACCTTAATCTTTTCTTAAGACAGCACAACTGAGAGCAGTTGTTAAAGCCATCTAGAGACAGAAAAATAAATCCAATGTAATGTTTAACTAGTTGTTTCTATTTGGGGTTTTTAATTCAGTTCTTAAGAGTTTGCGTGCACCACCACATTTCGTTTGCTTAGCATTGGAGGAGTATTTTATTTGTTCAAGCAGTGCATTTGATACTTAAGGACTTCAGAAAAGTTGCAGTAAAATGTCTGTTTATTCTGTCTTCAGAACAAGTTCATAGGCACTTGGATCAGCATGAGGTGAAATACTTGCAATTTGCTTTCCGTTGGATGAATAACTTGCTGATGAGGGAAGTCCCTTTGCGATGTACCATCAGGTTATGGGACACATACCAAGTAAGTACTTTTTTAAACCTCCATAACTCTGATAGTATGTTTAGGACATGCCAGTATGTTTGTGTGTTTTTTTTCCTTGAAATTTTTGTTTTAGTGCCATCAGAGAATCATCATGATAAGAGAAAAAACCTTCAGTGATCGTTATCACTTAGAAACATTTAATGTCTTCAGTCTTTTTGCCCTTCAAGCACTTGACATCATGGTAATTTATATTACTAAAATGAACACTCACTCAAAGCATGGATTAGTGTCAATACTCCCTTCTGTCTCTTCAGAGAAGCAAAACGTTGAGTTGTGCATAATCAATGCTCTCCATCGATTCTGAGTTCCAGGCTTCTTACTGCCTATCTGCTTAATGGCTCAATCCAATAGTAGCTTCCAGTCTCCAGTTCTCAACACACATCCTTCTGTCATGTCTCCTGTCTTATTATTTGTCCAGACAGAATTCCTTATGTTACTGACCTCTAGTTGAGGTAATTATTTTTCCTCATTAATCTCTTGCCTGACTGTCAGATGAAGGAGTTGATATCAGAGAAAAACTATTTACCTGTTCTTAGTTCTGTGACTTGATGTTCCAGTAGCTTCTGGTTGCAATTTTTAACTATGTATTTAAACAATATACTTTGCTGTTGAAGTCAGGGGCGGGGGGAAGTATTTTAATTTCCATAAGAATATATACCTGTAATTTATGTCTTGTAAAGAGATGTAACATCTTTAAATATCAGTATCTTTACATCTGCTTGTTATGTAGCAATGTTTAGTTTCAGATACTTTAATGCCAGGATGTCCACTTAGACCATCTGTCCAGACCTCTGTTAGAGGGTTAAGAATTGCTTGCTAGTCATTTAATGAGTCCAGTAACTTGTTTCAGTGAAGTGTGTTTTGTAGAGTATTGTCCAAATCTGTCAAGAAAATGTTAAGAAATGAGGAATATATCACACCTACTGTTAATCTGTCCTAAGAATTGATATCCTTGCAGATTTTATTTAGTTGTCCATCTACAACAAATTTCTGAATTGACTTTAGCTGTTACTTTCATCTGGGGTCCTTTTACCTCTTTTTGTTTCATTCTAACATCTGTTATTCATTTTAGTGTTTGTTATTACCTGGCATTTCTGCATTTGATACTTGCTGATTAGTTTCATTGATGTGCTAAAATGATGAAAAGTCTCTTCCTTCATCCAGCTGACCACCCATATGTGTTCAAGGAATGGCAATTTTTGCAAAAATGTCACTTTGAGCTCACCTGTGAGCTAGGATAATGTTGAGAAATTTATTTTGAAGACCAAGCATGTGGTTGTTTCTCATACTATCTGTTGCCGTGCTGAAAGGGCAGCGTTTCTTGTTGCTAGTCTATAGGCACCTGTCAGGTTACACTCCAATGGGATCTTTATCCTTAATAAGTAGTACTGATTATTTAATTCTGATTTTGAGCAAATTCTACGGTATTACAGTAGAACTGTACATAGCAGTTAAAAGCTTAATACTTATGTATTTAGATGGGATTTCCAAGTCTATCTTTTAATTGAAAGTTTCTTGGGGATTCTTATGGTATTCTTATACTTAAGAGGGATTATTTTTGTGTATTAAACATGCTTAAGGAGTAATTATGTGTAATTCAGCGGGTGCAGCAGATCTGTACTGTTTTCTAGGTTTTGTTATTTAGCAGACTGTTTCATGTGCACTGCTTGGTGAATAGTGTTTTTTAAACCAGTAAGGATATCTTAATGTAGACAGTCTCCTATGTTGCCAACCCTTTTTTTTTTTTAAATAACCTCAAGCAATTCCACAAGTTCAGATTTCAGTTGCACTTATGCCAAATTTATTATCAACCTATAATATGGCTCTTATCAACCTGATAATATAGATAATAAATGCAATGAACCTACAAGAGCCAGTAAAGTTTGTGCAAAGTTTTTGCTAAAGTGTTAAGCAATATCATTATATATTTTTACACAAATAACTTGTCACTAAGCCATTCTGTTGGATATTATTTCTAACTTTAATAATTTGCAACTGTATCAGCAGTGTTGCTTTCCAAATGGAAAACACTTCACAGATGGAATTTTGTTTTGTTAGTTTTATCTTCTCATTTATATTTTAAACTGTAATTAGGCCAAAATGTCATTTAGAGATTCATTGGTAAGTAAGTTTTTCAGAGGGTCTGGTTATGGATGGACCTGTGGTGTTGGATATGAGAGATGTAAAAATAGTAAAGGCAGAAATATATAAGGAGATCCTAGTTTTGAATGAAATTTAGCTTTCCAGATATAGGTGGAAGGACCAATCCTAGTAATAATTGTAAGGGCCTGGATAGATGCTTAACTACTTTTCTCACAATACTCAAACCCTGGTGATGCTTTTATCAGGTTTGCTTTTGCTACCTCCTGTGTCCTAAAGCAGTAAAATAAGAAAACACAGGGATTCTCCTTCATTTTCCGTTTTCTATGCTTTCTGCTGTTTTAGTGGCTACCCACGTGCTGAGTTTTCTGCCCCCGATATTCTTGAACTACTGTAAACAAAAATGCCTTTATCTGCAGTATACGTTCACAGAGAAGATGAACTGATCATTTTGCAATGTAGGCTTAGCCATAGCATAGACTACAGGCATCCCTGCACTGCTGATGTGAGGGCTTTTGCTCAGACTCTGCCTACCTTATGGCTCTTGGGAAGGAGTGGGCCATTTTGCAAGGCACTGTTTACAGGCAGCTCTAGTCCCAGTGAGCGACATGGTTTGGGAACGGCATAGGAGGGCTGCCAGAGGAGGGTCGGGATAGGTGGGACAGCCAGATTCCTTCACGCAGAAGGAATGGGAAGGTAGGTGGGACTGTTGGATTCCTTCATGTCTGCACTGGAGTTGTGTTCTGGCTCCCACTTTTCCTGCAGAAATGCAAGATGATGGCAGATAACTTCTTTCCTTGAGAAAAAAAAAAAAGTTTTATTTCCTTTCTCTTCCCTTCTCCCCATCAAACTTGAAATAATGCCTTGTCTAACTAAACCGCACATTTTCCTCTGTAAACAGAGGAAAGATAAGTACTGGTCTGTCTCCAGCTGAAATTCCAGTTTGGTCATTCTCAGGGCAGGCCCCATTTTCTCATGAACTGCAATGGGGGGCATTCAGGGGAAAAACAGCATGCTTAAATAGTCTGCTGTTACATATTTCCTAGCATGACAGATAGCTGCTGTTGTCTGGTGTTAGAACCACATTCTGTCTCTTGAAATTTGTTGCAGTTCTTCCACTGACTTTGACGACAATAAAATTGTACACTGAAATGGTGTCCACCTCTTTCTTGGTCTGTACAGCAGCAAAGGTACTCTGGCTGGTGTCATATTTTGTGTCTAGTTTAATTTAGGATTCATCAGTAACTTACTATGCTTTGTCAAGTAAGTCATTGAACATATAATCCAAAATACCTGTACTTGAGCTAGTTGAGGTTGAGGGAGGAGAAATTTCGAAAGGTTTCCAAATCCTCACTTATGTAAATACTCATATTCTATATCTATGAAATCCACTAAAATATATCACAACCTTCTGGTGTGGAACTTTGTAAAGTAGAAAAATTAAAGACATTATGAATCTTTCTTACAAAGGATGTTGTGAGACCTTCTAGCCATAAATATTTGGTTTGGTTTATTCTTTAACTTGAATTTCATTTTAATGAGAGTGAATTATCCCACTTTTTCACTTGATTTAGGCTTTACTATTGTTTTTTTTTTTAAGATAAATATTGTAAATATTTTGTAAATTCTTTCAAAATAGAAATTGGTTGTTGAGTTACACCCAAGACACACAGATTTTGTATCTGTAGAACTGATTAATATGAATGTTCATAGACTTTGTCAAGTGTGAAAGATTGCACAATCTGAAATAGTGTAACAGAAGACCTCGGTTTTATCTTTTTATTATCTCTTGCCTTTTAATCTCACACTTTGTAATCTTTTTTGACATAAAGGATTGGTAAAATGAGATAGCATGGTGACTGAGTTACTCAGGATATATAAAAGTTTAGCATATTTCTAGGGACTTATGAAATACAAGTTAGTTTTATGTTTATTCCTTGACAGTGTAGCATTTTGACACTAATTTGAAGATTGCTTGGTGTATTTGAAACTGATTTTTATTGACTTCTAACTCTGACTTAAAATATTCAACATATTCTATTAGAAATGGCAGGGATATCTCCATGCTCAGCATCTATGCTGTTCTACTCTAAATAAATATTTTAAATGCTTATCATCAAAACTTCAAAAAGTATCCTTGGTTCTGTTTAAGACCTTTTATTGAAGCTTGCATCAAGTTTTTCTTTCAGTTTATTTTATTTTTTAAAATGTGTGTGGTCCTTGAGGCACTTTTAAGATCCACTGTGTTTATGTAGCTGCGTACTTCTCTGCTGGGGAGGAGGGAGCTATACCATTAGGGTGATGGCATCCATTATAATCTCTTCATCCTTGACTAGAAATAGCAATATAGGTCTTGAATGTCAATGGCTGTATACCAATATTTAGAACAGAACGGTGTTTAGTTTTAATTATGTGTATTTGTAAACTGCTTAAATATTGAATTCAAAACTACATTTGTTTTCTGGGCAGTTTGGAGCTAGAAAGAGTTCTTTAACAATACCATCAAATCATCCTGATACAAGATAACATGGTGTTGTAGTGACTGCTCTTTTAAATAAGATAAGAATTTTCTTTGGCATATAAGTTGTTCATTTTATTTACTTTTCATGTAGAATGGAGTGCATGTATTTTTCATTAGAGTGTTTTCCTTCTGATCTGATGTTCTTACGTAAATTGCCTTTTTCTTTTGTGCAGTGATTTATCTGTGTAACTCTGTAGTAGCAAATAATTCACAGAAGAGACACTGACACAAGTTCCAGAGCTAAAAACTTGCTCAGGGAAAAAAAAAAAAAAAGAGAAAATAAATAGAAAAATGAAAAAAAAGTTGTAGCAGCTACAGGTATTATTTTTTTCAGTTTTAAATACATGATGGTAAGTGCCATGTGAATGTTTAGAGTCCAAGTGTACAGCCTAATATTTTCTCCTGCCAGGAAGCCTTTTTGTTTAGTAGCACTTAGCTGACTGCTGTATTGCCAGCTCACCAGTAGGCTGATGTGGTTGAAATGAGTCACACAGGCTCATTCAATACACTGCAAAGCAGACAGGTGAGATAGGTACTGTTTACAGTGCCCCGGTATCCTATTTTACAGCATTACCTATTCTTGTGTGAGGAAAATGTCATTGTTAGCAAAATATCTTAAGGTTTATCATGGGAAATAAATGCAAATTAAAGCATATAATCCTACCATGTAAAATGCAAAACAGTTGTAAAGATTTATGAAAGGTATAGGAAAAGCAAACAATAACACTGATTGATGGAATTTGACAAAACTGGCAGGTTGATTTACTATCTCACTACTGAAATAGGTTTTTCTCCTAGTTCCTGTTACCCTCTGCCCCTTGGCAGTGTCTGTTAGTTTTCTTCAGATTGGCCCAGTGAGGGGGCTGATGAGTACCACAGCCAGTGCAAAGGGGAGAGGATGAGAGAGCAGAGCTGTGATTTGAACCCTAGTGTTAAATCAGAATGATTGCTTGTCCTTTTCCAGCTCATTTAACATCTTTTCCTAAGAAGATTTTCTCTCGTGGTAGATAGTACATTTCTCAGGTGGCATCTGTTAGACAAACTTCAATAGAGAGCACCCATTGCTGGTAGAACCTACTGGCTTGTGCCTCTGTTCTTGCAGTCCTGCAGGTGAGTCCAGAAAAATGTATTTAATTTAGTTTTTCTTCTTCATCCAGGAGGTTGATGCTTCCATTGCTCAAAATAAACGTTATTTTATTTTTCTGGAGAATGTTTGTCTTCATTAGACCAGGTATTATCACATGTACCTGACCAGCCATTTGTATAGTTTCCTTCTTAAAGGAGGACTGAAGTTTATTTTCCCTCTCTTTGACTTATTGTTAATTTTTATTGTCACGTATCTCATGTTGGACCTCATATATTCTATTGACCAATATGGTAACAGGCATCTTCAGTTCCCATTTATTTATTGGTATCATTTACGTAGCTCATTACTAGCTTTTGATCAAGGGGATTTTGTTTAAAAGTAGACATCTAGTGTTATATTTTAATAAACATCACTGGTATGATTTTTATGTTGTAGTTTAGCCCTGCATCCTCTGCCCAGACCTGAATGGAGATCTTGCAGGATTCCCTGGGCTGACGTTCTCAGCTCCGGAGGCACTGCTGTGCTGAGGTACAACATACGAGCTGCCCGTATAGCCGCATGCACGACACCTTTAAGTACTTCCATTGGAAGAACAGTCCAGGCATTTTTCAGATATGACATGTAAATGTATTGAGCTGTGTTACAGGAAAGAGCAATATAAAGCATTCTGATATGACAACCAATTCAGTCAATTTGTCGCTGAAGAAGTAGGCAGTCAGCTCTGACATGTGACTGAGCACAGAGCAAACTCCAAAGAGAGTAGTGGTGCCATTCACGTCTTCCAAGTGCCAGTAAAGAAAGGTGAACCCAAAGCCATAGCCAAACTCCTTGAACCACACCATGAAGACCACTGAGCTATACTGGATACTACACAGCAGTTTGATTAGTTCCCAAAACCTGAAAGACTGCAACTGGCTCATACTGGTAGGAGTGTTATCGGAGGATTCATTTGAGGCATTTCTGCCCACCTGTGAGATTTCTAGCTCTTTTCTCTTATTTTCATCTTGCTTGAAGCGTGCGTAGTGAAATCGAAACTGGGTGGCCACAATTAATGCTGTCATCATCAGAACACCAAAACCAATGAAAACTGTCCTGTAGTTCTTGTACTCAGGAGCTTCACATTTTGACCTTCCATGCCAACTTCTGTATGGGTATAGTCAATGCCAAGTCCCACAGAGAGCGTGGCCACCCCCCAGCTCAGAGAGCCCCACATATGCTGCAATCCATACCGGTCCCTGTGTTTGCCAAGGTACTGCAGAATTATGGTGTCCACAGTAGTAACAGAGGAAGCACTGAAAAATTCTCCTCTTATGACAACCAGCAGAATTAGTTGAAAAATGGCTCCTACTTCTTGTTGATCATGAACATGTTGTTCAGAAGGCATCAGCTTTGTGGTGATGGCAGCTGGGGTGGTACTGAGGGTCATGTTCCTTGGTGATGGTGTTTTTCAATATAAAATGGGTACTGCTTTCCAATATAAACTCCCCATCATTGCTCTGTGTAGGTAACAGGAATGTTATTTCAGGATTAGCTGTCTGTTTTTTCCAAAGCAGCTGGACTGAAGTGAGAAGGTCTCCCCACGAACTTTTGGGGATGCAGTACTCACTGTAGCATAGAAGACATCGAGGCTTTTAGCAAAACTGTTGTTAAAAGGCTGCTTGTGTTGGTGGGATGTGCTGGGGAAGGCCCTTTGGTACACATCTTAAGGTAGCTGGTCTAACAAATCCAATCTGCAGGTTAAATAAAAGCCAGCATAAGAGTGAAAAGAGGAGGACGATCTTCCCTTTGCTGAAGCAATCTGGCACCACTCCTCAGAAGGTAGCACTGCAAAACTCAATAAAATACCTGATGCCCACCAGATGTCCACTCTGACTGGGTGACGTACCCAGCTGCCTGTAATAGACAGGGGCAGAGTGCACCATGTGCAGAATAGAAGGAAAAATAAAAGATTTTTGAGATCGGAAGATCGTTGTTTATTTTGACGCAGTGCTTTTCTAACCAATCTAGCTCTTTGTCTGGGACAGTGGTTGTCTCCATCGAAAGCTGGCAATTCTTGATCCTTGGAAATACCATTGAAAGGATCAACAAGCACATACTTTCTCTTCTGTTCTTCTTCACCATCGGTTTAAATGGTAACCTTACCATCAACTGCCATGGTTTACCACAAGCGTCCAATGTCTGGTGCACTCTCAAGAAACTAGGGCTGCTGGTGGTGGTTACACTCCAGCCGCAGGACCAAGCTTCTGGAGATGAGGGCTGGCATCCTAACAAGGTCACTGCTCAGCCACCATGAGCATCAGAGGACCTCAGGGAGAGCAGAGCTCGTGACCACCTGGCTCAGCTGAGGAGCAGCATTACTCCTCCCCCTCCTTCTTGACTGACCTTGGCATCTGCAGCCTTGGCATCTCACCAGAAATTCTTGGCCAGCAGCAGGTCTGCCCTGGGCCTGGTGTGTCTGCTGGGCAAAGGGGAAAAGTTCCAGCAGCTTCTTGCAGAAGCTGCTGCCATAGCCCCCTCTCACCAAACAAAACCAACACATTTTTGGAAGTGCTGAGGAGCCAAAAATCATATTGAAGCTCATTAAAAACTACAGAAGCAGAGGTTTCTCTTTATCCAAATGGAAAAGTAGAGGTATAACTCTATGGACGTACTAAAATAAATAATTAATAAAGTAATACCACCACTTGCCGCTTCAAAAAAAAAAAAAAGAGCATGAGAGAAAAGAGAGGGGAAAAAGATTGCATGTAATAATGTTGTTTGTCTGGCTGCCAGTCATTGAATTTTAAGAAATGTTCAAAAATGCACTTATAGTTTTTTCCTCTGTTTCCATTTTTTACATAGAATCACTAAGAGATTTTGATTCCCTGAACATGAGAAGGATTTAAGTCTGATTTTCGGTAGAGTTGTCTTGTGATTAGTACTTATTTAAAAAAAAAAAAAATCAATTAAAGTTGAAATAAAAGTGCATTTCTCAACAGACACTGGAGGATCTATTCAAGAAGGTGTTATTACTACTCTGGTCTCAATCAAAGCCTTAAGCCACCTGAGACAAGAGACTCAAAATACATCTACTGAAGGCAGATTTAATTTTTCATGGCCAGGAATGTTTTTATGGCAGTTCTAACATCTTTTTTTCTCAGTGAGTCCGTGATATTAAGTAGACAATTTTCCTGTCCTTTTCTTCAGCAGGAGTGTAAGGCCTCTCACAGTCCCAGTGGTCTGGTGTTTGTTCTTTTTTTTTTAATACAAAATGTGATTTGGACTGTAAAGATTCTCAAACCAGGTTAGGTTAAGTGGACTACAACGAACATTTAGAGTGAGAGCATGAGAGTAGGAAAGGTATATACCCTCCCATCTTCTACTACGCAGAAGCTTTATTAAATCTGTCTGTTCTATATATTTTTAAAATGCCCATTGAACGTTATTAAATATTTATATAATTATTTTAAAATATACTGTTTAAAACATCTTGTGGCAGTGAATTTTTGTAATTTCTTTTTGCAATGTGAAAAGAAATTCTCCTCCTTGGATTTAACAAAAGGTTCTTTTGATTTCAGTTCTACTTATTGCTTTGATTATGAGAAATTGTGTCAAATCATTCTTTATTCTTTTCACCCATCACTTATTTCAAAAACTGTTTTCTATCTCTATATGTGGTCACTCATTTTCCAAGCTGAAAATATCTGTGCTTATAGAAACCATTTCATGCACTTTTTGTGCTTATCTTTATTATCTGTATTCTTTATAGTTTTACTGTAAATTTTATTTCTGTCATATACTAAGTGAAAACGTCTTCAAGAGGCGAGCATTTATAGTGTGAGATGAAGTTATATTCTATTTCTTTTCTTATTTCTGTGTTTATAATTTCTCCTGCCTTTTCTCCTGTTGAATACAAGTGCTTTCAGGTAACTCTTCGTAGTTAGTCCAGCTTGTCTGTCTTAGTAGTTAATGTCAAGGACAACATCAGAGATGTATACTTTGTAGTTTTTCCCTTTGTGTATATGTCCAAACTGCATTTCATTTGCCATTTTATTATTCAGTGCCTTGACAGCTTTCTATGACTTTTTGCAGCCAGCTTTATGTTTTACCAGTAAAAGCTATCCTGAACAATTTTGCATCTCTGCCAAACTATTCATTTTCAGGATCACTTAGTAAGTTAGTGCACGACACAGATCCTATTTTGTTATTTTTGTCCTTTTAATTAAATGAACACTTTCTCTCTTGTTGAACAACAACTTATTTTTAGCGTCTTGCTTAGTGACCTTGTTAAAAGTGTCTGGGCATCTGAATTTTTAATATCCAATTACTAACACATGGGTAGGATCATGTCTTTAAGATTTCTAGACAGTTGTCAATTTGATTGAAACTGGCCAGTGGATTAAAAGTTTTTGGAGCAGAGGAGACAGGTGTAGTGGGATATAACCTTTCCTACCGAGGCAGAAGATGTGAATGTGAAAATTTAATTTTCTTAGGAAATAAAGGTAAAAATGCTGTGTGACTTGGTAGTGACTGTTCTTGTCCACCTGCCATATACTGTCAGGGAAACCAGCTCCTGGATTCAAAAGCATCAGCAGCCTCTGGAGCCTGTACCCAGGTCACACCTCTCCTTTTGATTCTGCTACCTCATGTTTTCTCTTGGGGATTCTTTTTTTAAGTTCCCACCTGAGAGCTAGAATTTACTGTCTTATTGTCTGCTGAACCCAGCCTTGATCTTACCACACTGTCACTATAATTCAAGAAGACCTTTTCAGATTATTTTCTTTATAAGTAAATCTAAAAGTATTATTTAAATCAAATTTAATTCTTGAACACCATAGGAAAATGTGAACACATGAGAGAAGGACTGTTAGACTGTCCATCTAAACATGTTTCTGTTTAAAGAAAATGTCCTTATTCTAACTCTGCCTTTTTTTGGGGCAAGTTTCTAGATCCTTTTGTGTTCAGCGAGTCAGTATTTTCTCTTTTGTCAATAAACTCCTGATACATACAACTTCTCTTCATCTTGAGCAATTGTCAAGTTTTTATACTTTTTGAGTTTTTGTCAGGGAACTGAGTGTCATCACCATCTACCACATGGATAGTGATCTTCTGGGATAACTTCGTTGCCAAGGCAACCTCCCATTGACAAGAGTTGTGCTCATTAGAACTTTATTGTGGCAGGCAATTATATTTCAGTGGTATAGCACTGAAGTCAGTGGCCTCTTATTGTTTATCGTGTGCTAACTGCAATCTGAAATAGGTTAAAATTCAAAGAAAAGAAGGTGAAAATGTTAGTCAAAAAATGAATTGGACAGCTTTATCTTGAACTATATATATAACTTTATGTACAGTCTTTAACGTGCGTAAGGATTATGTGCACAGTCAAGAAAAACCAAGTTTCTTAAACAATAATTCAGCTTTTCAGTGTGACCTTAAAATACACTCATTCGTATTTATATAAGCTTTAGGGAAAAAAGTTTACTTCCTCCCTCTATCAAATAAAAAAAAAATCAATTTTATACCTGTGCCAGCCCTTTATCTCTCCTACTTGGCATCTTGGCCATATCATTTAATACATGTCATCTGCTTAGCTCTGTCTTTATTTTCATATTGTCACTTGGCCTTGGGGGAAGAATCAGTCTCAGCACTTTTGGTATCTCTGCTTAAATTCTGTGGTGCAGCAGAGCAGGTTGAAGACCATGAGAGATGAGTACTGGATTACTTCTTGAGGGTAAATGTCTGTGTAGTAGGTGTTTACCTGAAATTCATGAAATATGCTCTTACACTAGCGATTGTAAAACTGACAGTACTTCCATGTATGCGATGCTGAAATATGACTCGCTATAAAAATCGACGTTATCATCTAGCACAAATGCCTGCTTTTGAATGGGTTTGCATATTACTCATGACTGCATGGCAATTTCTGAGTTTAGAGGTCTGTTGGATGTGGAGCTCTGAGGTTCCTTGTCTCTGGCCTTCCTACTCGTGAGCTTACTGCGAACAGTGAAGACAGGGTTCAATTTGACATATAAATGAAAAATATAGGTATCTTACTGTAAGCTTGTGATTGCTGTGTAGATATCTAAGCTTCTGTGATAGTTGATGGAGACCTGGTGAGTAAAGTCAGGGGAGCCAAGAGAGAGATTTGTTAGGGCTTAGAGTGGCTGGTTAGCTGAATCTTTTTTTAGGCTCCGTTGAGCATGTTGACTGGATCTTCATTACCTATGTAGTATACAGCATGCTTGTAGACACTTAAATTTGGAAATCCTTATCTCAAAATGGAAGCTCAGAAGTTCTGCAAAAAAGTGAGTGAAAATTCCTTTCATAATATTCAAAGGGACTTTTTTTATCAAATTCAATTCAGGACCACTTTATCAACTGCTTTTTGTGTAAGTGTGAATTGCAAGTATGTTTGCCTGTTGCTGATTTTTGCCCATTTTTCTTTGGTAGCTTTCATTAATGTTAGTGAGAATTAAATTTGTGTAAAAAACCCGTGTAGCAATGCTATTTCGTGAGGAAGATATACATACAAAAAAAAAAAACCCATAAAAAACCATACATTTCTTCTTTAAGAGAAAAAATTTTTTACAATGAGGGTGGTGAAGCATGGGAACAGGTTGCCCAGAGAGGTGGTGGATGCCCCATCCCTGGAAACATTCAAGGCCAGGCTGGATGAGGCTCTGTGCAACCTGATCTGATTGGAGATGTCCCTGCTCCTTGCAAGGGGGTTGGACTAGATGGCCTTTAAATGTCCCTTCCAACCCAAACCATTTTATGATTCTGTGAAAACAAAAGCTCAGTGATATGCGTAGGGAAGCCTGGAGGGTTTTCTAGGTTCAAGTTCTTAAGGCAGCTTCCATTACTCTTGAAATAGCTGGTGATTTTTCTGTGCCTATTTAGCCACAGAGGAGTTGATTGTGAATGCAGAGAGGATGAGATAAAGTACATTCTCTTATGCTAAACTGAAGTGAGTAATCTCATTGTCTTCAGTAGAACAACTCATGAATTTAGTTAATTAAGCATATACTCTAAAGTGCTTTATTGATTAGGATCTTGATGCATGACGCTATAGGATGATAATCGAATGTTAGACACAGGCTAGAAAATAGTTTGGTTTGCTTCTTTGCTACTTTGAAGTAGTCACTGTTTGTAGAGGAAGTTTTTATTAGAATTAATGTTGTTCTTAAAGACTAAAGTCCGAAAAAGAATCATGTTGCTGTACAAGAAAAGAGAAAATTGCCTTTCTCCTATGTGCATATACTCTTTAATTTTGTGCATCTTTTAGATCCTATACACATCAGACTTTCGTAATACTTGTCTGTAATCTCAAAGGTAATTTTATCATGAGTATCTCTAGTCCACATATATTCCCGTAGTGTCTGAATTATGTTTATATTTGTAAAAAAATTGTAAGAAGACTTATTCTGAAAATAACTGTGTATAAATATTTATTGCATAGTGTTCTATGGCCCAACCTAGTACACTGTGCATTCCTCAGTATTATATATTCCAGTATTAGCATGTTTTCTCTAATTTCTACCTAATGTTTGTATAGCCATTTTTATTTTAAATACATTGAATTATAAAGGAGCACAGAATTTTAGTAATCTACTTTTATTCTATTCCTTTTCCCAAGTCTGAAAAAGTAAGATCTATTTGAGGGAGAGCTTAAAATGTCTTTTGTGAGCAAAATAACAACTAAGCCTGAAAGATTTCTGTTTGTATACGTATGAAAAGTCAGGGTTTCAGAGCATGAAGCATTTTGGAAAATAGAGGCTGCTGACTCACCTGGTTCCATAAGATTTAGAGCTCTTTAAATAACTCCTTTTAAAATTTTTAAATAGTATGAATCTCATGTAGGAATAGGATTAGGAAAGCCAAGACCAACCTGGAGTTGAATCTTGTGAGGGGTGTGAAGAGCAACAAGAAAGTCTGCAGATGATACAAAACTGGGAGGGAGTGGCTGGTACTCCAGATGGGTGTTCAGGAGGGCGACAGCACATCTTTAGCAGTCTGGAGAGCTGGGCAGAGACCAATCTCATGAAGTTCAAAAAGGGGAAATTCAGAGTCCTGCATCTGAGGAGGAATAACGTGAAATGAATATAAGGCAGCCAGAGTCTCTTCAGCCTGGTGACAGAACAAGAGATATGGGCACACATTGAAAAACATGGGATTTCATGTGAAGGCAAGAAAATACTTTTGTTGTGTGAGGGTTATCAAATGCTGGCACAAGTTACCTAGGGAGATTTGTGACATCTCCATCCTTGGAGGTATTCAGAAGCCATCGGGACATGGTCCTAGACAACCCAGCCTAGGTGGCTCTGCCTTAGCACAATGGTTAGACTGGATGGTCTTGGATGATCTCAGGAGGTCCTTTCCGACTTAAACGATTCTGTGATTCAAATTTGACATAATTTAAATGAGTATATATTAAGAGTAGCTGCTTCATATCTGTTATGCCTGTGCAGATTGGAAAGTCAGGAACTGAGAATTTCACACATGGTTTTCAAAAGGGAGTTTCTTTGCAAGTTAATTGCAAGATTGGAAGATATGTGTCCACATTTGCTACTTGAGATATCTGAATGAAGCAACTACTAATAGATATTTCTGCCTTTGCTTCCACGTATGCTGCTGTCCATTATTACAACTTTCCTTACACTGATCTCATACTTCCCTCTCCCACAATGAGCTGAATCATGTAGAATGGTAAAGATGAATGTCTTTCTGGTAAGTGAGCTGTTAGAGTTTCCTTGGCATGCTGAACTGTCCATCCTGCTGTGATTTCACTGTTGCTTTGAGCTAATGCAACTTTTCTCTGTTGAGTAAGTTTTCACCTAAATCAGTTTAATGATCTTGCTCCCTACATGGCTACATAACCCTTTATGTTGGCATAAATTAAATTGTGTATGTGCAAGGCAGTGAGCTAGGTGAAACTACCTTTCCAGCAGCAGCATGATGCCTGTGTTCTCCTAAAGCAGCTGTGGAGCTCCAGATGTGAAGGATTTCATAAAGCTGTCTTTGTACATGGACTGTATTTTTTTTCCTCTGTAGGAAATCTGCTTGTATGGGGGAGATTTTGCATAGTCATATCTCCTGTTCATGTGGATATGTGGGCAAGACCACAAGAAAGAAATACTCAAAGTCTTGTTCAAAAACCATTGTGCACTTTTGCTTTATTAATGCACTTTATTATTATCCCAGATATTCAGTAGAGAAGGCTAGGTTAGTTAAATAAGTCAGATTTTAATCTCTTTTGACTATTTTTTCAACTGCTGTTGAGTGTATGGCTGTTCTCCGAAAATGGTGCTCTGCAGTTTCTGTTGATTGAATAGGTTTTCTCTCAGTTGACTTAGGTCTGAATTAAGTCCTCTAAGTGATCACCTCCCATAGTACCACTACCCAATGCTATGGAGATTTAGTTCTGTTATTTTCATAGCCTGACTCACGCAGATTCACATAAGTCAGATGCTTAAAATAAGTAATATCAGTGCTTCCGAAAAGTAGGTCATTCACTACGTACATTATTGTTAAGAGTTGTAACCTGTTTCAGTTCAGTTATTTCTGGGTTATCTCAATGAAATTGTTCCAGTGTCTGTGTAACATGCTATTCGTTTTCAGTTATTAAATTTCACTTCATAACTACCAATATAACAATCTAAAACTAGTATGTGCAAGTCAAGGAAACTTCTTAATTTTAGCTCCACACAAGGAAAATTGTATAAGCCAAATGACGACCATAGTGATAGATAACTGTAAGTTTGTCTTCAGGGCAAATGTTCATGACAAGCTGATCTGTTGATGAAAAGTACCCTTGATGATGCATGAAGAAGCACAGATCCAAGCTGTTGAGCGCTGTCAGCTGTGTGATTATTACAGCCACATGGATTTTACTTAGAGTGAGGACAGTACTTCATTACTTTAAAAATAGATTGTTGTTATTAGACCTTTAAACACTTTCGAAAAAAATGTTCAAACCCATTGTAAGCATAATTTTATGCAATAAGGTGAAATAATTGTCACTGTCTTTGCAGGGTGTTCAGTTAAAGCTGATTCAGTGTAAGTTATGTTTGTATGTTTCACCTTTTCTTCATTTAGGTACTAATTAAAAAAAAAAAAAGAACAAAAAAAAAGAAACAGGGGAAGCAGTCCATTACAAGCATTCTTATTTGAAACTTTTTTGAGCTTACAGATTCAGTTTTCTTCTACCCCTAATGTTCTTTACACATGAGAATTACTGGAAACAACACCATTGCATTCTGTTTGTGCTTGGCTTTGTGTCATGGATGCAGGTACTCCCCTGAGTAGGTTGTGCGCAGGAATGTGGAGTCGGTGTGTAGTTCACAGTTCCCAGGTCAAGGAGCTGGAGCACCACGGGAACTTTGCAGGGCACCCCTGTGATGCAGGACAGAGCTGCTCCTTCTTCCCACTGAGCCCTTCCTTGCTGAGCTTACTTGGGTGTCTTAAGAGACAACACTACAAATTTAAGTTTTTTAGTTTAGTATTTTAAAACTGGAATCTAATCGGTTCTCTTTTCTCAAGCTCCTGATAGGTAGACACGTCATTGGTGTTTACCATTTGATTTTATCATTTTGTTTCTGATGTCTTATTGTTGTTAAAAACTGAACAAATGTAAAATAATCCTAACATGTTGTACAACTTTCTGGTTCATTGTATCAAATTTATTAAAACATCCATAGCTAACACACAGTTGATACAGATTACCTTAATGTGCGAATGCGTGATGTTTCCAACTTTGAACAGTAAAAATTTAAAATCAAGTCAGAAATGTTTCTAGTACATGTAAGATGAACAGTTGAATAAAAATGTAAGCATTTTGTTACTTCTGTAAATGCACAACAAAATTGGAAATAATACTGAATATATGGTTTATATTACTGTGCATAATAAATTTCTGCACAGCAGAGCTCCATCCAGGTAAGAAACAAAATAAATTACCATGAAATAGACTTGAACTTCCGAAATATGCAGTAGATACTGTTTTACAAAGCAGGGCAGCCTCTCTACCATATGTAATTAGTACATATTAATGACAAAATTCATCTGTGTACTGCAGAACGTTCTACTACACTGAAGAGTAATAGGTTGAAGTGTGTAGATTAACCTGATTTGCTTCAAAGCAGACTATTTTAGTGACAAAGCTTTTAAGTGTCCTACATAGAAAAACTATTAAGCTTTCAAAATAATTTTTAACTCTCTTCCATTGTGTGAAACATAGTAACTAAATTCAAACACAACATTGGGGCAGAGAGGACAAACTAGTATTCAACAAGCCCACTAAAATCCAGTAAAAATAGCTTCTTTATAGTAGCATAGATTGTATGCTTGTAGGGGGATTATGAGATCTGTATAATTACTGGGGGTTTTGTGTTGTTTTGTTTTTTTTTTTTCTGGAAGGCACAACATTGTTAGAACTACATAAAATATTAAGAACCTTATCTTCTTTTGTCTCTCCAGTGCTTTAGCTCCTGGTAATGATCACTTCTTCCTTAATATTCTGGCCTTTCTTGTTTTCCTGATACATGACAGTCTTGTGCTTTGCACTGCCACTTGCGTTGCCTTTGACTGTCTCTTTTGAGAGCTACTCTGCCCTTTCTTCCAGTCTCACAGGGGCTCTTGGTCCTTTTTTACTTCTCCTTTTCCATCCTATTCATGGGTGATCTGAGGCTTTTCTACAACTTCGCTGTCAGCTTATGCTGATGATTTGCATATCTACTTTTTTTTTCCCTGACCTGACTCCCTTAGTTATGATGTGCATTTCAGACTGTCTGTGTGACAGTTCTCCCTAGATAGCTGATGACAATTACTGATACCAAGAATTCTTCTTTTTCCTCCCGAAAGCTCTTCGTTCTCTTCTTTTGTAACTTTTTGTAGTAGATCCTGCATAGGACTTTTTTGTTCAACATATTTTTCTCTTACTTTCCCCTTACAGAGTTTCAAAAAGCCCAGTGCTTATTCTTGTTTTAACTTTTTGTCTAATATGAATGATATGAATCTCTTCAAATCAGATAGAATATGTAATTTGTTGCTTCTGTCATTACTCAGATCTTCCATCATTCAGTTCCTTCATTTTCTTACCATTTTTCTCTGTAAGTATTCTTGTGGTTATCCCAATTTAGTTTTTTTCTTTTCTCCTAGCAGTAGTTCAGGAATTATTGATCAAAAAACTCCAACTATTTCAAAGTGTATGTAAATCTGTGCTAAATTTTGGCTGTTCTGTGCTTATTTGAATTAATATTTTTGTAGTGTGAAACTGAAATAATGCTACCTATGCTGCAGTTGTAGGTGAATATGAAAAGGTTCTAAAGTGATGCCTAACATGACATCAGTTATGGACAGTGATTTTCAAATTAAGTCTGATTTCAGCTGTCCTCTGGACTGTCTTTAGTAAGCATTATTCTATTAAATCCTTGCCACCTGTAGCTGTTAAGGTTCGTTTCAAAATAACAAAGACTTCCAGCATAGAAATCTTCAGTTTGGCACTGGTTCAGAAAGTGAGTTGTCCTGATTATTCAGATCTCTGGACAGGGTATAGAACATGCACTAGAAAGTACAGTTTGTGGAATATTAGGTTATTGTAGTGGTTATTCTGATTAAGTACACAAATCTATTATTATTACTAATACCTGCACATTTTAAATTAATGAATTAATTTGATAGTAATATCTCTTAATTTTTTTTTAATTTTGTCTAGTCTGTTCACCTATTTGAAAAGATATATCAATGAAAGAACATTGATTTCTATATTCAGCATTTTTGACCATACTCTATTTTCACTGTGTGTTTAATAAAGAAGTTAAGAAACTTGTACACGGGAATCAGGGAGTAAGATTCATTTCAGGTAACTCAGTTGTCTTCAACAATGTTTCACAGGGTAGTAATATCTTTCAGTGAAGCTAAAAATCAAACAACTCTAAAGCACTCAAGTCTAATGTCTGAATCACAACTTGAGCTGTGATACTATAATGACTTTGTAAACAATGAAAGAGTTTACAAATAAAACAGAAATAGTTGTTGTGGGAAACGTATCTTTCAGAGACAGTGACTCTACATCTGCTATTGCAGTTTTTAAAAGCCATGACTGTGATGGCAACTGAAGGAAGATGAATTTCAATTCAAGCTGGGGATGCATGGGTTAAATACTGGAACTGTATTGTTCCACAGTAGAGAGGGAAAAATAGGACTTTATTTCTATTTCTTAAAGTTTATTGTAAGAAAGACTGGTGTTCTTTATATCGCTTTCTCCATTCGTATTAACCATGATGTTTGAGAAATACTGAGTTTAGAGTTCATGCAGTCAGATAGAAGGTGGATTGTGTGTTGCCAGTGGCACAAGTTTGTCATTTGTACATGCTGACAGAGGTTGCCAAAAATGCTTTTGAGAACTTCATTTGAAGGTAGCTTATGAAATGAGTTAAGAAAATAGTATTCTTCTTTTTTTTTTTTTTAAGTGCCTCCACTCCAGTTGAACACTCCAAAACCAGTAATTTGTGAAGTTGAACAATACCATTTTCTCCAATGTTTACAGTGTGCTATATGCACAGTGTAGCTACTGTTATTTTGAATGGTTGAATATTATTACACTGAGGATACTTCAGTTCGTTTTAGCAGAGTAGTAAAGTACACTTGTATTTAGTTGATTACTGAGATATCTTTTCATTCCAGCTGCAGTTCACAATGCTTTGATTTCACCCTGGCTATCTTTTATTTCTGCAATGTCTTATTCACCAACTTTCTGTCTTTGTTCCCAAGTCCTCTAATTGCCTTCTTTTTCTTTTTTTTTTTTCACACGTTGAAATTAAACATATTTTCTCATTCTAGAACCATTAAGCTATTGCTTAAAAGACACTTTTTTTACAGCCATGGAAATGAGAACTTCCAACTTTTTTGAACAATCTTGTGTTAATAAACATGTTGCTAGTTTTGCAGCTTAGTACTTGTAGGTGCTTTTAGGCATGCAGTCATGTGAGGTGACCTTGATTATATGAATTAGCATATGCAGCTCATGAATTCTTCAGTTCCCATTTTGATATGCTGACACCTTCTAGGTTGTTTGGATTCTGTATTAGGCACTTTTTTCCAAATTTGTCTCTGCAGAAGCAAGATTTAGATGCAAGTCTATACATGCAGGAAATGCAAGTCTGCATTTTAGTTTGGAGTAGTGTTGCAGTTCTGAAGCAAATTTGCCTTTTGTCCTCACTTGCCTTCTGTTGGTTTGATTCATAGAATATTTTTGGTGTTAATTCCTTTCTGAGGAAATTTAATGGTAACCTCTTTTTCAGCTACACACCAAAGAGGCTTTGACACATAATGTCCCCTAATGGGGGCACACATGTCTCAAGGCAATGACTTGGACAGCTTTGAACCACATGAACGGTGGGAAGATTGTATTTGAAGATTCAAGGCTAAATCTAGTTTGAAGTAAAATTGGAAGACTAAATTGAGTGTGAAGTAAGATGCAAATCCAAACTGCATTTACTGTAGCTGTAGAAGCCTCAGCCCAAACTGTTCAGGTCTTATCATAATCTCCTATTGTCCTGAGTTACTTGTTAATGTAAATCATAGAATAGTTTGGGTTGGAAGGGACCATTAAAGGCCATCTAGTCCAACCCCCCTGCAAGAAGCAGGGATGTCTCCAACCAGATCAGGATGCTCAGAGCTCCGTCCAACCTGGCCTTGAATGTTTCCAGGGATGGGGCATCCGCCACCTCTCTGGGCAACCTGTTCCAGTGTTCTACCACCCCCATTGTAAAAAAATTTTTTTGTAATGTCTAATCTGAATCTATGTCCCTCGATTTTAGAACCCTTTGTCCTATCACAACAGGCCCTGCTAAAAAGTTTTTCCTCATCTTTTTTTATAAGCCCCCTTTTAACCTTGTTTGGTGCATCTCACACAGCCCTGGATTAAGTAGGCACTATCTGAAGGCCAACAGTGTATTTTGTTATTATATGAAGATCACTGCATTCTATTAGATGGCTCTTAGTCTGCATCTAATGTTACTCAGTACATCTTCAACATCTACTGAAAATATTTAAAAGTTGCACACGTTTTTTCTATACTCATTTTAGACTGTTTGTGGTTGGTTAAGTTCAAATATATCTAGTTTTGCTGTCATTGCTCTGTCATGATAGAATCATTGAATATCATTATACAAGATAATGATTATTTGTACAACCATAAATCAGAACCTAGTCCATTGTTTATTATAATTACTACAGAAAGTAGTGTTCATATAGAAAATTTCCAAGTTTTGTCACAATACAGAATATTGTGTTGTGTTGATAACAGAGATGAAAACAAGGAGGAGGTGTCCTTCACAAACTCCAGAGTTGAAAATAATGACCTATTCTTATTCCAACTTAAGTGTCATAGGAGATGTCTATCCTGCTACTAACCTTGTATGCTGGGGCATCCACCACCTCTCTGGGCAACCTGTTCCAGTTCTCTACAACTCTCATTGTAAAAAAATTTTTTCTAATATCTAATCTAAACCTACCTCCTTCTAATTTAAACCCATTACCCCTTGTCCTATCACAACAGGCCCTACTGAACAGCCTGTCCCCATCTTTCCTGTAGACCCCCTTGAGGTACTGGAAGACCACTATCAGGTCTCCCCGGAGCCTCCTCTTCTCCAGAGCCCCAACTCTCTCAGCCTGTCCTCATAGGAGAGGTGCTCCAGCCCTCTGATCACCTTCGTGGCCCTCCTCTGGACCCTCTCCAAACTGGTCCATGTCGGAGATGCTGTTTATATCACTGGGCCATTGTAACTCCTCAAGAAAACACCATCACTTGAGTCACTCATTAATTTTTAATGTATCTCCAGTGTGCTGAGATGTCAGTTCTTCTCAAAACAGTGGTCAGAAGCCCCATTCACTTGCCACATCAATGCCTTAGTCCTGCGAAGGGGCTCCTCTGCTTATCCCGGTAGGAGCTGATGCTGACAGATTCTTCACAGCAGAGAGATTTCACTGTGGTCCTCTTTACTCTAAACCGGACTGCGAGTGTAGTGCACTATTGAAATAATCTGCTTCTGGTCAAATAACACAAAGGCATTTCACAGGCTACAGCACCATCCTTTCTCTTCATCCTGAACGGAACAGCACAGGAATTTAAATAAGCTCACATGCAAGGAAGATTCTTTTTTTTTTTTTTTTAATGCAAAAATTTTAACTGTGGGGGAAAAAATGAGAGTATCTCAGTGAATGTAAGGAAATAAAAGCACAACACATTGGTTTTGAGATTATGAAGTATAAGATTTACAGAACTTGCAGCCTGGTGTTTATTTAAAAGAGAATGTCCTAAAAAGAATGAGTTTTCTTGGATAGTTGCTGCATTTTGTTTGCCAAGCTTTCTGATGCCTTTTCTCCTTTCAGTCACTCTATCTTATATTCACAAGATTGTGTATGTTTTCCAGTATCATTATGAAAATAAGTTTTGACGTATTTTAAAAATATTTATTAGAAATAACATTTCTAGAGGAAAACCACTGTTTTATAGCTGGTCAGAAAGTGGAGTTTATCATAACTAACTACTGAAATACAAACTTTTATAAAGCATTTTATGATATTTTTATTACTAAAAATCCACCAATATACTTGAGCTAGAAAGATAACACTTTTCTTTCTTCCTCTTGCTAAAACACAGCTTACTTTCATGGTTGATGATGTATTTGAAATTACAAAAATAAAAGCAAAAAACCTCGAGTCAGCCATAAAAAGCGATATTAAATTATGAATGACGGTTCCATTTCCTGCCTGAGTTGTCTGATTACTTTGTTGATGTGATAGTCTAGATTCTGGGAACATGCCTAGTAGAGATTTCATATTGGACTAAACCCCTTCTTTTGGCTAAAGCAGTGTGCACAACAGTCAGCACAGTACAGGGAGCAAACAGGCTGAGCTACCAGAATATTCTGCTGTAAATATTGACAGTTATCCGTTTCTGGACCTGGATCTCTTGTTTTCTTCTCTTTATTGGAATGTGCAAGAACAAGTCCTTGCATGGGCAGAAATAAAAGGAGCTTAAGGAGAATTGAGTATTAATGGATGAGACATTCTGTACTGAAATTCTGTATATCTTTCTTGGCAGTAGAATAATTATTCTACCTATCTCTTTATTCTGACAAATGGAACACAACTGCTGCCAGTTAAGTCCATTAATTGCATCCTTCCTATCAACTTCCAACTCTTTCTATTAAACTGTTATATGCTCTATTTAGTATATTATTCTGTAGATAACGTTTCTTAGCATTCACGCTCAATAGATATTTATTTTTGTCATGCATGCGTTCCTCTGCAAGAGTGAGGGAACGTGAAAGAATGTGTTCAGCGGTGTCAGATGGAGCTCATTGCTATTCTAACAGCATGGCTGGGCTCCTTTAGGAGGGCATTCAATCCTTGGCATTCATCCCCTCACACTGATGTGATAACAGAATAAAGGAGCTTTACAGCTGATTGAAGTCAAGTAGTAGGGCCATTGTAAAGGCTCACAAGAAGATTACTGATGAATACCATTACTGCTGGAGGTTGGACTAGCAATTGTCTGCGTCCATGCTTTCTTATAGAGAGTGAATAATGAAAGAGAGCATGTGTTAATAATTATGAATTAGCTATGCTTTCCTTTTCTACAGGGAAGATGGCGGTGTCCATTTGACTTCAGAGTGCTAAGAATTATGTGATAAACGTTTGCCAAGTTCTGAGAAATCTTAATTTTTAAGTGGTAATTTGAGCTGCAGCTGTATTATTTCTCTAGTTCTGAATATCAGAATAAAGAAAATTGGGCATGATATTCTGTTTTAGTCTGGAGCCAAAAGGTGTTTGGCCACTTCAGGAATTAATGGAAATTCTCAGTTTTCCCCATCTTTTGCACTGAACCATGTTTTTCTTATGACAGGACACAGATTGAAGGCTTTGAATTTATTGTAGTAAGTTGAACATTCTTTGCTTATAAATGAAGCAGATGGCTGAGATAAAAATCACAGACCCTTCTGTGGTTTAGTCTGGCTAAACGTTTTTGAAACTAAAATACTTTGTGTCTGATTGTCTTTTCTTGTAGAGCAAGAGTATATGGGGAAGCATTACATCAGATTCCCAGTCTGGCTCTCATGTTTTTCTGTTATGCTTGTAAGTGATGATGGAAATAGAAGATAGGAAAACTTTACAGGAAATATTTCATGTGCAAGAGAATAGTTCTTAACTACTTCTACTACCTCTGACAGGACCCTGTATACTCAGTAAAATCTCAGGTTGGTCTGAGCTTGGACATGCGTTAACAAAGCTCCTCCTCTTTCACTTGCAAACATTCAAAAAAAGACTTTTGCAATTGTTTAAAGGCTGTTTTTATTAAGTAGAATAATTAGTTTCTTTAGTAGCCACAAAGTTTGTTCAATTTATGAGAGATCAAAAGTAAAATGAGGCAACTCTATGTCTATTCACTAACATCTTTGTAGGATGGGGTTAGCTTCCAGCTTTGAGAGTCTGCACTGGCAAACAGTGCAGTGCAATAGCAGTGGATCTTTGGAGAGAAACTCTACAATGCAAGCCATGATTCAGTGCACGAATGTATGTGAGAATATATTTCAAAAGAATGCTTGGAATCTGAACCGAAACACTGCAGTAGCTGTGCCCTTAATGACTTTCTGAATCCCAGCGAGCTCCTTGGAGCCCTCTCTGACCTCTACAAGATTCCTTTCATCAAACTCTGTTTGCTTCCTGATCCTCTCATCAGTCTTTCTGGCTCTGGTTGGTGCAGACCTCCAGTTATTTGCTGTAATTTTTCTTCTGATTTTCACTGGAACTTTCCTTCATAGGTGTCCTCAGTTCCTCTTAAGGGATCTCACTTTCCCTCTGGAGGCATCATCCTGACCTCCTGGTGTCTGTTTTTGAGCAGGAATATAACCCACACAAACTGAAAACTTGTGTATAAAACTGAGTCTTTCACAATAGAATTAAATTGGATTATCATAAATATCCATATGATTACTGTACACTGTATTCAATAATTTTAATATATATTCCATTGTTTTTGATAGATGACAGTAATTAGACGCTACGCTGTGATTTTTTTTGTCCTTTATCTGTCTTTGAGAACAATGGCAATAATTCTGTAGGTTGTGTTAATACCTCTGAATGAAGAAGGTATTATGAAAAGTAATAAATTGAAATTATGCCTCCAACTTATATTTGCTCTGAATTTGTTTCTAATGGAACTTTTATGAAACACAATAAATAGCTTTGGAAATGCAAGTTTTACGCAGTGACTTAGGAAATAGTAATAATATATTGAATAAGCAAAATAGATATAAAAAGCTACACAGCAGGCTTTGGGTTTTTTTGCATTTTAGAAATAAATAGTTTAGTTTGAAGGGGAAACATGGTCTAGTAGATAGAGCAGTAGAGATAACAGTTCAAATGCCTGTGCTTTCTTGCTTTTTCATTTAAATACTAACAATTCTTTTTTTTTACCTCTTTTGCAAAAAGTTATGGAAGAAAATTTCCAGATAACATCAACAGTCTACTGTTTTCTTTTCTTTCTATAAATAGAGAACAGATTTATTGAAAGTTTTGTTTAAATTATTAAATACAAGTCAGCTCAAGAAAAACTGTATCTTCTGATTATCCTTTTATAAATTCTCATGTAGCTGAAAAAAATTCTTATACATTGTGCCCAAACACCTTCTCACAAAATTAACAGTAGTATTTTCATGATTGAAGCTTTAAGTTCTAATAGTCTTCCTACTTCTTAATAAACAGATTTTTCTCCTTTCTAACTAGACTTTTTCCTTGTTCTTAGTAATTTATCAAACCTGCAGAAAAGCAATGTGTTAGTGGGAAAACAAATCAATCTGTTCTTTCTGAAAGGTATAAACAATTTTCATTAATGAGGAGCGTGGCCAGCAGGCTGAGGGAGATGATTCTGCCCCTCTACTCTGCCCTTGTGAGACCCCACCTGGAGTACTGTGTCCAGTTCTGGAGTCCCCAACATAAGAAGGACATGGACCAGTTGGAGAGGGTCCAGAGGAGGGCCACGAAGATGATAAGAGGGCTGGAGCACCTTTCCTATGAGGACAGGCTGAGAGAGTTGGGGCTGTTCAGCCTGGAGAAGAGGAGGCTCCGGGGAGACCTGTTAGCAGCCTTCCAGTACCTCAAGGGGGCCTACAGGAAAGATGGGGAGAGGCTGTTCAGTAGGGCCTGTTGTGACAGGTCTAGGGGTAATGGGTTTAAATTAGAAGGAGGTAGATTCAGATTGGATATTAGGAAAAAAATTTTCACAATACAGTTGTAGAACACTGGCACAGGTTGCCCAGAGAGGTGGTGGATGCCCCATCCCTGGAAACATTCAAGGCCAGGCTCCATGGGGCTCTGAGCAACCTGATCTGGTTGGAGATGTCCCTGCTCCTTGCAGGGGGGTTGGACTAGGTGACCTTTGAAGGTCCCTTCCAACTCTAACCATTCCATGATTCTATGATTCTATACTTTTTTAAAAACTTAGATTGCAGATAGAGAAAAGTTTTCTCTTAGATGTGTTTTAACTTTATTTTAATATTTCAGGAAAAATTGCTTTTATGAGAATGATTTACTGTTGTTTTATTTTGAAATAATCCAAGGCCTGCTTTTTAATAAAACATTTTCATAATTAAAAGCTTCGATTTTGTTGAGATTTCCATAAGATACAATTTGACATACATTTTGTGGCATAATACAATACCACTTCTTGAAGTTAAATATTTAAGTGCAGACTAAATGTTTGTATGATGGCAGTATATTTTTATTTTTTAAAGTGTTATTGTTAATGTCATCTCTGAATACCTGCTATCTAAATTAGGGATGTAGTAAAGAGGCTTTCAATTTTCTGACTTGTAGATTCTCTTCACCTGTGGTATTGAGTCCTATTTCATTACACATGCATTCTTAATTTCTTTTACTCTAACTGGACTATGACTTGCTTTTTTCTTTTTGTTCTAAATTCTCTTTCTCTCTGGTGTTTATGGAAACAGAACTCTGCAGTTGGGATCCCTGTAGGCTCTCAATGAGCAGTGTGTGACAACCATTTCTTCCCAGCTGTCTCCATAGCAGCAGCACCTTGTTGTTTTTCAGAAATTAGTATTAATTTGGTTTATAGTTTAAGACCCCAGGGATGCAGAGGCTTTTCACAACCATCTAAATAAGCTATGTCAAAAATCTTGTAGCTTGGTACTAAATCAAGCTGTATTTACAGCTTAAGTGGTATCTTGAGATACTAAAACATTGGCTTTGACTTAAATTTCTATTTGAACCCACAGCTTGACATCCTTCTTTTCAACATTTCTGGGTATATTCTAGTCAGATTTTAAAGCCTGAAAGTTCAGAGTCTTCAGTCTCCATTGCTATAAGCAAAATCATGTGGGAAAAATCTGTTTAATTTATTTGAAAAGTATTATAAAGCTGAAGGACAGATGCAGTAAAAAGTTATGTTTTGATGATACATCTATTAATAGATAAATCTATTATTTTAGTTTAGCTGTTTGGGTAAATAATATTTTGTTTGGTTTCTATTGTAATTTTCTAGAGGCTGAATAGTTATTTTGGTAAATATTTGTTCTTTTCACTTTCATTTTGTTGATAAAATCCGTCCTGAAGCCTAGCAGCATGATTTTTTAATGATTGCCTTATTATTGCTTGTTACAGCTTGATAAAAGATTTGAAGAAAATTGTATAGAAGTATAATTTTTTCTTTTATAATAGTAAAATTCAGGAAGAGTCATTAATAACCTCAGTAGGCAGTCTTTTGAAGACTTGAATAAAAAAATTTTTAAATGCTTCTGAAAATTTGGAGTGACGTTTAGGCATCTAATGCAGTATGCAGTGCCCAGGTTTTTTCAGCAGGACTAGTATTGTACTTTCAAATTATTTGGTCAGTAGTTCTTGATTAAGGAATCTGCAGAAGCACTATACTAGGTGTTAGCTGTGAATTTCAACTAAAGATTCTGCATTCTGCCAAAAAGCTTTTATTTGGATCAAACCTGTCCTCCCTTTTCGAGCTGCTTAGGCCCATGGGGGTGGTTAGGGCACTCTTGCTCGCTTTGTCATCTGTTGGAAATGTCTCAAAATACTGGTACTGAAGAGTCAGCCCTTTAAATGTCATTTATTAACATTAAAGCATTATTAACATTTCCAGCTGTAGTATTGAGTGAGTAGCAATTTTCAGGTACTTGGAATGAGCAATGGTGTTGGCTTTTTGGTTGCCTTTGACAACAGCCCTTTTCTAAACCTGCTGTTTTGCAGGATCACGACTGCGGAGCCTGTGTGCAGGACATAGCTGAAGAGCAGCTGAATAATGTTTTCAGATGTTGTGCTTTTTCTTCTCTTTAATCAGAGAAGGTGCTGCTACATTCATCAGCTGCATACTTCAATTTCTGTGGTATTATTAGTATGCTCGCTTTAACAGAAGCTGAATTAAATGTAAAGCCTGCAGGCCAAGAACTGTTGTTAAGCAGTCATATGGTCACAAAAAGCTTGGTGCAATTAGATCATCGTCAAGAGACAAGGTTGAATGTTTGGCCAAATTGCCATCTCTAAGCAGAGGCTGATTCAGACAGTGTTCATCTGCAAGAAAGCAATGTTTTCATGAATAATTGTTAAGATTTTTGCAGGCCAGCAAGTGGAGGAAAATACTGGTTCCAGCTATCTCCTAGTTTCTAGAGGAATGCTGGTGATCAGAAACTAAGGATTTTGTTCCTAGTTTGTAGGATGTAATGCGGTTTAATGATGAGAGCATGGGATGAAAAAAGCTAATGGTTTATCTTGAGTATCTTTATCATGGTTGTGCGAGAAACTTGAGTGGTGTTCCTGACTGTGTCGTGACTTGATTCTGTTGTGACTAAGCTTGGAAAGATTAGCTTGGAAAACGAAGGAAGGAAGACAGTAGCTCATGCTTATTACTAAATACCTTTTTGTTATTTCTATTTCCGCTATCCTATCCACTTATCTTCTTAGTCAACAAGACCACCTATTGGAAAATGTGTGAGTGAATGTGATAGACATATTTGTTAATTCTCAGCTCTCGTGGTGTGTTCCTTGGGAGAAAAAATCATTGGAATAGTTTACTTGAAAATTTAGTTCTTGTTATTATTAAGAAGAAAACAGGTCTTTCGTAGACCTCACAGGGTTTTGGAATAAATGTCATTTCATGTTCAGAATCTAATAAGAAATCTTCACAAAACATTTACAAAATTGATGTAATCATCCTTTCATTTTACAGATGTAGGAATTTGAGGATTTGTAGAGTTTCTGTTCACTGGACAAGAATTCAGTAATATCTTTATTGAATTACTTAATACACTTTACTCAAATGACCAGTAATATTTCATTTAAGTGTTCATTGCAATCCAAATACCAACTTTTATCCAAAAAGGCACACATGTAAGACTTCATATCTAGAATTAACGTAAGTGGCTGAAAAAAATACTCAATGAGGGAATGTCTTTTAATTACATGATGGCAGTCTGTCAATAAGCATATTCTTGTTATATGATGAGAAGTTGGAATAAGCAACTATTAGTTTTTAATACTGTTATTTAGATGATGTTTTTGTCTTTCAATATAAATATGTGATATATATTTACAGTGATTTTTTTTTCAGTTGTGAAGTGTTAAGCTAACAGTTTCTACATTTTATGTCTGCTTTGAATAATTAATATTTTTTATTAAATCTAATAATGTGATAAAGCTAAAGCCTATCAATCGATCAATTATACACCTATTATACAACTATTTCAGTATCTCTGAAATCCAGAGACTAAAAGCTCTAGTGATTGTCTTGAGCATGGCTTATGTATTTCAGCAAAATGTGATAACAGATGGATATCTGCAGAAAAGGATATCATTGTGCTCTTTTTAATGAACTAAGAATTTTGTACAAAAAATTCAGGAGTCCCATTGTTTAAAATAAAGGGATACATGTAAATGAGGCCAGTGCTGTAATTGTATTTAAACAATGCTGACAGTTCTTCTATTGTGTCCATTAATTAATTTCCCAGCATCAAGGTTCTCTGGGAATGAACTGCAAAAATAATTAAAATGATACATGAGGTAAATAGTTTAGAAATTCACAAGGTGAAATAGGGAATTAGTTTAGTAAGTGTTAGTCATACTGCTTATTTGTTCTCATTTGCCTTTTAAAACCAGGTTATTGAGGAAGTATGATCTGGTTTTGATTCACACGATCTGCTGAAGTTCTCCTCACAAGTGGGAAAGTTGCCATATTCTCTTTAAATCAATAGTGCCTGTCCCTGTTTCAAATCAGTAGTCTGCTTAAAGCAGGTTAAAGTTTATGTAAAAATGTCTTGCCTTACAGCAAAGTTCTGCAGAATTAAATAAATTTTAGCATATTTTTACTAGTGTTCTGGATTTAGTGTGTGCTTTGTAAGATAAATCGTATCTTTAAGTAGAATTCTGTGAATAAAAGCAGTTCTGGTTTTGTTGTGATACAGCTTTGCTTTTTTCCATCAGAGTTTTGGCCAACTAATCAGTGTCAAGTCACTACTTGAGAAGTAATTTAAATGTTTAAGTTCAAATTAAATTAGAGATTTCAGATAGAATGAATAGAGTCTTAATTAGAAGGAAACTTCAAAACAAAATTATTTCCAGCTGGACAATCATGTCTGAATAATTGAAGCCCAAATTTAAGCCTAGCTTAAAATAAAAGAAGTGTTTGCAATAAAAGTTCTTTCTGTCATTGAATGTAGATGAAACAAGTATAAGATTTTGGTATCCTGAATATGCATGCCTTTGAAAATATTTTGTTTAGAGGTTTTCAGTCAAATTTGCCATATATGACCTATTAAAAAAGAAACAGCCTGCAGCTTTTAGAAAATGTTTTCTGCAACTTCCCCTGTGCTGGGGGAGGCAACTGGTCTGTCACTTTTGGTTTTATCCTCATCTTACTGCTCCTCAGCCTTTCCTTAACAACTCACTCTGTACTTTCATAGCTTCTTTCATGCAAGAGGGATTTTAAGTCATGGAGGGGGACATCTGAGTAAATTAAAGATGCAAAAGGAATTTTCTTGGAAATAGCTAGAGGGTTAGACTTTTCAAGGGTGTGTATGTTTTTGAAAGGACTGCTGGCAGTGTCTTCTTCTCATATCCCCTTATAGTTTGTGTCATCTGTCTGCCTAAGCCTTTTCCTGAGGAAAATACTTAGGACCAGGGTTGTAGGGAATTGTATGCTTCAGCTTTACACTCATGCAAGAAACAAAATCCCTTGTATGCTTGTGTTTCATGCTGTTAGAGGAAGTAAAGGACATAGTGATGCTCAGTGTTAACTACGTAGAGATTCTCTGCTTTAAGTCATTGCACTGCGCTCAGGCTTGGTAAGATAATTAGGTACCATATTAAGGGCTTTAATTTAAATAATTTGTTCTTTAATACCTTAACTATGGTGAATATAGCTGTAAGTAATGAGCGAGCCATTTTCTGAAACCTAAATGTGCAAATTATCAGCTGTTATTGATGAGGACTTACAATGTTATGTGGCTGTTATTTGTTAATGACTGAAACCAGGCTGGAGTAGTTCCATGAGTTCTTGCTGCTGATTCTGCTGTTCTCATCTCCTAACAAGTTAGAGGTTTTTGATCTTAAATACATGGAAAAAGAACTTGCAGAAAGTTGTTTGGTTTTTTTTTTTCCTACTAGAGGAGCCATAAATATGTATATTAGATTGGGGTTTTATCTCTCATCCCTCACCGTTATGTTATTTGTTGTTAGCTAAAATCACAGTGATTAATTATCGCTGCTAGAATTCATGCTCACGTTGCCACATCCCTGTTCTTGCCATGTCCTGCCTAGCCATAATTAGTAGGTAAAATTGGAGTTGTTTACCTTCTGCTTTGTAGAAATTCAAAGCAGCAGATGAGATAATATTTTCTCCAGTAAGTACAAAGAACAACTAATGGTCACTCTTCACTGCAGATGAGAAGAGGCTTATTAACATGAGGAATTGCAGAAAAGCAATCAATAAGCTTTCTGATAGTTTCACTATGCATAATTCTTCCATATATATATCTAGGTTCTTTTCAAAATAGTGTTGGAAATAAGTGTTGCTAAATGTAATTGTTCTCCCTGTGTAGAGCTCAGCGTCACCTTGCATTTGTATCAAAGCCATTCTCCAAGAAAACTGCCTTACTCCACTTTCTTCTATGATTACCCAGTTCAGCAAGAAAGGGCTATAAGGGAGTTGCATAAGCAGCTCTGTTCCTTTTCTAAGATCTAGCAATTTTCCTGTATGTGAAGATAATAAAATACCACCCATGAGGAGATAAAGAAATACAAAGGAAAAACACATTTTGGTATCAGATGTGAAGGTACCTCATTGAGTCAGAACCCACTTGACATCCTAGTCGTGATGAACTCTTCAAAAACTTTGTGATAAATTCTTTAAATGAACCCAATGAGAAACATTGAATTTTTTTCACCACAGTTTAATTCTGGAAAAGCTAGGACAAAAAAGTCAAATACACACTTGAGGTTAGTTACTTTTTATTCTGTCTGAATTGAACTTATTAGCAAGTGAAGAGGACAGTAATTTAAACTTCACAAGTGAATGTGGAAAGTTATATGAAAGATGCTTCTTAAAACTAAATTATTAGTGATAGTCTGGGTAAATCAAGTAAATAGTAGTTATCAATAGCATCCATTTATATTTTATATTGATGAATAGTTTTATCATGAATTTGGCAGGCCATGTGGAGCATTCTCACAGGGCAAAACATTGATCTAAAAAAGTCCCAGCAATGGTCTGTGTTCCTTGTGGCTGGGACTTTGCAGCAGAGGTTTATATCACAAGTCTCCTTTTGGGAACCATTGCCAAAACGTTGACCAGAGAGGCCAACTAATAAATTGTTAGGAAAACTGATCTTCACCCAGTTTTCAGCATAAATCTACCAAACCTAATACAACATTGTAAGATAAATATTTTTTTGAACATTCCTAGCAGAAATAGGAAATGTGAACACAGTTCTTGTAAAGTTGTTTTCTTTTTTAAAATAGCTCTTCTATAAGGGACTTGCAGTGAGCACTAAGGCTTGAGATAATAATTTTTACATGGTGTTTTGGCTGTGCCAGATATTTTCAGCTTGCTATTATGGCCTGAAAATGTTAGTTTCTGTTACACTGGACGCGGTACTCCAGGTGGGGTCTCACCAGGGCAGAGTAGAGGGGGAGAATCACCTCCCTCGACCTGCTGGCCATGCTCCTCTTGATGCAGCCCAGGATGCGGTTGGCCTTCTCGGCCATAAGGGCACATTGCTGGCTCATGTTAAACTTGTCATCTACCATCCCTTCCAAGTCCCTCTCCTCAGGGCTGGTCTCCAACCCATAGATTTTCATAGTAATTGATGGATGTTTGCATTAGAAAGAGCTACTTATAGACCTTAACTATAAGTGAGGTTGGTTGTTGGGTTTTTTTATTTGTTTGGGGGTTTTTAAAGCGTAAATTATCTATTAAATTATCTATTTTTGTTGCTGTGTTTATCGTTATATTAGTTTCAGCTTAGACAAGTGCTGTTGGTCACTTACTGCTTTTAGGGTCATTGCCTTAGGAATAGTCATGGTGAAACAAAAATAATGATAGAATACAGTACAAAATGTGCTAACTCAATTAAAATAAATGTTTATAGATATTTTTATGTATAACTATAAAGTACTCTTTACTATGTATCCTGACTAAAATTAAAATTTTTAGCACCACACAATAATCAGAATTTAATTTTATAACTGACTGTAAAGCTGACAGGTAGGAAAAAGTTATGATCCTATACGAATTGGTAGGCTGCTGTATACAATGAAAATAATAATGATCCTTGAGCTGTTCCAGTATCTTTTAGAATGATAAGATTTAGGTGACAGTGTTCTCTAAACTTAATCATAATTTTCTTTCACCATGAATAAATGTGGCATTTTAAGAAAGTGTTGTCATGATATTTGTAGTGAGAAATCACACCTTGCAAAGCTTTAAGAGCCAGTGAACATATGCACCAGGTTGATGTAGCCTATTGAGATTGCTGAAAACAGTGAAGATGGTTCTTCACTAGAGGTTATGAAAGAAAAAGCACTGCTGTGGAATTAAAGAGAATGCCCTTGTATGGATAATAGCTATCTGAAGGACAGGAAACAGATGGTAGGAATAAGCAGGCAGATTTCAAAATTAAAGGAAATCACATGTAATTCTCCTGCAGTTTGTGGTGAGGCTGTAGCTGTTCGTGCTGCAGTGCTTGGAAAAGGGATACAGGGGTGAGAGAACAGAGTGTGCTGCCCACACTGTGTTATTCAGAGTGGTTAAGGGGAGAGGTTGGCAGCAGGGAGCTGCAAGACTTCATGTTGCTGTAAACAACCAGGCAGTAAATAACAGGTAAAATTCCACGTGGACAAATATAAAGTTATACTCTGTGCGTGTGTTTGGAACAATCCTAACTTTACCGGTATGACTATGGGTGTCAAGTTAATTTTCTACAATCAAGTGCAAGAGAAGAACCTGAGCTCAGTAGCAGTCAAGAAGGAAAAAGAAAAAAAATCCAAGGCTAGGAATTACTGGGAAAGGAAAGGAGAACAAAGTATCATTACGCAGGTGTGAGCATTATGTTATTTCTGCATTTGACATGTTGTATACAGTTCAGATCTTATTTCAAAATCAGAAGAATACAGGAAAGCATGCTTAAGAAGGTTGAGCAAAGATGGTGGAACTAGTATATGAGATACAGTGGAACAGACAAAAAAAAGTATAGTCTACAACAGAGAAAGAAAGATGAAAGGACTGAAGAAAGTTAATAGGAAGTGACTGTTCATAATCTCTTTCAGTGCGATAACTGCACAGCTTTGAATGAAACTGGCAGGTGTTGAGTTTAAAACAGACATCCTATAGAGCACGCACTCGTGGTTTGGAATTCTTTGCTACAGGACTTTGTGATTACCAAAAAAGTTTACAGTTGCAAAAAGCTTTGGGGAGATAACTAAAGATAAATCCATTAACTATTGAATGGATGTATACTACACCTTGTGTAAGGACATATCTCAGCACAAAGCTATTGGAGGTTAGAGAAGAGTGTTCTGGGGAGGTCCTGCTATATGCTTGCACATTTACACTCTTTGTCATCTGCTGTTGGTCATTGCTGGGGACAGAATAGTTACCCTGGTGGACCTGTCCGTGATGGGCTTGTGCTGTGTTTCTTCTCAGAGTGGAACTCAGAGTCTTAGATCTGACAGAGTCTGTGACAGAGTCTTAGAATTGATTCTGTGCGTGGGAAGTCGGAGCTCCTGGCTAGTGGAAAAGGCAAATCTTGGAGGAGCAGCCAACACATTGCACTTTCCATGATGATCCTGTGCCAGCTTCTGTCTCTTTTTCAGCCATAGATTGCTTGGATAATTTTGGAGAAATTATTAAAGATCTTTACAGCTAAACTATCTCCTCTTTGTAATATATTAAAACTGGAATTGCTTAGAGTTGCTTTATTCATCTGTAATCATAAAGTGCTTGGAAATCCTTCTGTCTGAGTTATTATTTGCATGTGCAATGTGGTGGTTTAATACCTAAGCTTGGCTCATTTTCATAACTTTAATCATTCTGAGTACTTAAAAAATAATCATGTATTGTATTTACTCTATTAACAAGTGTAACACGATGAGATATTACCCTCCCTAAATGCTGAAGTACCCAGGGTATGGGAGGCAGTTTAGACTAATCACTGGCTAGAAAATAATCAGTCTAGTCATACAACAAAATTTGCATTCTTTCAGTCTTGAATTGTCTATTCAAGAAGTTTGGGGAGTGCAGGATAAAGAATGCCTTTCATTTCAATGGCAGAGGAGATCCAGCATTTGCAGGGCAATGAGATATTTGTGATGTTAACAATCTAAATGATTTTTATTGATAATGACAGGTGGTTCTTAGATAATGTGCTCTGAGTCGTCTGTAATATGTTCAGAATAAGTCTTCTGGAAGGTTGTACATCTGTCTTGAGATCTTTTGCTAAAATATTTAAATCAAGGTCATTGTTTGTATTTGATTTTAAATAGCTTTTAGCTGGTAGTCTGCATTTCTGTACATTTAGAGTTCAAACTGTTTGTAACTTCAAAAGCTACAAATGGAAAAGTATAATAGGTAGCAGGTGTTAGAAAAGGCAATTATGCATTAGCTGTTTTACTCAATTTTCAAAACTGTCTAAAACTATCCATTGGAAATACTTTGTAGCCTAGACTTATCTCTGAAGCATGATGAATTTTTAAATCTATAGGGGGGTATGCATTTTTTCACTAATGAATTGCATATTTAAACCTATTTGGTTTCATTTAAAAGAGTAGAGAAAAGAGAAAATTGTATTGGGGAAAAAAAAAGGTTTAACAGAAAAATCTCAAGAAAAAGTACAGATTCTTATATGCTCCCAGGTATTTTTTTTTTTCTGCAGTTCCTCAAAAATATTTTAAATTTCCAGTATTGCAGTTCTGGGGTCTTTTCCTTTAATTTTTTTTTTAAGCCATTTATCTTGACTTTCTGGCTAAGGAAGAATTTTCTTTATTGTATTATAATAGAATGAATTCTTGGGCTTAAAATCAGCATCTTAGATTATTATCAGAAAAAGAATACTCTGATGCTCTAATTTAACTACCTATGTGATATTGGTTTGTGAGTCTATGTAAGAGGAAGCAAAATAAACAATTTTGCCAACAGGTGCTGCAACTTAACTTTGAAAGTTAAAATGCTACTTTCGGACAAATTTCTTTAATTCTGCCCCCTTCTCCCCTGTGCTTTTCAAGAGCTTATATAATATTGGAGGAGTGAGGAGAAGAAAGGAGGATTAATATATATTAATACCAAACCTAGTTCCTTTCAGTTCCCTCTTTGTTGCTTGTGTCATGTAATTAAAGAAATGTAAACATTTATTATTTTCAAGTATTATAACAAATAATTCAATACATAGTATGTCTTGATTAATAGTTATTATTTTAAAAGAAATTTTCCTGCTTACAGATTAATCGATCTTCCTGCTGCTTCATCTACAAAAAATAATCTTCCTCTTTCTTAATCTATCCTCAGCAGCATTTCTGTCCTTCTCTTTATCTCTTCAGCAATCTCAATCCAGCTTTATCTGCCTCTATCCCATAACCATCATTTTTCTTCTTCCCTGCTTTCCTATTTGATTGCAAATGCTGAGCCTGGCACCATGCTCTTCACTTACCCCTTCTTTAAAGTAGATCTAACACAGATCATAGTTCACCAGCTAGTGGAGAACTGAACTGGTTCTTACTATGCCAGAAAGTCTCCACCAGTGACAGCACATACTTCAGAGTGGGCTTCTGGAAAATGTGTTGATGTTTTCTTATACAGACTGTTGACTTGGTCTCAAACACAGTCTGTTTTCATTGGGCATTACTACCCAGTTTGCCTTCCAAATTTGAAGAAGGGTTGCCACTTCTATGAGATTATGTTGTGTATTCCAAAATAGTAGAAACTTATCATGTATGATTAATGGCTACTTGAAAGGACATTTTTAGAATTCATGTTAAAAGTAAGAAAATGATTGCATTTCAGTGCTGGAAAAAATAGACCGCAAATACTGTTCCTATACTTAAATTTTAAAAATGTAAATATTTTTTTCCCATTTTAGAGAAAAAAAATGTTATAAGAGATTATGAAAGACTGAATTAAAAAAAAATACTGCATGTTCTGTAAATTTATTTACACAGAGTAGGAAGAGGGTTGTTTTTTTAGAATTAGGTTCCTGCATTTTTTAGAGTTATGTTTGATTATTTAAATATTGCCCCAATATTATCTAAGTGGTAGCAGCACTTTCCTTACAAGTATGTCTTCTTGAGGCACCACTTTATATTTTTATGTATGTTAACTTTCCATCCCAAGAGAAATGCCAACACTAAAGTAAAAGACGTGGATTGTTCTAGAGGATGGTAATGAGTGCAAGATTCTGTAAAACTCTAACTTTAATCTTGTAAATTGGACTTTACTTTGTTTTTTCTGATTAAGACAAACTCCAGAGAGAAGTCTAGTTAAAATTACCATATGCTTTGTCTGTCCTGGGATTTTACAGTGTTATTCAAGTAGTGTTATTCAAGCAGAGTGTTTTCCTAGAGTAGGAAAAATATCACAGGATTTTATAATCAGAACCTTCCTTTTCTGGTTCCAAAATTAACTAATTCCTGCTTTCCATTCCAACTACATTTTTAAACTTCAAACTTCCTGGCAAATAATTGCCATTGTCTCTTGTCTTGACCCTTACCGATTCGGTGGACAGGATGATCTGTAGTTTCTGTAGCTGCTGGCATGGTGTTTGTACCAAGCCCTTGTAGAACACTGTGCACTTCTGCCAGTCAAGGGTAGGGGAGAAGTAAAGTTGTTGTAGGAGGAGGAAATTTTTCCTTCTTCGCTTGTGATAGCAGTGAGGTTACTTTATTGCACTGTTACAAATGTGTCGTAGTTTATGTGGAATATTTTAAATACTGTGCTCTTCTAGGTTAAATACCAATAAAATAGATATTTTATCATGTTATGTTTTACATAAAAAGTTATCTATGTTCACTTTACTTGATCAGAACAGTGTTTATTTCTGAAGAGTAAACTGCAGTTTTGAAATGACCAGTAGAGAATATGAAAAAAAAAAAAGCTATACTTTCAATTAAAGTGCTACAATTAGATCTTATAAATTATTTAGATATCAGCATTTAAGTATCTCTACATGTCAGATTATGTAGCTTAATTTTATAATTATTGTTTTTAAATGTTATTTTAATGAGATTTTACATAGCATTAGTTCACAGTCATCACATCGATAATTAAATACCGTAATTATTTTTTCAGTTCTCAGTGGTATACAAAATAAAATCTCAGATTAATTTGGTAATATGAGAAAACTTAGTGAAGTCTTTTAAAAATGGGATGAGAATTTTTTTCGAAACTCTTAGGTATACTTATAAAATCTTAATTTCTAAGAGGACTTTTATAAAGTGACTTAATCTGCTGACTTAAACTAGAACAGAAAGCTGCAGATCTGAATACAAATCTGAGTAATTGTTTTGTGTTACAAGTAGATTTTTTTTCCTTTAGTAAAACCTTCTAATTCAGTCAAATATAGACCAAGTTGTATATTTTAAAAATGCTTAATAATTTTCTATAGCAGAATTTAATAATGAAAAAGCTACTAGTAGTGGTAGTTGTTCATGCCACATTGTTGAGCTAGACGGTACGGTATTTTATGCCAGATATAAGCTAATGGATAACATAAGAAATAGAAGAAACACATCTGTAACGCATGAATTTAAATATGAGAAGTGGATGCACATCTCACCTTAATTCCTGTTAGAGGTAATAGCTATGAATAGGTTTGGCATAGATGAAATGCAAATATGTTTGTGATACAAACAGAGATTTAGCTGACATTTGTAGTTAGTAGTGAATGCCATAAAAATACACTTGGGGTAGCTGGTGATCAAAAGTATTATTTGTGTATTGAAAAGATGATGTATTTTTATTTTTTCTAGTCTGAACCAGAGGGTTTTTCTCACTTCCACTTGTACGTCTGTGCTGCCTTCCTTGTCAGGTGGAGGAAAGAGATCCTGGAAGAAAAAGATTTTCAAGTAAGTGAAGGGGATATTTTTCAAGCACACAGTGCTATTTAGTAGATTTAGCATCCTAGCTTTACTTGGGGATGAATTTATGACAAAATAGTAGCAGTTGCAGCAAGACTGCTGGTGTCTGACTGTTAGAGTTGCTCCAAAACTATTAGACTTGAAGTGATGGACTATAAGCAGTCGGGGATATATTTTCTTTGTCCATTCTGGAAAAAAAATGCTATTTTCATGAGACAGACTTTGAGAAGATGATTTCTGGAGATGCTGTTACAAGTAAAGCCTTGGTATTTCACAAATAGATTTTCTGAGAAGGTAACTGGACTTTTTTTTTATCTTAAATTTGTCACTGGAGTTATTTATTTATAATTTCTCATTTGTATACTGTAACAGCACACTCTAACTAGGTGATGTTCATTCTTCCAAAATGCTAGGCAAGTAGTCTTTTAAAATAAGGAGCCTGTTTTTCAGTAGGAAATAAAAGGACTATAAGAGTATTTACTTCAAGTAGCTACATTTCAAAACCTTATATTTTTACAGCAAAGAGCATATCAGGGAGTTGTTTGGAATAGGATTTGAATACGGTAAATAAAAGAACCATTTGCATACCCCTGTAGAAGTTCAGTTATGTTTGTGAACTGGTGACAATTCACTTTTATAGAAATATTTTATATTGAATTACTCTGTGATGCACATACAATGCCTGAAAGGTGTTAAAGTCCTGTGTACAGGCTGACTGTAAACAAACCATGCTGAAAAGCCTCCACCATTGTCTGCCCTGGGGAAATGGCCCGTTACCAGCTTACTTTCTCTCCAGCTGACTGAACTCTGTTGCCCTGTACAAATGAACCATTGTGTAAATTTGTGTATTGCTTCAATCTATTTTATCTTTCTTCATAAAACGATTTATTCAGAGCACTTTAACTGTTGGTGATTGTCTTTGCAATAAATAAATGCCTAAAGGCACAACATAACAACTTTAATTTATACTACCTGCTAACACTGTCAGATTTTCTCAGTTTATGGTATTTTGTCAAAAACAGCTTTGATGTTGGCAGCCATGCCTCTCAACTACAATTGTTCACTGTTAATCTTTCCTATTAAATGTCTCCTGTTTATTTCCTGCACCAAAATTCTATTACAAGTATGTTTAAAGTAAATGTTAATACCAAAGTATAGTACTATGAAGATTTGTTTTGTTCTCCTTGCCTATGTTCAGATTTGTTTACTTATTTAATAATTACAGTATTTCTTTATGATTTACTTTCTTTATAGGCTACGTAAACTAGACTATAAAGTACATAAATCCGGAGCACACTGGAGCACATTTATCAGACTGTTTTAGCTTGCTTAACATGCAGAGCTGCAATTAGTAATTTTCAGGATGTGTAGACTAGTGCTAGTTTTATCACTATCGTATGTTATCACTAAAACGCTTGGCCTTCTTTATTGTGTAACGTGACCTTTTAAAATGACTAAGCTACTGTGTTATCAGTTCTCTAAATGATACTTGTCTCTCATAGGCAAGAAAAAAAATCCATTATTCTTCCACTTCTATAGACCATTGCCTCATCTTTATAGTAGTAGCTCAAGTAATAGGCATTTAAACTACATTGGAAAATTGGGAAGTTCAGTATGTGCGCTGTTGGAGTACTCTGCATTGAATTCACATTACTAAAAAGTCATAGTTATGGTATATTTTGTACTGAAATTTTGTGTTCTGTAGACTACATCAAGAACAATCAAAACATGCATCCAATAATTTTTCTTGCACATAGTTTGAGTTGCATTTGTTTTTCTGCATATGACATAGATGAGGCAAGTCTCTCCTAATTGTCAATTGGAGAGTCTGATTCTTTAGTACTAGCTGTGAAAACTCATGGTTTTCTTTTACCTGTCTGTATGAGCTCTTTCAGTAGTATTAAAAACCTCACAGGAATGTTAAGGAAGTATAAATTCCCCAGAACATTAGATATGGTGATATGCCAGATGAGACACTGAGCAGGTTTTGAAAGGACTTGGTTTTGCAGTACTTTTTTCATATTATTCGATGAAGTATATTATCTGTAACAGATTAATTAACAGACGTATAACAAATGTTTGGCTGTGCATGATAATAGTTCCTTAATACAGGCAGCATGTGTGTGTGGTTCTTGTTTTGGTTTTTTATTTTTTTCTGTGTTGTTGTGTGGCAGAGGAAGAAGTTTTCCAGTGAAAGGAGTTAGGCTGGCTGGACTAACACTATAGAGTGATAAAACCTGAAAACTACTTGGCACTTGGTTTACATTCATAGAATTAAGTATTATTATATCAAAGGAAATAAATTTTGATGAGAGAAATGGAGGAAGAAACCAGTTCAGGCCTCTAGGTGTTGTAATGCTAATGTACATATTGTATCTATTATATATATATGTATATAAATAATCAAGTATATGTAAACTTATAACAGCAGCATATAAAATTTTGTTCATGCTAGTCCTATATTTTTAATATTTGAAGGAACAGAATCATTTTCTCACTGTAAGATGCTAATCAAGTCATGATAGCTGTTGTGTTCATTTTAATCTGTTGGAACACGTTCTTGTTCTTACTCCCATGAATTTGGTAAGATATCCATGTAGACCTCCTCTGAAACATGAGATTTGCATGTTAGCATAAGTTTTAGCAATAGACAAGTGAGGAGAAAGGGGATGCTTTGTATGCAAATCTAGAGCAATTTACAATGTTATTTGTAGAATATGTCCCATGTCTCTGCTGTATGAAAACTGGCGCCTCTTGACTTTCCACAGATTATTCCATGCCACTTGTCCATGTCCTTATAAATTATTCCTGTCTGACTACTGTAAAATACAGTACAATAGTGAACAAAGGATGGCTATTTCAAACTGCAGGGTCTCAAGAGAAAACATTTGATTTTAGGAAGCTGGAGAGGGGGAAAATGTCAAAGTTTTTGGTTTTGCCTAGGAGCTGATAATTGCTAACATTTCTTCCTGCTCGATAAAGGTACTGGTGACATTTCTAGTAAACTTTGATCCCATTTTGAAATTTGCTGTGTAGTGCAATGAACTATGCAATATAATGCCATGTACTGAGGGTAAAAAATTTTACATACAGTTTTTAAATTTCCTGGTGTCACTTTTTGATACCGAAACTATAGTGATATGTTTTCTGATAGACATTTTAACTATTTCATGCCCATTTTAATACAAAGGTTAATATTGCTGAAAAGAATGATGGTGTTTTAGTTACAGTTAGCATTTGTTTTTCTCTCATGGTTCACACTTCTAGAGAGAGAGATTCTGCTTTACCTATGTAGGATGCTGCACAATTTCTCCAGGTCCAGAAAGCTAGTTTGGATAGCTCTGTAGTTCTGTTCATAGTTCAGATCAGTAGCTTTTACTTCACATGTAGGGGAATAGAGAATGCAATAGACAGACAGTAAATGGAAGACTTTTTAATCCTGGCTCTGATTTTCTTTTGTAACTGGTGCAATGTTTTATAGGGTCGAACACATCATTCTTGGCTGATGATATTTCTGTTGATGGTATAAAAGTTCTGTGTTAATTTGCTGGTTTCATACTAGTCAAATTTGAAAAAAAAAGTAGTAAGTTTAATATTGATAAATATACAATTTTTTAATGTGATAAAGTATGACTTGCCGCGTGAAAGCAAAATGTGAAATTCATTTAATTTCTACTACCTGAAGTCATTAAAGATGCAAGTAATGAAGACCTTTCTGTTCATCAGCATGTCTTAGACTTTGACTTATTGTTATTAATTTTCCTAACTACAGCCATAATTCCAACATTCTCCCAAGTTCTTACGAGATGTGAATGGTTGTTTAGTGGTAAATATTCAAGCATAATTTTGAGCATATTTAGAATTAAAGTATTAATAGAAAATATAGCTGTTGAGTTTAATGGTGTAATGTACGGGATGTCAGAAAGATTTGTAGGGAAACAGGACTTCAGGGACTAGATTCAGCTATCAAACTAAATATAAGCTAATAGTAATATTGTACTGATACTGGTTTAACTGTTAGATATTAGAGATTTAGTCCGAATTTTCAGTTTAAGTTAGTTATCATTTTGTTGACATCACTGAGCTATAAAAATATAGTCAATATGTTGTGGTAAAGAATCTGTCTTGCAGATTATTTTTTTCTTCATGATTCTAAGATACAGCCTTTTCTGTCTGTCTAACAGACATTTCCACCCATGCTGTCATCAGCCCACAACTTTATTACTGCAATGTCCTTTTCTTTGGCTTTGACAAATGCATTTTTGCTTCATTTATATTCACCCAGATTGCAAAGAAGCCGTAAAGATCAGTTTTCAGTCCATCATTTTTTCTTGCTTTGCATCTCCTTTAGCTTTCTTTTCTTTACAGCACCAAGGAGGACTTAGACCCTTTCTCTTTCAAGGCCTTTAATGGACTAATACTGACATCTTACATGTCATCTCATATACAGTATCAAGATGCTGACTGCCAGTTTATCAGCCCATGATGACAGCCTCATCATGCACTTGAGCTCACAAGAAAGTGTCTGTCCTATCTCCCAAGTAGATGTCTTACTTAAATAGGGCACCTAATGCTCAGTTTACTTTCCTCTCTTTTACTCAGCTCCTTTCCTCTAAATCCTTATGTAAGTTCTGTTCTTCTGCAATACCCAGAATAGATTTGACAGGTAGGCTTCAGTCTGTTAATAGCACTTACAGTCAGATTCACTGGCTTTGTGATGCTTCTCTTTACTTTTCTGTGAATATGTTGTCTCTTGTTTTATGCTTTAGCTATAAAATCTTCAAGGCAGGGACTATCCTTTATTCTGATTTATATAATATTTAAAATAACAATTATTTAATCATTATTTTATATAAATACTAGAGTGTAAGCCTTATTGACCTCATGACCAAAATCAATGTGTGCACAATTGTCTGTCCTATTAAAATTTAGATAAATAATCCTGATTTTTTTCAGAGCTTTAATTATGGTGAAGTATTACAAGCTAATGTTAGTTCAAATATTAATGTGAATAACCATCTTCATAGACTATAAGATAAATAAAATTATAAGGAAATTAAGGTTATTGTTAATACTTCAGTAAATGTTTATGCCTTACAAAGTTGTTGTCAGGTTTATTCTTAGATTAAATAGATTTTGCATATGTTTATTTTAAGATGGGTGCCAGTGTCAGAGGATAGCGAAACATTTTACAGGGCCTGTGTTTGAATGAAAGTCAGACACAGGGTGACTTTGAGGTGCATCTTTAGCTTAGTGATGGAGTGAGCACTGTCAACACCTTCCCTCTTTAATAATCACTTAATTAGATCAGTGAAGGGTTAGAAGGTTCATTGCTACCTACCACTCTTCCTAAATCTCAGCTCACTTGAATACTTTGCCCCCTTATTTCATGTAAGAGTAGAGGAGGTCCAGATTAATATCTTCAGATTTATTGTAAGAATACACTACTGATATTTCAAGTCTCATTTAGCATACGAGCTTGCCCTTTTAGTCTTTTTCCTCACATTTGTCAGCATTTTTGGGGTGTGAAGGCAGTTATTTCTACCTGTGGTCTGTTTTTTGCCTATTAGGTTCCATAGTTCCTGAAGCTTTATGTTATTCCATAAAATAGAGGAATAATGTTCTATTTTTATGAGTGAACCCTTGGCATCTAAATGGTTACTGGCTTGTGTTACTTCAAGCTGGATGTCAAATTTAAAGAATCTATATACAGTCACAAAGGAGTTCGTAGCTTACATTTATCAGCATTGGACTGTAAAATATATTACAGGTATATTTTTTATTTAACTTTTCACAGGAACTAACATTTTTTTTAGTCTTGTATATGAGCTAAAATAACTTAAAAGAGGAGTTTTTTTTTTAAAAAAAAAAATATGATTCTATACTGCTGCCAAAGTTTATATTTGCTACAACTACACAAGTTAAATAATGTAACTTTGCACTCTAAAAATGTGATGAGTAGATGGTTACAGAAGCGACTGAATAACAGGAGGCTTGGAATACAAATTCAATTCATACTGCTGTCTGCATGAGTAACAGGCTTTAGTTTAAAAAGTTTAATATGAATGTTCTCCCCAGTGATTATCTGCTATAGAAACATGTCATATATAAGAAACAAGATTTTATACCATCTGTTTATGCTCAACCTCAGCAATATGGGTTTCCTTAATATTTTGTGATGTTGTTCTTAGTTTATGATGGGAATTTTTAAATAGTTGCTTTTTTGGATTAAAGTACAGGACTTCTCACTTCATATGATATGAGGCATAGCTAATAAATATGTTTTTAATTTAGCTTCTTGGTGTGTACTGTGCTAGAAATTTAGTTCCCATTGCTACTGCAGCAAAAATAAATATTTCTCAATTTTAAAGAAAAGTAATGTTTCTGAATAGATTATTTTTCTGAACAGAGGACTATTTACTTCTCTTCTGTGTAAGCTTTATGATTAGATGGTTTTGTGATTTTGGATCTTGTGCCCTCACTCTTCCACGTATGGAAACTAGCAGGGTCTTTTCTGCGAATGTACCAGAAGTAGTAAAGAGTTAAGGAGTCTGAACATGGAAATCTTTCTGAGATTATAGAGCCTGCTAACTGCTAACACTGCTGTCATTTTATTCCCTGCTGTGAGCACTTTTGGAAGACATTCAATATATTGTCGTGTGTTGCAAGAAACTGGAAGCACTGCTGTTTTAGACTTTGAACATCATAGCTAGCAATCTGAAGAGGTTACTCCTTTGTCTCTGAGTACCGATAGTAGATGACTGGGAGTTAGCACTGTTAAATAATTTACATGCAGAAGAGCCAACTTATAATAAAAAAATTACTGACATCATTTTTGCATGCAAAGAGCTTAATCAACAAAGAATGAGGTGACTGCTAGAAGTTGTATCTAAATGCAGTTTTATAGGGAAAAAAATATCAGGTGTCCATTCGTCACGATTTCAGCTATTATGGTCTCAATTTAACTGCTCTTTTAACAAGCCTACTCAGCTTAGTCAAAAGCGTCTGTATCTTTTGCTTATCATGAAAAATTTTAATATTAAGCTAAAATATAATTAATAGACTGTATGTCACCCTTCTTTTAACTTTGAGAAACTAGTGATGCTTGCCTTGTACCAGGAGGATGAGTTGCCCTCTGTCTGGAAAGATACTGGAAGATTTTGACCAGTTTATGTAGTACACTAAAAATGGTTTAAGCAGCATGAAAAAGGAAATAAAACTGCTTACACTACCTTTTCTTATCTCTGAAACTCCAGTGTGGCTTTCTGTGATCCTTTTTATTCTGATGAGGCTGTAGCCCTGTTTTTCCTCAAAAGCTTTGCTTTAAGTATGCAAAGCTGAGAACAGAAATCGCTAAAAAAAACCCACACCAAAACAAAACCACTTTTGATTTATATTCTAATCAGCTAGCAATGTGCATATTTTTATATCTAAATTAAGTTGGTTGTTTTTTTTTTTTTTGCTTGAGTTTATAGGGCAACAATTCATAGTAATAATACATTGCTCATGACTGACATTTGAAAAATGATATTTGTCTTACCTCCAGTAATACAGATAAGTTTTGGATTGTGTATCTGAATTTGAAATCTATGCATCTGTTTCTGTTGCCCTCTTTCCATCTAGCTCCCTCTCATAGAAGTCATAGTTACTCCTCAAAATATTTGGAAGAATTTTACATAGTAAAATTGCAAGTTTTAGTACAATGATATTGAATTGCAAGTAGCTTGAATATATATATTTGCTGCTGAAACTCAGAAGATATTCTGAGCTATGAACTAGCCTAATATCAGGTTAATCACAGGAATCAGTGAAAACTAAGCCTTACTCTCTCCAAAGCAATTTAGCAAAAACAGAAATTGTCTTTGGATGGTAGATTTAACTGCATGTGGAAAGAGGTAAATACCTAATTACTACAGCCATGACTTACCTTGGGAGATCTGTCTAGATTTTAATGGACCCATCTTCTAGTCTAGACAATATTGTTTTTAAAATCATAATTTCTACTGATTGGATTGCCAAAACAGAAAGAAATTTTCAAAATCACTGCTGAAGGAGACTAGCTCTACAGGACTAGCATACTGTATCAGTATGACTTATTGGGAATGCAACTTGAAAAGAAGAAAGGCAAAACCTTGATGATAAGAAACAGGACAAGGGTCTTCAGATTTTTATATTGATATAAGTAGAATAAATATATTCATTATTTTAATCTTTTATAAATATTTATATCTGTATTCTTTATTGAGTGTAGAGATTTAGAAACTTTCTTTTCATTTTTACCCTACCCTGTTTTAAGTGTAATTTCAAGTCATATGACTGTTACCAAGTCATTTATTACCCAGCAGTTTGGCAAATCTGAAAATCAAGGTACTGGGACATAGTAACAAGCGCCTTCTTCCTCAGCACATTAGTTGAGAACATCTAAAAGGGAACAAGGTACATTGCTGTAAAAGCTGTCATGGCTGTTTCTAGAGGAAATGGGTAAGGGATACAGAGGATTGTTTTCCAGTGATTGCCAGCTACCTTTTCTTGCAAGTAGGTGGGGAGTATCCTTGCAAAGCAAAGGTTTTAAGAAATCTTATGTCAGTCGTCAGAGCAATTTAGAGACATGTTTTGACTCCGCCATTTTTCTTAATTTGCTATGTTAAAGTGTTACTTTTTTATTACTAGTAGGTAAGTTTAAAACCCATATAACATACTAATGCCTCTCTGAGATGATACAGAACAATATTCCCAGAATGTTTAACATTGAATGTAATAATTTCTAAATATTTCAGTATAACTAATATGTAAATATTCAGGAAAGTAAATAATTTGTACACGAGTATTAGTGTCTACACATGTCTACATTTGTTTACTATTTTAAAAAATCTTAAGAAGGGATATAGTAATATATAGTCCTGAATACTCTGTTTTTCTTCAGTTAGTTCCGAATTAAGATACTTTTGGAATACTTTGCTTTTGTGATAGTCATGGAATATGTTGCAATTGTAGATGCATCAAATTAAGACGTTTGAATATGAGCACTGAATGTGCAGTTTTGTGCTTGGATTTCATGTGCAATATACAGCAATTCATTAAGTTCTACTCCTTCTTTCATGCAGAACAAAATCTTTGACAGCAGATTTCCTGTAAATGGCAGCTGAGGTGGTAATAACATATATTAGTAGGATCAAGTTGTAACTAATGTTTTTTGTGTTCTTCAGAAAGAACAAAGCAACTATATGACAAAATTAGCAGTCATTTGTATTTACTAGATCAATGATATGTGACATTAGCTGATGCTTGTCTTCCTTATTTTTCAAATATTAATCTTTTAAGTAACAAAAGAATGATGTTAACCGGATCCATAGTTCAGTACAAATAATATATGTAGATATGGTTCATGTTACAGAGACCATTTAGATTGAAAATGGGTTACTTTATGTAGTTAGGCTTAAAGTTTGATGAAATAAAGTCAATCCTGTAAGCCAGGTCTAAATTAGAAATAAAGTAACTTTAAATTACATTTGTAGTCAGTGAAAAGGCATGTGTGTGAATCAGTCACTTCTGATCTCACCTTGCCCTCTGCAAGTCTTTATTTCACTCTATTAATTACAAAGGATCGTGGCATTGGCTGAAATTAGCATTAATCTGTTAAACGCCTATATTTAGTAGTCTGAATATTGAAGACTTCCTTGAAGATTTGAATGTCTCTTTGCAAGCCCAAATACCTTTTCCTGTACAGACTGTTACCAGATACGTTGCCAGTCAAGAGGGAGGGAAGCTGTTAACATCCAGGAGCCAGTGCAGTAGAGACCACTGAACAGAGAGAAAGAGATATTGTGCATAATTCCACTTGGAGAAAAACTGTGGAGCATTGTGTTTATACGATTCGTATTGCTTGAAAGATACCTTTAAATTCTGAACATTTTCATGGGAAAGAAAAGGTGTGTATTTCTTTAGAATGCATTCAATCTTTGGGGCAGAGTTACTTCACTTTGAGAGAGTCCCGAGCCCTCGCCCTTCTATGTGCAGCTCTATTTTGTTTAATTATTATTTGAGTTTAAGGAATTTAGTATTATAGCTTTGAATATGATATAGCTTTGGTGGAAAACGCATCCATGTGGTAGTAATAGAAAGATAATTTTCAAAGTACAATCAATGAGATACCGAGTTTTTACTTCTGAACATGTCAGTTTTAACTCTTGTTTAGTAATGAGTTTTATTGCTTTACTGTAACTAAGTGAACTCTAGAGTACATTTTTTTTTATACTTATTTTGTAAAATCATACTGTGTGTTCTGCATACTCTTGCCAGTAACTAATTTAATGTATTTTATTGATTTGTTTTAAGCCTTTCCATTACTACCCATTTTGTATAATGACTAGTTAGTAGAGCAGCCTAAAACCAACATATCACTTGGTCACTGACTATCTACCATAATAGTCCATTCAGAATCAGAGCTGCTTGAAGGAGGAAGTATAAAGGATTACAAAAAATGGAGGACATGGAGAGTTACCTGAATGTGGAACTTCAGAGATCATTGCAGTAACAATGGCAAAGTAGTAATTTCTTTCTCAAACTCTGTGTACCATTAAAACTATAGAATCCCAGCACTTTAATCTTGTAAAGCTGACTACCTAGTGTTATATATCTGCAAAGTTCCGCAGTTTAAAAAAATCTTTATTTCATTATACTCCCTGAAAATTGCATATTTCAAATGGGTTTAGTTTGATCCCATTAACCTTACAGTGCCATTGGTCAGCTTTTCCTATTTGCCTCAGGAATTAATTCTCAATTTTTTAATGGAAATTGCTTAGTGAAATTTTTGCTAGATGAAGTGCTTTTTTTCTCTATTGTTTTCATTAATGTTGTTGTTTTAATTGCAGGAAAATGTTTAATATGGCTTTATGTCCCTTACTTGATTGTTTTTGTTGAAGGTTACACTTTCAGAATGAACAGACACCCAATAAATAGGCCCAAATGTAGCAACAAGAAATAATAGCAAATGCAACTTTTGGAGTGAATGAGACTGACCTGGACTGAATGTAGTGTAATAATTGTTGTTTAAAGCAGGTTTCTTTGTGAACAGTGTTAGAGAAACTTGGTTTTGGCACCATATATTCTGATGAGTTCCTAAAGCATTCACACATAAGATACTTAATGATGGATAACAACATTTTCCTGAGGTGAAGAACAGTACTTGGATTTTTTTTTTTTCCCCAAGTCTGTATATTCTGAAAATCTAGAAAGGGCAAAAAGTTGCTGTGGTTAAGCATTGATGGATTTTGTAGCGTGTTGTGCTGTTGTTGGAGTAAACTACAAAGCAGAAATGATGCAAGTGTCACTCACTGGACCTATGGCAATCATAAAAAGTGATTTCTCCAGTTACTTTATCCATATTTGTAATGAGAAACCCTGTAAGTTTCTGTCTTTATCACTATATCTAACTTTAGTCTATGCTGAATTGTACTTCTCGAGAAAAGACTCTGAAGTGATTACAAAAAATGAAATTCTGTAATAGTTATTTTGCAACAGTGTAATAGATATTGCAAGTAACTTACTGTCATGCAACTGTTTGAGATCAGAAAATAATTTTACAATACAGTTTCTAATGTGGGTCACAGATTTTATTGTTGGTTGGTTTTTTTTCAAAAAAAACCCCACAGAACTATAGATGTATTTTTACAACTGGTGGAACCTATATGTATTTTATGTTTCTCCATGTTATCAGGAGATTACACAGGATGGTGATAGATTTTTTAAAAACCCCAAAATTAGTAAAGTTTCTTCCAAGATACAGAGGATCCATAGTTTTGATATGTTCAACTACAGAATGTACAGGACAAAATGCTTTAGCAAATCTGTAGTATTCAGAAAAACACATATCGTTAATGCTACTGGTGTGAAACAGCACAATTAATCCTAATCTATGCAAAAGCAATCTTGTCCTAGAATTCATAAATCAATAGCTTTATTAAAACCTAGTTGGTAAGAAAGTAAGAAACTCCCTCCC
>WHYT01016613.1:114733-176264 GCA_009806455.1 Tetrax tetrax | reverse complement strand
TCCGACCCAGGTGCAGGACCTTGCACTTGGGCTTATTGAACCTCATGAGGTTCACACAGGCCCACTTCTCAAGCTTGTCCCTCTAGATGGCATAACCATATATTGGTAATATTTCTGGAATTTATATTAAATTTCATAGTAGTTTTTCGTAGTGCACAGTAAGAGCATTTTTACCCCAGATGCAAGGAGGGGGAGCAGGGGAGAAGGGACAGTCCAATTGTGAAAATCATTGAAAGAGCAGCTGCTAGTTAGTTACCGGCTAAAAGGAGCTGCAGCTCTGTGCCTGAACTGCAGATGGGTCATTTTTGCAGCTGATGCTGTGAGGAGTTTTAATGTGTTTACTTTCTTGGCCTATTTACTCTGAATTAAAAGCTTAATCATACCCAAGTTAAGGATTTTGATGCTTTGCTGGAAGTCAAATTGGACACTATACTAAGATATACCGCTTTTTAAATGTTTTATACTTTTAAGAATGTTTTTAGTCTTTCAACTTATATGTTATATCACCTATGTCTTACATAGATGACGTCTATGTATTTTCTTTAGAAATGTCATGATCCACCCATTTGACATCAGATCAGATATTAAGGCTTCCAAGTTTTGTCTCTTCAGATAAAATTTTGTCAGTAATCCAGAGGGTGAAATTATAGAATGGAATGGTTAATTATCTTTTCCTGCTGCTCAGGTCCAGAGGAATCTTTTTTAAATCATTTCATTATAGTTGCTAAATAGAGTTGCCGAAGATACACTGTACGAAGTGCTAGAAAAATCCAAACCACAGAATTCCTGAAGGTATAAAGAACGCACACAGCTAAATATAGACTCTTTGGATCAAAGAAAAATAAGAACTCTTGTTACTGTCTCAACTGCTGTCCGCATGTGATCAACAGTTAAATCTTTCATTTGGCAAAACACCTCTGTATGTTTGTATAATCATGGAAATAGAGTTCTGTGTGACTATATCTGAAACTTGTAATGCTTCTTTATCACTAGAATTCATTTCACCTGATGTATAGACTTTATGTATTTTAATGCAGGCAAGCAAGTGTTATTTCTTCTTGACATGTAGTTCATCATCTGCGCTGGCTCTGACCATAGTGAAGTCTCCCATCATAAAGCAGTGTGATAGCTGCATAAATATAATGCAATAACAGCGTGATTTAACAGCATGAATCAGCAGTGGACTGTTGTGGCTTTCCAAATCTGTACTGCAACTTCACTATCTCAACAGAATGTTAGAAAGTAAATGAAGTAGCGTTAGGGTTGGAGTGGTTCCAGTCGTCCTAAGTAGACTGACTTCATGCCTCGCTGGGGCTGCAAGGATGCTGTCTCGTCCTATTTCAGTTTTGCTGAGCGTGTTATCCTTTCCCTGGTGACAGCGTGATCACTTACCAATAAGTGATACAGCATAGGTCATGAATGTGAAACTGTAATGAAAGAATTTGACATTTTATTACCTTTATTTATGTTTTCTTTAGTTTTCAGAAAGAAATCCGCTCCAGTTTAAATTGCTTTGGATATTTTTAGCTATTTAAATTGTCTTATTTATTTATTTTTACTTCCATGAAGATTTTGAATACTCGATTACTTTTTGTTAATATATCTACCATTTGTAGCTTATCAGAACTCATCTTAGTGATGAGTCTGTTCTCTTCATGGGGAGGCATCATTGTAGATGTCAGAGTGCTATCCACAGACTTTTCCTAATTTTCAGGAAGATTGTAAATAGGGAAGCTCCAACGTATCAGAGGGTAATACTGTATAGAGGCTGCGGTTTTCTAGTGACCACAGTGTGTCCAGCTAACAGTAATAATAAGTTATTAATATTGTTTACAAAAATAGCTTTATCTTTATTTTCCTTTATAGATTTTTAATGGCAAGCTTGCAACATGTGAGTTCTTTCTGTAACAATGACAATTTTTGTTTATCCATCTCTAAAGACTCTGTGGGAAGAAAATAATATTGTTATGTTCATGAAGATAATAAAGATACCATTTTCATTGTAAATATTGTATTGACTTTGCTTAGGCAGCATTTTTCTAATAATTAGTATTTATCTAGTTACATATCCAGTTTTCTTACTATCTGTTAAGAAGAACATATGAAACTTTTTTTTTCCCCAGTGTCCTTCCTAACAGCTTCATTTCTGTCTTTATTCCTGAAAAGTGAATCTACATTAGATAACAGACAAGACAGTGAAACTGGATTTTATTCCTTGGTGATATTATGTATTTAGTTGATAGATGCAAATGTGCAAGAAAGTTATTTCATAGTGTGGTCTATTTTTTTTTTTTTACTTTCAAATATTTAACAATATGAAAAAAAACCCATAATATGACATCCTACCAGGAGGACTATAAAATATTTTTTAGTTAATTGTGTTGAAGAGGAGGTTTGTCTAGTGAGCTTCTGTGGGAGTCAGTAATTGACATGATGCTATTCAGCTTTTCCACTAATAAAATAGTGGCTAATAAAAATCTGTGGATGACACAGATTTACTGTTCTGATAAAGTGGAGAGAAAAGAACAGTTACATAAACCTGTCTTGAATCACTTGTTCTGTTGACCTCTTCAGGAAAACTTTATTTTAATATAGTCAAATGAAAACTTTATGCAAATACAGGATAAGTAGAATAGATCAAGTCTCTGGAGTGAGAGACTGTAGCCTGGCATGCATGGCTTCTGAAGAGATCCTAGGGGACATTCCAGACAGCTCTCTCAATATGAGCTCCCAGAATGATGCTGTAGCACATGGGAGTAATTTGGTCCTTAAATTAATGAAGATAAGAGCTTATTTTGCCTTTTAGTGTGGTTTGGTTGGTTTTGGGGTTTTTTTTTTGTAATATTGCATCCAGTTCTGTCTGATGCCTGAAGTCAAAGACATAGAGCGGGCACACAGAGGATGACTGAAGTGCTCACAGTATTTAATTTGTCAAAAAGAAAACCAATAGGTAAATTGATTAATAGATGAGAAATCCAATAGGAAAAAAAAACTCTAAGACACTAACAAAAAAAAAGTAATGAATTTCTGTGGCTCTTAAGGATTTCAAATTCATTTTTTCCCTGAAAGAAAAAAACAAAAGGTTTAGATTTAGTTCCTATTATCTACACAAGAGGTCAGACCAAGATAAGTAATGATCTTTCCTGGCTTTAACATCTATGACTTTAGGAACCAATCCCAAATTTGTGTTATCTGACAGACAGTACTCCCACAAACATACATGGTTACTATCGTGTATGGATACAGAAAACATCTGAAGTTCTTACAGTTGTTGAAACAAGTGAGCAATGAGTTGGCATTAGAATACGATTTTGAAATGGCAGTCGTTGTTTCTAAAACATGCATAATGTTTTTGCCTTCATACAATTACCTCTTAAACATTTTGGTATCTAGTAATTTTTAGTTATCCTTACTAAGAAGCACACAGTGTTAGAAACACATTGCCATTGTAAAATATGTCTAAAATTGTGAATCTCTGTAAAGCTTACTTGCAGAGAAAAAGCACTATTTTGTTTAAAAAGGCTTCCATAGTTGTTGAGTAATCACTGCTTTTTCATTATTATTTTTTAATTTTTGTCACCATGTCCAATAACAGAATTGAACCCTAGAAGCCAAGTTAATTTTCCTCTGTCGTTAAGTTGTGTCCTTCCTTACCTTGGAAGCCTGTATCAAGCCACAGGAAGTATAGGTATGTTTTCTGTTCAGAGCTTTACAGCACTAAGGATGCAGAGACCAAACTCCATGCTGAGACCAACTCCAAGGTCCAGCAATGCCTTTTGCAGGCTGGGAGGAATGCTTTGCAAAATCTGGGTCCCCTCTCATCTGCACGTGTTGTCAAGAGTTCTGTTTGATCTGACTCCTGCTAAAGGAAGAGAAGGATGGGATGCGGGGTCTGTATAATCTGGAGGGATTTCCTGTAAGCCGTGCTTTATCATTTATATTTTACAGAGATGCTGTTACTCTCCAAGTTTTAAATCAAACCTTCCACAGAATGAAAATCTGATTTTATTGTCCTGTAAGTTTCCAGGAAAAAAAAAGCACTTTCTGATTACTATAAGTTTTTTTTTTTCTCATCAACCAATGTTTTTATTTATTTTCAGTAAATACTACAAAGGCATCTCTGTGTCCTCCATTTCAATATAAAAAGGATTTTCTTGAACAAAGAAAAACTCTTGTTCTTCCTGAGCAATTTAAGTGACCTGCTAAACTAAATGCACTGGCAGAGCTTCCATTTAGTTAGTAATTCACAGCTGTCACTGGAGACATCTCTCTACAAAGAAAACTGTTTTCTTTCCATGTTTATTTCTTCAGCAGAAACTGCTGCATAACAATGTCAATTATTGGCCTTATCAGTGTGTAACCCTGGAGAAGACTAAAATCACAGGAGCCTGTACACTTGACTAGCAAACTCAATCAAAACTACTGATAAGAGAACAAAGAGAAACTAAAAGCCTTTGGAGTATGAGCTGAATAATAGGATGAAGTCACATATGCCTTTCTTTGAGACAAGCAGATGAAGGAGGATTAATTTTCTTTCTTTCAATCTTCTGTTCTCTCCTATGGCTTCCTAAATGCTAGTGCATGTAGATTTTGCTATCTTACAACAAAATTGTCTCATTGCAATTGCAAGACGGTAAAAATAACAAGAATTAAAATGCCTATTGTTTTGTCATCTACTTGTAAACAAATTGGATTTAAAATTATTACAGAAATGCCGTTACAGCAGATTTACTATTGCCATCATAGCCTCCTAGTTGGCTCTTTCAACTGCCATAAAAAGTGAAATCTTTACACATGAAAAGTCGTTTGCTCACTGTAGTGGTTTTTGCATTAGTCACCCCATTGCAAATATAATAGGAGCTCCCATTTATCCCATCCTAATTCCTTTTCTGCACTGTAGCATTTGCTTGCTGTGAGCTGAGTAAATAGCAGGGGTTGCGTCCTGTCCTCAGGAACTGATTCACCAAAGCTTTGTGTTAATTTTTTTCACCACAATTCTTATGCGTGTGCTTAGTTTCAGGTGCTGATCTGCACAGGGCAATAGGTTAGACAGGGGCATCTGAAATCCCGCAGAGCTGTTGTTCCCTACCAGGTACTTCCTCAAAGATTGCCACCCCTGAGAAAAGATGACAGAGCGTAGCACGGAGCTGCCTTTGGATTGCCAGCTCGCAGGCAAACCTATTAAAGCGAACCAGAATTGCCGCCAGTAATGTACCTCTGAAAATTATATTTTGTGTAGCTGATGTCTTTATTTTCTTCTGTGAGAAAAGGCCACATCTTCGAAGCTGTGCTGTGGTTTCTTCTCCTGGAGATTTTTGTGAAAAATGCAGAATTCTTCCTCTCATCTGCCAGCTAAGGAATAGATGAGAGATGTAGTCACTGTGGACAAACCAGCCCATCAAACCCTTGTATTATAGCACATAAGGCACTGCTGAAGTATTTTTCCATTAGAGATGTTATTGCAGTTTCGGCCAAACCCTTAAACACCTTTTGGTCATATTCATTTATTTAAACAAAAAAGGTATTTTATTCACAAGGTATGGTTTTATATAAGAAATAATTTTGTCAAAAGCCCAGTTCTCTAAAGAAAATCAATTTGGGTATAATGTTTTTCTTAAACCCTATTTGGTTTATGTGTGGTTTTGAGTCTTTATAGAATCAGTTCAGACAGATTTTTTTGAGGCTGTTCTCTGAATCTGTGAGAGCTACAAGGCCACAAACTTTTTCTTAGTGTAACTTTTTTACAAAACCACATGGGTATTGAGAACCCTACACCTGGCAGAAATGCTGCAAACTATTATTAATGTTTAGTTTATGTAATATAAGCATCTGTCACATACTAAAATGATTGTTCTGAAATCAGTATTTCTCTCTCCATGTTGATTTTCTATGTTTTTACTAAGATTTGTCCTTACATAGTGGAAAATTAAGAGTTTTGACTTGCTTGATCTTTGATGATTGGTCTGGAGCTGCTTTGCAGTTGTCAGATTGCTCCACTGCCAAACCACTCTGTTGGATATCGATACCATGATAGGGGGGCACTGCTTTGAATGCGCAGATTTTGTGAAGTTTTAGAGAGCAAACTTGATTATTTCCATACGTGAATGGACTAGAAATACCAAGACGAGGTACTCATGGGCTAAGCGCTTTTAGGACTTTAATCTAGGAAATGTTAAAAATCAGCAGTCAGAAAATATTAACCCAGCCCATCGTCACCTGCTGTACTGTAAAACATTCAGTTCTTCTCTCATGCTTGTGTCTGGAGTCTGTTCCTTTGTAGAAAAGCGAAGAGTGCATTCAGCTGTTGGTTTGCAAACTCGTGTTTTCCATGAAAGTTGAGACATTCATCATCTTACATAGAAATTTCATCTTAAATTCTGATTGACCAAAGCCGAAGTTGTAGACTTCTATTTTTGTGAGTGTAGTGCTATGTAAGAAAAGCATGTAACTATTATATAAGTAAAATATGTTAATATTTTAGTTGTCTTAGAATTCTAGGGCCTTAGGCTATTTGTAGGTACCTTAGGGCTTTAATGTACTCTGTTTAGAATTAGTATTTTTTTCATTATCCCAGTAATAAACTCTTTGTCTATATGCTTTTTGAAAAATTGCATATCTCTGGGATTTGCATGAGAATTATGTGTTTGACTTTTATGTAATCTGCTCAGAGTTATGTATAATAACAGCAACTGTAGATTGAGAAATGAACTTGCCCTAGCAGAGAATATTAAAAGAATGTGGCTTATTTAACCTCATTAAACAAAGTTTGAGAGGGAGTGTGATTATTTTCAGGAATGCATTTGGATCACTTTGTAAGGGGGGTAAAGATTAAAGTCATAATGTAATTTTGGTGAAAGCTCAAAAGGATACAAATTGTTCCACTTTTATTTATAAACCATAAAGTGAAACGCCTTCTCTGTAAAATATTAGGATATAAAGAGTAGTGTATATTTTCTGATGAGCTGGATAAATAAATTAATATTGTGTAATATTAATTAAGATTAATCCTAGTTTGAGTTTCTTGTTGTCCCCAAAAAGAGGTTGAAAGATGTCTTGAGCACAGTTGTTAATCACGTTTCTTGCATAGTATTTATTCTGTTTTAGAATATTTTTATTCTTTAGCTAATAATGTACATTTGAATTGTATTGTATTAGTTTGAATTAATGCTTCAGTCTGATTGTCCGTGAAAGCACTTTTGGAACTTTTCTCCAACTGATGCATTGTTTCTTCGAAGAGGTACAAAGGAAATGCATTTTCATATATTTTTCTCTTAAGGCATCAATGAATGGACAGAGATACGGGGCGGATGTTGTTGGTTTTGTACATTGAGAGAACCTGTGCAGCTTGGATGATCCCTGTCTTGTGTATCCATGCTTTGCTCACCAAGGAAGCTGAAATGATTTCTTGATGTCAACAGTGGTGTTCTCCTCAGAGTTGAAGGAATTTTTGGATTAGTTGTTATTGATTTTGTGACACTTCTCCAGTTAATTTGGAAATTTTCAGTTTTCAGATTCCCTGCCAATGTAGAGACATAGGACTTTGGGCAGGTTCTTTATCTGTCCTTTCCTTTAACTGTGATACTTTCATGAAGGTGGTTTGGTTTTTCTCTTCCACCGCCAAGTTGTTGGTTCTCTGTATTAATGTCCTTAAGCCTGCTGGAGACGCACAGACTTTGACATGGCAAGTGTAGAAGTACTATTTATTATTCAGCACAAAACACCTATATATGGCTTCATCTGTCGTGGGTGATTGAACAGCATAATGGAAATGACATCTTTCATCCTATATCCTTAGGATACTGACAATATTCCATTTGAATGATGTTTAGAAATATTTTTATTTCTAAAAATATGCTAGTTTAAGTAGCCACCTCATTATGACATATTTATTGGATGTAAAAATTGTGTATCTCAGACAGTGCTGCTTAAGTTCTATATACAGGCAATTTTGCATCAGCAATCCTTAATATATGTTTTCTCTTAAAAGAAGATGTGATTTTACTCAGAACGATTTATATTGTGAAATATCTTTTTGTTAAAACATACTAATTGCTTTAAGTCTGAAATATAGAAATTTTTATATACTCTTGTCCCTGTGGTTCATTATGTTCAATTGGTATTTTATTATTTTCTTTCTTCTTTTTTTTTTTTTTGCTGAGCTTTTAGCTATTCATACTACAGTGTTAAAATTTAAGTATCATTGCAGAGAGAGGAATATGTGTGAATTTGGAGCTATGCAAACTGTTCCACTTAAAATGCTTTGCCAAATTACGGTCAGGAAAACCAAACCAAGAAGAGTGGGTAGCATATGGACTTTATGGAGAGTCAGAATTGTAAATTTTCTGTTGTAATCTGCTGTACAAATATTATGATCTTGCTTGACTACAGAAAAATGCAATAGAATTTAGTAACTTACTCGTTGGCAATTCATTTCGGAAATTAAATTCTGCCACAATTGCTGCAGTCTTGATTCATAGAATCATAGAATGGTTAGAGTTGGAAGGGACCTTCAAAGGTCATCTAGTCCAACCCCCCTGCAAGAAGCAGGGACATCCCCAATGAGATCAGGTTGCTCATCCAGAGCCTCATCCAGCCTGGCTTTGAATGTTTCCAGGGATGGGCATCCACCACCTCTCTGGGCAACCGGTTCCAGTGCTCTACAACTCGCATTGTAAAAAATTTTTTCCTAATATCTAATCTAAATCTACCTCCCTCTATTTTAAAACCATTACCCCTCGCCCTATCACAACAGGCCCTACTGAACAGCCTCTCCCCATCTTTCTTGTAGGCCCCCTTGAGGTACTGGAAGACCACTATCAGGTCTCCCCGGAGCCTCCTCTTCTCCAGGCTGAACAGCCCCAACTCTCTCAGCCTGTCCTCATAGGAGAGGTGCTCCAGCCCTCTTACCATCTTCCTGGCCCTCCTCTGGACCCTCTCCAACTGGTCCGTGTCCTTCTTATGTTGGGGACTCCAGAACTGGACGCAGTACTCCAGGTGGGGTCTCACCAGGGCAGAGTAGAGGGGCAGAATCACCTCCCTCGACCTGCTGGCCACGCTCCTCTTGATGCAGCGCAGGATGCCGTTGGCCTTCTGGGCTGCAAGGGCACATTGCTGGCTCATGTTGAGCTTCTCGTCCACCATCACTCCCAAGTCCTTCTCCTCAGGGCGGCTCTCGATCCATTCTCCGCCCAGCCTGTATTTGTGCCTGGGATTGCCACGACCCAGGTGCAGGACCTTGCACTGTGCCTGGTCCAGCAGGTCCAGCACTTGGCCTGGTACAGCAGGTCCTATGTTTAGGTGGGGTTTGTTTGTATTTTTTTGGTTTTTTTTTTTTAATGGAATGATGTCTGATCTTCATGATTTTTTTATACTCTGGGTATTTGCACCTCTTTTCCTTTATTTAGTGCTTTTTGTTTAACTGACTGATTTCAATATGAGTTTACATCAGTGCTTGAGTAAGATGACGTCCACTTCTTTCTTGAGTATTGAATATTCTGTATCATACTTTAACTACTTCTATTTCATGTGCATGTAATTTTAAAGCATTTTGAGATCGTTCAGAATAAAAAGGTATTAAAAAAATAAGATGTTTGTTTATGGATTTGAACATCTTTTATGTTCTGTGGCAATACTTGCTTTAATTCTATATCCTTAACTTTGTCATATAAACTTGTACACGATAACATGTACATAGTAGGTTTTTGTTAAGAAAAAGATATAACATGCAAATTTGTTTCCTAGTTTAAGATTTAGATATGGGGATTACTTGTGGTATTTCTTTTTTAATAGGGAAAGGACATAAGACTACCTACGATATCAGCTAAGATGTAGTCCTTTACCGAATTTTTAAACCATCTTAATTTATATATTTTCATACCTGTGTAAATGAAGATGTAAATCGTCTCTTTAGCTAGATGAGCATAGCTCCTCTGACATAGTTCTTTAGAACCTCATATTTTATGATTAGCAATATAGGTTGCTAATGACTTGTGTAAGAGATCCATACTAGATGAAACAGGACTTTAATTGCTGTTTTAGTGGTTTTAATGTACTGAGTCCAGGAATCTTTTTTCAGTAGGCATGAAAAGGAAAACATGAAAGGGAAATGATAAGACCATCAAATTTTCATAAGCTTTCATTTTCAGAATATTAAGGTGTGTTGCTATGAAGTTCTTATTAGGGATATGAAATTAATTATAAGAATAGCATACTTCTATATGTTTTCAGAAGATTAACAGGAGCTTGTTCTGTTGAAGTGAAGAATAAAATAAGTACATTTGAATTAAAGAATATATATTATATGTTTGAATCAAAGAATTAAAAAAAATGTACATGTTGATAATCACTGTACACTTGAGTTGCTGAATATAAGGTGATAGCAGAAGAAATTAACCTTTAACCTATTTAGGTTTTATTTAAGTATCCATTTTAAGATGCAACAAGCCTAGTTAGTACTCTGAATAACCTTTCTTTCTGTAGTTAGTTTCATACTATTCCGAGTTCTGTATGCTGTGGTCTGTTGATTAAGATGTCATGGTGTATGAAAGAAAGGTCAAAATTAAGATAAATAAGAATGGTTGTTTAATAGGCAATTCTTTGGAAAGAATTAATAACCCCTTCAAGGAATTCTAGATGCGTGATTTAGGTAATGTGCAATAAAGATATGTACAAGGAAAAAAACTTAGCATTGAATTTATGAAGTTGAATGTTCACTATTTCAGCACTATTTGAAGTTGAATGTTCACTATTTTCAGTTTTGTTTCTTTGTTTCCACTGAACTGTCCTGGGACAGGATGTGAACTTTCACATTTGAGGTGGGAGTTCTTGAGTGACACTGATTTATGACTTACCAAGAACATGTCCTTCCTAAATCCTTCAGACTGTGTCCAGTGCAGGCTTAAATGCTCTCATCACTTAGCATAGATAAACCAGCGTTTCCTTATCTTCTGCTTACCAAAGTTTAGGTTCACACGTAGTCTTTGAAATTAAGAGAACAAGGAGAGCATTATTGCATCCGGTATCCAGACCGGACTATTTCATGCTGTCTCAGCCATCGCTGCCTACACTGCGTTTGCACTCGGGCGTGCAGGGAGATCAGCTGTACCTGTGAAGGATCCAGGTCCACGTATGCCTCTTAACCTGTATCTGCAGCAAATATTTCTTAAGCTGCAGTAGATGGCCTATTCCTACTATCTCTTTAACTTAAGATTTTGAAATCTTAAGTTTTCTCATTTCCAGCTGTGCCCAATAGGAAAGAAATATTTTCTCTGACTCTGAGACACAGGTAATTAATAAGATGCACAGCAGTCCAGAAATACAGCTCATTATTTGCAACTCCATGTAGCAGGTTAGGACAGCTGGAGAAATAAGAAGTGGCAGCAGCATAGGGAACATTGCTGAGTGCATTGAAAAAGGAAAAACAGTACTCAAGAAAGAAAAGAGAACTTGTCTGAGAGCTAGAGCCCTACTTGGCACATTATGCATCAACGAGGGGCAGAGAGAAGGGAAAAGTAGCTCTGAGGCATCTGAAGAAGGTCAGCGGGGCTCTGCGGTGTGCGCTGGCCCTGTGCATTCGTGTTACTGGCTGGTGTGTTGTGTTTGTTACTACTTTGATAGCAGGCTGAAGGGGAAGGATTTGGACTGAGCTTGGCCGACTCCCAAAGCAGTGAGTATCCGTCATCCTAAGGATCTGGGAAGACGATTAGAGGTTAACACTGCACAATGCACTACCAGCCTGGCCACCGCGGCTAACACAGGGTCTCAGCCAGGCAGTACCTCTGGTACATCCCTCTGTCTGCTTCGCTCTGCCACGCAGGGGAGGGACCGACTCCAGGGACAGGGCGCCCGCTTGGCGCTAGCCTCCATGCCACCCTTTCCTTCACACTTGACAGTCCCAAATACGAGCAAATGAAAAAGAATGTTGTAAAGGAAATAAGAATTAAATCATTCCTATATTAAGTATTTCTTTTGCCTGTATAGTGGTCACATCTGGTTGGAAAAAAAGTTTTTGAATCATTGTCCAGTTCTGGCTGTCTCTGGCACCACGTTATACAATTTCCCATAAAATCATAAAAACACTTAGAATTCTTTGAATGCATGCATATGATTTATTTCTCTTTTATATTATCTGAAAAGATAAATGGACAGTTTTTTTTCTGGCAGTAATTGGTTTCCTCCTTAGCTAGTCTCCATGGTTCCTCTAAATAAATTTGGGTAGTGTTGCACTTCATTAGCTCTTTAAAAGTAAGTGTTATGTTCTAAAATTTCAAGCGCAACTTTTGAAAGTACAAATAACTCTCATAAAGAAGCCATTTGATCAAATGGCCAGCATAAATTTTGCAGTTTTATATGTGTGCATAATGTGTAACAGATGCAGCTCTTGTTCAAAATATAGCTGTTAGCAATTCCTTATTAAATAATGAAAGATTATATGTAAAGTTAATTTACCTTTCATTTAGTTATATGCAGTCCTAAAGTATAATATTGAAAAGTCCATAATCATAAAATACGGTAAGATTGCAGGTTCTGCCTATCAGTACAAAATAGAGCTGTGGTAGACCAGAAGTACTCAGACCATAATTACATTGTGGTTAGCAGCAGGAAGGATTCACAACTCTTGTAGAAAACTACTATATTTTAGGACTGCCTTTATTTGTTAAATTAATAGACCGATTCTCAGTTTTGACATTAAAAACTAACACTATTAATTTCCCCAGTATGTTCAAGATTGATTTTAACTTTAGTTATTGCCATTTTTATATTAGCTAGAAATAAAACCACTATTTTATTACTGGTTTTTACGTTCTACTAAGTTTCTTCTGTTAAAACAAAAAAATCTACAGTTGCACTTCATCAATAATTCACACAACCAAAAAAGTCTGAATGGACTTTTCAAAGTAAGGAAATTGCTTTGATTATCCCAGAAGAGAGACCTTTGTGCTCTACTCATTAGAATAACATTTTTATGTTTTATTAACTATCAACAGTTTATTTGTTGTATGATTGGTTTTGACGTTCTTTCCTTCAAGGTCCACATGTGAAGTCAGAGTGAGGGTGACAATAAATAGTATAACAGCTATAGACAGCCAATACCAAATGACCAGTATTATTGCCAAATCTTATGCTAAAAACTGTATGAATTACAGGAACTATGGTGGTCTTCATACTATAACGGGATTTGCTAATGAACCAGATTTCAGAACATTGTAAAATTTGCTTTCTTTTGCTTCTGAGTTTGGGTTTTTTTTTAAGAGTGTATTAATGGGCTGAGTTTTCATTGGGTTACAATCTCAGTGAAGGAAGAGACTGGTGATGATGTAATAATTAATAAAACCGTGCTTTCTGAAGCTTTATTAGTATTCAGTTTTTATTTAGTTTACAAGATACAGACCTTGACCATTTTGATTTTGGAGGAAACTGATGAATAAGGGCTTTGGAAAGAATCTTTTTGAGTTATTTGTCTTGTCCAGTATTTCTAGTGGTCAGGCACTGGAACAGTCTGCCAAATGAAGGGGTGGAGTCATCATCCCTGGAGGTGTTCAAAGGATGTGTAGATGTGGCACTTCAGGACATGGTTTAGTAGGCATGGTGTTGTTGGGTTGGAGGTTGGATTTGATGATCTTGGAAGTCTCTTCCAACCTTAAAGATTCTATGATTCAGTTATTTTCTTTTAGATATATGTATTGGATCTTGCATGGTAAGATTTTTTTTTCCTTAAGCATAATTTTATATCTGACAACAACTGTTGCTTAACAGGCAGTCTTACTCCCAGACCTTGTTCCTGTGGAGTTTAAAAAATAGACCTCATCTTTTTTCTTTTCATACTTCTAAGAGTACTTCTATACCACAGCACATGCGGCAAGTTTACCACTATCTTGTCTTGCTTACATGGTGAATAGGGTAGTTCTTGAATACATGTTAATTTATCTAAGGAAAATGACATTTTGAAAGTATATGTACTTTAAAAGTACATTCTATACAGCTGTTCGTAAGTGTTTAAACATACTTTATGTATTATAGCGTAGATAAAACATGATATATAAAGTATTTTATAATATTTTAGCATTTCTAACAAAAGCACCTATGTAGAGTATCATGCAAATCCAAATGCAGTTAAAGTAGTGGAAATACAATGAGTGAAATTGTATAAAGGAGATTTTTTGGTAACAAAAATGCTGAATTTCAAATGTGTTGAAGAATTATTTCAGAATTGTGGTTTAAATACATCAGCATAAACCAGAAATATCTTACAAAGGATATTAAATACTTAACTTTATGCTTGGATCTTTTGCCATACTAATAAATCAGTTTGGTATGTAGATTTTTAATTTATTCATAGTATGACCCAGCAACACTGCTGCACCAGCCCCTTATATCCTTTCATTCCAAATTAAAATATACATCCTTCAACATGTTAGGAAACATACCTTCATTGTTTCCTGAAATGGACCAAATCAGTAAATATGTTCAGCAGTTTTTTTTGTTGTGCTTTTGGATTTCTTGTCTAATTAAGCCCATATCCTTTAAAAAAAATAAAATACTGGAACATTTCAGTACAGAAGGGAGGTCCAGAGTGCAATCCGCTGCTGAAAGCCAGGCTAGCGTCAGAGCTAGAGCGGCTTCGTCAGGGGCTTGTCCAGGCGAGTTGTGAAAATCCCAGTGGACAGAGCCTGCAGTCTCCCTGGCAAGCTACTCAAGCATCCTCGCTGTGAAGGGCTTTTTCCTTGTGACAACTCAACTTCAACTTCTTGCTGTTGCGTCTTGGCCCCTCTGTCTTCTTTATAACCCTTCTTTATAACCTCAGTATGTGGTGCAAAACTAGTGGAAAACCGCAGATCTAAGCGGTACGTTGATCCTTCTCTGGTGTGCATAGTACCTTTTTCCCTTTGGCTGTTGCTCCTGCACATGATGACTTGTGATTTCTTGGAGCAGACTTGGTCAGTAAGGATTGAGGCAAGAAAGGTATCACTGTCATTTTCTTCCCTACAATGTTAAGGTTTTGACCACTTTGAAAAGATTTTTAATTTTCTTATATTTTAAACAGAGGTGAAAGTAAAATCTGGGGGATTAAGATTACTGGGGGATTAAGATTACTTACTGGGGGAGTAAGGCGGGAGTTGTTGTGGTTGGGGTTTTGGGGGGGGGTTGGGATTTGTGTGGTGGTTTGTTTTGTTTTGTTTTGATTTTTTAATGTAACGAAGTTATTCCGTAGATGAGGAATTAACTGCTGATTATGCACACTTCAAGTACCCATCACTCTTCCCTAATCAGGAGAAACCTGCCTTTGCCTGAAGGGCAAGGAGGAAGGGAGGCTGGAAATGCCTTTCCACAGCGTGGAATGAGAGGGCAAATACCACGTAGAGGCGGAGCTCAAGTTGTGCTGGCAGGCGAGGCCGCGCGGCTAGGCCCTCGTTCAAGAGATGAATATGGCTCTTCAGTGCAGTAGGAGTCCAGAGAAACTGGGACACTCTATTTGCCAAATGCAAAGAGTGTAATTTTGAGTGTATTTGTTTTAGATGAAGCCAAAATACAAACAAATAATGGACTAGGAATTTGGAAATCCCAGCTCTGCTGATGATTCGCTGGCTGCCCTGATTCCTCACCCAGGTGGCATCACAATGTCATTTAAATTAAACAGAAAATAAAATTCTTGAAGGAATATTTTACAAATAGTGCTTTTTGGACTTTTCTGAAATGTACCAAGCAGTTTATCAACAGTGATTTTTTAATGGGAAATATTAATGCAAGTTCATGATTCATCTTATTTCAAAGAGCGTCTCACATTTTAATTCTGACTGTGGATAGGAAAATTAATTTAGGCAGTTAGCATGGATGCCTTATTTACATGTGGATTCTAATGGTTCCTGCTTTATCTCTTGGAGAAAAAATAAGAATAATTATTAAATAGAAATGAATACTCTGGAGTTACTATTCTTGTGGTCGTCTTTGTTCTTGTTTAAGTGTAAATGCTAAATCGAGCAGTTTTATATAAACTTCTCAGGTGATCTTGTAAATATGAATTAGTATATATTTGTATATTTCTTCAAGTTCAAAGACTGGAGATTTTTTGTTTCTTTTGGTCTTTTGGGTTAGTTTTTTGGAGGAGGAGTTTTTATTTGTTTGTTGGTTTTCAAAGAATGCTCTGTATTCAGACAGCAATAAATGCAGTGTGATTTTCTTTAGCAGTTAAAGAAAATAAAATTTGCTTTAGCAGGGATTTTGCCAAGTTCTACATTATTTTTAACAAGATGTAAGACTCATTTCTAGCTAGGCCAATTTTGAATCTCTTTAATAGATGACAGGAGGATAAGCCTTTTCTTTAGAAAATCACTCAGGTAGCGTGTCTTGGGCCAGTTACTTCACTTATAATGCATATTCACGAGTCAGTATCAGTCGTAGACTTTGATGAGCAGTGAAGGAATGAGTCTTTGCCCTTTGTAACAGTGGCAAAATGTCCACTCAAACAGAAATGGACTTGGACGGTCAATGGATTACTCTGCCATTTATTTATATATTAAATTCTGATGAAAATTATTAAAAAGTTTGCAATTAATCATAGAAGCATTAAACTAGTTCTTCACCAATAGTCCTATTTCAGAGTTGAGCTGCACATTAAATTTCATATAGTATGGATATTGAAGAGGTCTTTGCCTGTTCAACAAAGAGCATAAGGCTGAGTGGTTTGAGTTTTCCAGCCTTAAGCCTCGAGCTCCTGATTTCTCCTGCTGTTGTGCTGTGTCTCCTAGGAGGAAAATCTTGTGTTTCGTCTGGTTATCCATGGGTCATTTACAAACAAACCTCTAAAACTGTAAATTTATGTTAGAAAATGTGCTTTGTTTTGTAAGATAATAAACCTTCAATGCTTTGGAAAGGTAAATGTAGCAAAATTAATATGAGTGACTGTTATGTCACTTTTTTAATCATTGAGCAATTGGATATTTGTAAAAGTAACTCTATGTAGAAGGTTTTAAGAAAATAAACTATATTTTTCTAATCATTTTATGATATGTATATCCAGATGATCACCTTACCGTCAAAACTGAATGTATAAGCAGAATTCATTATCTGCAGGATTATCTTTGTTTCACAAACATGTAGCAACATTTTCTCATTTGAAAAACCTGCAAAATTGCCACAGAAATGATTAGTGTAGTGGACCAAATGTGTGACCAGCATAGACTCCTGCTTTCTAATCTCGTGCTGAAACAGTTTAGCTTTCATTCACTGGCTGTTGAATACCTTCTGTACAGGCAGGTGTGGGTTGCAACATCCAGTTAGGTGATGTTCTGCAAGGTACATGTGCTGAGATCTGCTGGAAGGCTTATGGTTCTCCAGGAGCTGGAGGATTGGTTTAGGTCACATTTATTTGAACAGTAGCCTGAAGGAAAATCAAAACACTGCGCAAGAAATATGAATAATTTCTACCAGTTTGCACCAGAAGTCTGACCTGGTGAAATCTTAACACTGCAAACAGTAAAACAGCTAATTTCACAAAACTCTGAATTAACTGCTATGTCTTAGAGCTGATGGAAAGTTACTTTGCAAAAGAAAAAAGAAACTTTCGTGGAGGTAGACATTTGTCATCCCTCTACACAACCTTCCTACCCTGCACTGCTAATTTGTTAATTACAGTTATCAGCATAACTGTCAAATAAGTAGGTAGAAATAAGAAAAAGAGTGGGATTTTTGCAGTTGTATAACATTTTCTTAAAAATGTGCTCTCTCAGGTGTAATAGAGACATTCTCTTGCTCAGTCTGTTGTATCACTACTTATTATTTGTAATGAAATAAATAGTACTCCTCAACTTCTATCCTTTCTTGTTTCATATTACAAGAACCAGTATAGCAAGACCATGAAGTAGATGAAGCCAAAATAATTCTCACACACAGACACAAAATCATTTCATGTTCATTTGTGCTCCTTGCTGTTTCCTGAAATCACAGAATCCTTCATAAGGGCTCCTACAGTCGTCTTCCATGAAAGCAGGTGCAGAGGAGGGAGAAGGGGAGACAACAAAAATGAGATTGTTATGAAGAAGAATTCACTGTGTAATTATGCAAGATACTGCAGGATTCTGATTTATACAGGATAGTGGTTGTGGTTTTAATTGCATTCCTGCTTACTTATTCCTGCTCTTTAGAATAAATCTTAACAAACATATTCATGCAAAAATATACATATGCACGTGCTCACAAATATATGCACATATACAAATGTGCACACATTGTCTGCATTTTTTCCTGAAAAAATAAAGCACCTAAAAGATACAAGCAGGCTTAACAACTGCACTTATTCCTAAAATTGCTTCATAACTCCCATCATAAAGTTCCAAATGCAGTTTGTCGTGATATAACTCATAAAAAAACTTCCCTTTTGCTGGTTTGCCACAGCTTAAATTTTAAGGAATGTTTTTGTCAAAGCAAATAAAAGCGTGAGACAGAGGATCTCCAGGTGATATTTGGAAAGTTTGAAACATGAACTTTGTATTTGGCCTAGGGTGGCCTTTGAGCATTTGTGACCTTTTGGGTCACCATTTATTTAAAAAAAACAAACTAACTTCCAGAGTTTGGTCAAGTTACAAGCAATATGAAATTGTCACTTGCATGAACTCAAGAGAAAATTTGTAGTAGTTGATCTTCAAAAGAGTGTCTCACAGCTGGCAAGTTTCACCATACAGATGAGGATTTGAAGCTTTGTGGATCTTAAATGTGGAAGATACATTTTTAAAGAACTGTATGCAAAATAAGATGTGAAAACTTCTGGAGCTTGGTTGGAATTGGCAAGGTGTAAGAAGTATTAAGGTGCTAAAATAATGTAGGACATACAGCAAATCTGAAAGAAGACTGGGTCCTGTGCTAAACCATTTTGGATTTACAGAGCTCAGAATTGAATTTCTAGTAGTTTATAGTGACTCCAATATCCATGAGCATTGGATCTTAATTACCAGCTATAAAATGGGTGTGCTAATGCTATTTACCTCTTAGAAGTCTAGTGGGATGATTCTGATACATTGTGTGCGAGTTGTTGTTTGTCTGAGTATGACAAGGGATCTCCATCCATGATCAGGGCACCAGCAGTGGTATAATCATACAGGAGCAAGTGCAGGTACGTACAGTTTGCACACTTGAGCAGTATTGCTTTCTTTCACTCATAGTACTTACAGAGCCAGTGAGTTCATGCTCTTTTAAAAAAAATATATATTTTTTTTTTCTCAACACTAGAAGATAACCGTAGTTCAGCTACAATTAATAGCTGGTTTCTGAACTGAAAGATTGCATAGCAAATACATCTATAAAAACTACAAGAAAATCACTAAACTTAATGGGATCTCAGGTTTGTTTGGGATACTGAGGTGCTACATGTATGATTGCTTATAAATGTTGTGTAAGTAATACATTGCTATTACACTGGTATTTGAAAAATATATTTATTTCCCTTTTTTTCTTCTTTCCATCTAGGAATTGCTGATATTTTTACAAAATTTGCCCACAGTACACTGGGGAAATGAAGAAATAAGTGTACTCCTAGCAGAGGCCTACAGACTGAAGTTTGCATTTGCAGATGCCCCCAATCATTACAAGAAATGAATATAAAGAGCCAGAAATCATTAAGACCAACGTGTTCTGCAGTATTATGGCATCTGTTGTTCTGATTGTGCTTTCAGCTCATTGTTCTTCTCATTTGGATTAAGATGACCATTAAAATTCTGTTAGAATTTGCAGAATGAGAACAGAATACCAAAGAAATGGACAAAGCAGGATATGGAGCATTGAATGAACTTAAAAGTGAACTTTTTTGCTCAGCATGAAAAATGAGTTCAGAAGTTTATCATATAATTTTCTTCTTTTTTTCCCCTCCTCTGATTAGGAGAATTGCAGTCTGTCTAATTTATGTCGAACAATTTTTTTGCATGTACCTAAGACCTAAAACTTCTTATGGAATTATTTTCTCATTACCTTGGTGTCACCTGCTATGACTTTATCAGCCAGTTTTGATCAGTAAAAGTTATTTACTTTGAGTGGAAAGAAAGAACTTTTCCTAATTGTAAAGACCATATGAGACAGCAAGGCCTGTGTTTTGAGGTCTGGTTGTAACTCAGAAGATGCTGATATTCGCGCACCATCTGTTATTTTTCCATGGAATTAGGTTAGAATACTTCAATAATAGAAGAATATAGAGGGTTGCAATGGAAATTGGTGACATTTTCTAAACATGACTCAGTCTTGCAGGGTGCTGTAGAAGCTTTTTAGCTATAGAAAGGAGTTATTTAAAGCCAAAGACTCGTTTATAACACTAAAATAAATCCCTCTCTGTATATTTTGGAGTGTTTTTAAAATACTGAGTGAAATAGAAGACATTGTCTTGTCAAAGTAATTAAAGCTTTTCTTTCAAGGCTTTTCAGTATTTCAGCATGAAAGTTCACTTTTAAGAAACCTATTAAGAAGCGTGGCTTACAAAGCAAGATATATTTTTATCTCAGTTGTTGCCTTATTCTCCATTTCTAGCATGTTAGAAAAGAAAAATTAATATATCTTTCCAAAGCTTATTTGTGAAGTAATTTAATAACTTTTTTTTTCTGATTATTCGGAGGAAGCGAGAAGATAGTTCCCAACAACAGTAACAATATACTCAGATCACTTTTGCATCACTAGCAGAGTATAAATCCTCTATGACTTTATAGAATGAAATTAGTGTTCCTTCATATAATAATTTATTTTCAAGAAATCTTTTCAGATAAGAATTCTGATGTTGCTGTGTTGGATGTAAATAATTCATATTAATTGGTGCCTACCCTACACATACAGGTTAACAAGAGTGAGAGTTGCAATAAGCAGTATGCTGGAAGCTCAGAATTGGTATTCCTCAGTTCAGTTCTCGAGTTGCCTAACATTGCATGAAAAGTGTAGTGCACTTTTAAGTTTGAGAAAGAAAAGATCTTCAAAAGATCTTCATATGACTTGTTATTGGAAGGTTATTTTCAAGTTCTTAAAAATGTGTAGATACATTTTTTGAAGAAAGCTTTCTAGACATTTTTAGTTACATTACTTGTTTTAGGGGCCTTAGTTCTTGACAGTAACTTTATAATAATTAGGTGTTTCAGGGTAAATAGAATAAAATACATTTTTACCAGCGTGATTATGAAATCTGTATTTTAAAATTATATTAATTATTTGGTAGAAGAGAAAAAAAAAAAACAAATTAATGAGAAGCAGGAGTGTTTGGTGACTAGGGTGCATTTTTGTTCCACTGCTGTCAGCTGGAGTTTTCATTTGGGATGGATGGATACAAGTTCAGGCCTCCTAGATTGCTGCATTTGTGCCTAGAGTGTGTAGTGGATCTGTGTTTCTTAAATGTCTTATGCTGTTTTCTGTAACTTCAGTTCATGATCTAACTATCAAGATTTATCTTTATGTTTACAAAGAATGTCATACTGTGCCTAACAGAATATCTACCAATAACAGAAAAAAAAGAAACCTAAAATTTATGACCATTTTGCTTTAAACTTAGTATCTACAATCATTTGTTAATAGAAATGCATATTATTGTAACGAGAGAAGACACACAGCATTAAATGTACAATGTTGTAAGCGTTTTCTATAATTAACTTTTTTCTATTAAGGTGTTATTTAGGTAGTTACATGTAACATGGAAAGTTGACCCAAAGTTGTCTGCTGTGTCAGATGCTCCTGCATTTTAGGACTGGATATATAAAATTCCCTTCATTGGGTCCACAAAAGTTGTCTGCCATGTCTTCCAAATTCAACAGGTACCTCTTACTTCCCTTGGAAGAAAGTATTACCATTAGAGGTCACATTTACTATTGCGTCTGTGTCAGAAGTTGAATATTGTACTTGAGCACATTGCTTTTTAAAGATAGTGGGAAGTTTCCTAATATAACAGTGCTTATTTATGTAGATATAGACTTTTCTGGAAAATATGATATAGATATATAAAAAGCATTTATGTATCTATACAGATAGAATAGTTTTCACTAAATAGAAGGCCAACATTTATCTAAAATTTAAATTTTTCAATACTTTAAGATTTACATAAAATACTTCATTTTATTAAAAAAAAAAACAACCCACCTTACATTTAGCAATTCTACATCTCAGGTAAAATGTCATTGCAAACAAAACATTGCATAGAAAAGGAGAGAATGTTTTCATTATTACATCCCATGTACTTAATTTTTTCAAAATTCAAGATTCTGAATATTATAAAATTCCTTTGTAATATGTATTTTCTCATGAAGGAGGCATCTTGACACATCACTAGTGAAACCAGGCAGTAAATTCCTAGAACTCATGTGAAATGTTGAAATTGTAGTGTCTAAAATGTGTGTTAAAGAATTTCTGTAATAAAAATTTAAATAAGAATGTACAATATAAAAAGATTTACGAGTACAGTATTTGAAAAATGTAAATAATAAATTAGTTAACAATGTAAATACAGTACATGGAGTAGGGTAGAAATGTAAGTTGAAATATTATGTAACTCTGTAATATCTTATAAGAAATTAGTTTCATTATTTTTTTTGGCTCTGTTCCTTATGGAAAGGCCCATGAATTTGTTTTTAACTTCAGAACTACAGAATAGAAGTATCTGAAGTTCCATTGTATGCTTCTGAGAAATACTAACACTGAGGCACTGGTTAAAACTGTAAAACTGATGAAAGATGAGGAAATAAATGCATATTTATGAAGTGCTAAATAGAGTGGAAAGCTTTTTTTTTATTATTGTTTTCATCAAGCACATTGCAGACTACATCAAAGCATGTTTTTGGTGTGTTTGTGTTTTACAATCTCAAAACCCTGTATCGCAAGAGCAAAGGCAGTAGCAAAACCTATGTTCTCCATTACATTCCTGCAACTCTCTGCCCTTGCATCTTCTACATTCTGTGAGTTAGTAAGACACACAACTTCCAGAGGTATGTATCTGCATATACCATAGACGTACAAGATACTGAGCGTTTTCTGCAAAAAGCAGATGAAGATAAATATGGTACCACAGCAGAATTAAAGCAGGGGGCACGTGGAGCACATCAGGGCAGAGGAAAGAAGGGAGGTACAGGATTCTGTATGTCTCTGGAGGTGAGGAAGGAGAGGAACCTTCAGCTCCATGGAGGGAAACAGTAAAAGGTAGTGACAGGGTCAATAAATCTGGAAACTTAAGGATGATTTACATAGATTAACAAGCAAGGAGAGATGTCTTGTACATATGGGAAGCTCAAGTCCCTTATGTTACAGAGCTAGTGGGAGATTTCCAATAATCCAGATGACTCTAGTAAATAGACAAGCCTGGTTATATGGAAGGCAAAGTTAATAACTTCTCTGTTTAAAACTCCACACAGCATTCAGAGAAAAAGAGACATAGGGATGCAATGGGCAATCTTCTTATTACGTGCTTGAGTGACAATGAATTGTAATCATGCTGGTTTTGCACCTTGATTGAAATTTGTGTCTCTTCGTGTGCTGTAATCTTCTGAAGATCCTGCAGAAAATCAGCAATGGAGATTTTTCAGATTACTTTTTCAAAAGCGAAAGAGGTCAAGAAAGTGAAGTAAAGGTGTCGAAGTCTCACAAGGGAGAGAGATTGCTGGGAGACATAGCTGAAAGGTGTTTGTTGATTTTCACGTACAAAACCAGTCCTTGATATCTATCTGATGTCCTGGGCAGATACCCCGCACATATAAATGTGAAGCGCAACAGCAGGGACTTTACAGAGGTCTGATCTGCACTGTAGTGCTTTTAATTCTTTGGAGGTGGAAAAAGGATGCGAGGTGGAAAAGCTCCCAGTCCAGCAATCGCTCAGACGGGATTCTGTGCCATGGGAAAGAACTCCAGCTCAAGTGCTTCTAATGACTCTATGATGGAGAGTGAAGTTCCTGAGCGACTTAATTCCAGATCATTTGCATTTTTATAAGTGAAAGCTAAAATCTTGCATCCCATCTAATTCCTTAAGCCTAGTGTAGCTGAGGCAGCACTGGAGTAAATAATTAAAGGGCTATGGCACCATATCAAAGAGCCTTTTAACACTTCAAAGTCTTCTGTACATACACCACATTTGAGTCAAGACATGTACCAGAAATGAGAGGCTGAGAGAGATGTGATACTACAGAAAGCCCCTCAGAGACAGGTGCTCTGAAACGTAGACTATTTTTTTGGCCAAAAGAATTTCATACAATCTTCCAAATCAGAATTAGTTTGCACAGTTAGTAAAGTATAGTTGCTTGAACGGGACTTCCTCATTTATGCTTGTGATCAAGCTTCCTCAACATAGAAAACTAAAGTCTGAATTTGCCAGCTGTACATACAGAGATTCTCAGAAATTTATGGTTCAGGCACAAGCTTAAAGTCTGAACTACAGTACAAGTATTAATTTTCATAGAATCATAGAATCACATGGTTGGATGGGACCTATAAGATCATCTAATCCAACCGTCTTCCCACTACCATTGCTGCCAGAGCTACTAAACCATATCTTGTAGCTCCTCATCAAGCCGCCTCTTGAACACTGCCAGGGACGGCGACTCCACCACCTCCCTGGGCAGGCCATTCCAGTGCCTGGCCACTCTTTGGGAGAAAAAGTTTTTCCTCACGTCCAACCTAAACCTCCTCTGGTACAACTTGTGGCCATTTCCTCGGGTCCTGCTTGTTGCCTGGGAGAAGAGGCCAAACCCCTGCTCATCACGACCTGCCTTCAGGAAGCTGTAGAGTGCAATGAGATCTCCCCTGAGCCTCCTCTTCTCCAGACTAAACAATCCCAACTATCTCAGCCGCTCCTCGTAAGACTTGTGCTCCACACCCCTCACCAGCTTTGTTGCACTTCTCTGGACACGTTCCAGGGCTTCAATGTCTTTCTTGTAGTGAGGGGCCCAAAACTGAACACAATACTCGAGGTGCGGCCTCACCAGTGCCGAATACAGGGGGATGATTACCTCCTTGCTCCTGCTGGCCACACTATTTCTAATGCAGGCCAGGATGCCGTTGGCCCTCTTGGCCACCTGGGCACACTCTCGGCTCATGTTCAGCTGAGCATCAACTATCTAGAAACCTATGTCAGAAAGGGCCAAAATTTCTAGCAGAAGTCTACTGCAATGTCTGTTCATCTGCCTTTCCTATTAGATTAATAAAGATTCAGTGTACATATTTGCTTTGATTTTTCTTTTATGTATCTCTCACAACTGAGATTTCATTTCTGTGTGTCTGGATTTTGTGGCTCGATCCACTTTATTACAGATTTCTTATCCAACCATCACTTACCTATGCCTACTCAGAGATCCTTCTCATGGGAAGAAGTCCATTTTGAATTTCACAGCAATAGAAGAAGAAAATAAAAGCAAACAGAGAGATTTGAAGTGTTTTATTCTCATTAATTTCTGATTTCCAGAAAGACTGAAGACAGTGCACCTCTTGGGGTGTTTCGACAACTTCATCGTCAAACTCAGGATGCAGACTCTGATATAGAGTGTTTTGGAATTAAGGTGGGTTTGTTTTGGGTTTTTTTTCACATATTTCCATCTTCCTACAGAAAGAACTGGGATTTCCAGTGAACAGTTCCTGCTCCCAGCCCATTTGATCAATTCTATTCACTCTCTTAGCAGTAGCAGAAATACAAAATACGTAGCTGTCACGACAGCACACAGGAGGTAACAAGATGCCCAGGCTTATCAATAGTTAGGTGGCTATCTATCTCACTCGTAAAATGTCATTTTAACAACTAAGGCAAGTCAACAGACTTGGCAGTTTTTCATCCCTTTTGGTCTAAAAATAAGTTGGTAACTGCAGCTCAAAGCAATGCTTGTAGAAGCGCTTTTAGGCTGTAGTAACAATAGCCTATATATCTGGGGAAAAAAAATAACTTAGTCCTATACCTACCTGATCTAGTAAAAATCCTGAGGCATTAATGAGTATTTGCTGCAACCTTACAGAATATGTGATCTCACGCAAATAAATAATTCAGCTTTTGCATGCAGGAATGAATAAAGTTGGCATATCAGTAAAGGAAAGGTTTTGTTGTTATATTTTTTTCCCCAGATATTTTACCATTGTTGCGTCAGTGGAAAATTTTATGTAAGTTTGAAAAAGGAGTACATTTCTTTCCACTGTTGTCAAAATACTGGGTGGCGGACATGTTGTTCAGGTGAAGCAGTGGTTACATTCTCAGTACAGAGGCTACTCAAGAAACGATGCGAACATGTCCATGGTAGGGGCCAGCCGGTTGTTGAATGTGCAGTCATCCTCTGTGATGTGTAAGTTGAGATAACTTAAATCATGCTGGCTGATACTATTTCTGTTATGCACAAAAGAATAAGAAGAAAAAAGTCCATCTTTTCCCATCCAAGGCCACCTGTTTCTTTGTGGAAACTGGCATTCATTATGGAAATACTCTGAAAAACAGACAGAATAAGCTGTCAGAGCAATTTGAGTTAAAAGCAATTGAAGCCAGCAAAGAATCCCCAAATCCAACATGCACTCACAAGAAAAGTAATAAGCACAAAATAATTGCCCTGACTGGAGGACAACATAAGACTTGGTGTTGGTTAAGAAGTCACTTTGTTATGTTTATGCAGTTATTATCTCCCCAGTTTTACAGAATGTCAGAGTGTAGACATCCACGTCTGAGCTTGGCCCACACTCTTTTTGTAGTCAATAGAGAGAAACAGGTCCTTCCAGGTGCCATCGCCCTGCCTCTGGGTTCCAAGTGAGTGGCACATGAGAAGTTTATTTGTCTGTCTGCTGGCACCAAAGGAGCCTGGAGGACTCCTAGCCCCTAGCTAGATGTCAGCATTGTCATTTTTATATTTTGAGGTGGCTGCTAGCAATTTTGCTTTGAAACAGCATTTCTGTACATAAATTAAAAAGGATCACAAATTCTCTCAGATGTGTTTTTAAAATGCTCATTTGAAGTTCAAATTTCATGTTCACATGGCCCAAATAAGCTATAATCTGAAGGGCACATGGAGTTGTTTGTTGCAGCTATTGTACTGTAACATCAACCTTACTGAGCTATGCTTTAGCTCCAGCTAGATAGCGGCTCAGCCCATTAGCTTGCTGTTTGTATTTGCTATCTTTCCTGCTGTGAATTAACTATAGCCCCGTAGCACAGCCAGAGATAAAACTTAGTATCCTTGCATGCAAATTGAAGTAAGTGGAAAAAGAAATGTTGACAAATTACTTCATTTTAAAATGGGATCTTTGCACTGGCGTCTTCTTGCTACCACTTGTTATGTAAATAAATATTATAGGCTGCTAAGTAAAATATATAGGACACAATGTCCCATTCTGTCTAACCAAAAGTAATAGTAATGGTAGGATTTGCTCTTCCTATTTAAGTAGCGTCCAAACGATATAATCTGTTTTCTAGACAGTGAGGAAGATAAAGATCCTACTTCACAGGATGGACTGTGCATTTGTCAGTGTCCTGGGCGAAGGTGCTGAACAGCACAGGGAAGTGTTGGCTGGGATGGTGATACCTGGCAGGGAGTGAGGGCTTGAGAAATGTCCAGAGGAGGTCCTGTTTAGCTGACCAGAATCTCAAACCACACATTAGCATGAAACTGTTTTTACTTCATATACCCGCATATTTCTGTGGAAGAGAGAAACAGTAATGCAGCAACAAAATTACCTGACACTCTTTAAAAAAAGAACAGCAAAAATCTCCCCCAAATTAGGAACCCACCAGTAACGTATTATCAATCCACAGGATAAACAGAATAACTTTATTGTTGTGAAACTAAACTGTTTGTTGAAGAACACCATTATGAAGCGACAGTATTAGTAATTGAAAAATTGGAGGCTATTGCTTAAGTTTAGCATGAGTTCAACAGCTATCTAAAAAGTACTTGCATATGATAGGAGTTGACATACAGTCTTTGCATATCAGAGGTTAGACTAGTTCTCAAAGCTTTTTTAAACCTTACATTCATATTTATGAATGAGGTTGTAATGTTTTTCCATGTCAGGAGAAAGGGCAAATTTTGGAACCTAAGGCTTCAAAAATACCAAGTCTTCATGTCTCTATGAAAGAGCCCAAAAAGCTCACTTTAAATTGCTATTCCTCAACTAAATTAATATCATTAATCTTTTGGCTTTCTTCTTGTATATACTGAGGGTATTTTATACAAATTTCTTATGAAGTATTGATGTAGAGAGTTTCTGTAAGACAGCAGTGGTACTCTCAATTTCAAACTATCAAGCAGGTCTAGGGAAACTACATCAAGTTTTATTGAGCAGGAATATTGTGAAGATGCATCTTTTAATTCTGAATTATTGCTTTCAGTTTGTTAGACTGCTCTGAGCTCTTCATCTAGATCCTGTTGGACTCCTTTCTGACAGGCAGGACAACTGCAACTTTTATCTAACGTAGAAGATACCAGAAATGGTTGGAGGAAGACGGTGGTTGGACGGAATAGACGCTGTAACTGGTAATGTACCATGGAACTCACCCAAGGTACCTAGCCCGTATCTATACAGAATGGATTAACAGAGCTTCAATGAATAGCTGTTTGATTTCAAACAGCACAATTTTGGGATTCTGAGGCCCAGCATGTATGAGAATATATAATGAAAATATATATTTTGGACAATCTCTTGGTGACTAATAAATAGTACCAGCTATGTTTTAAATTCAGTTCAAAAAAAAGCCTCAGAGAAACATTTGTGTATACTTTTTGGATTTTTTTGTCAAATCCAATTTTGGACCTTAAGTGTTAGATCTGTAAAAGCACCTTCCTAGTCTGTCATATTATATGGTAACTTTATATTGTATACAGTAAAAAATATTTGAGTATTTAGTAATAGCACAAACTTCAATCACCACTTTTATAGAGTCTTCTTTATAAGCTTTTTTTTTCTTTCTGGCTTTTAAGACACACTAACAGGAGCTGCAGAATAAGGAAATGGTACAGCATCAGCTTCTGGCTTATTGAAAAGCAAGTGGTTTTAGCTTCAGAAGTAATTGGTAGGTTTATTTCTTGGTTGGCCTGAGTGAAAGGAAATGTAATTTCAGGATCTGAAATCAGGTTCCAGTACCAAGATTCTTTTTTATTAAAGGAAAGAAACAAATTGGGGTAAAAAAAAAAATACTGATAGATCTGAGGCAGCCCACAGCATAAGAGCTGCCAGTGTCTGAATGGAGACTAAGTGTTGCTTATGTTTAAAGTGTAAATTAATTTCCTCTCTAGAGAAATGAAGTAGCTCAAAGCTATGAAAATCTCATACGTGAACAAGGACTATTAAAGAAACTGCCAGTTAAGACAACTGATGGAATAAGTGCAGCAGGGGAAGAAGATTGAAATTTATGGTGACTAGGCAAAATACATCAATGGAAACAAAATACATCTGGAGTTTCACAACCTACAATAGGAGATGATGAAGAGAAATAGCCTGAAAACCATCCAAAGAGAGAAATACTACTCTTTTTTGAAGAAGAAAAAAATAAGGAAAAGAAGAAAATACAAAAATTAATCTAACTGGATAATCTGTTGAAAGGAAGTCCAATACATCTCAAGCCCAAATAAAGATAGTAGCATCATTTGGATTGCCTTGGATGGCACTACAAAGAAAGACAGAAGGCAAAGCATATTTTGAGGCAGCTATATTGTCACCCAAAAAGGTATGATTCACAGTACCCAATTTTAAGCAGCTACCTTGCTGCCCACATTACTCAGCTTAACTTGTTAGATTGCTTCCAGAGACCATGAAGAGACAAACATACATGGACAGTTGACAGCCTCTAATCTATGTCACTCTGCTCCCAGTCACTCTGTGGCAGAGAGGTGGTAAGAGCTGAGATGGACTGGTCAGCCTCATGAAAATGGGCAATAGGAATACCTCCCCCTCCCATTCCATGCCATTTCTGAGGGAAAATATAAATAAATAGCTGGCCTAACTCTTCTGCCTTTTGAACTAGAATTCTCTCCAAGAGCTTTTCCTTGTCAACAAAGACACTCTCTTGGTCAGTTAGAAACTCCTGCATTAGAGGTCTGTAATGCAGGCACTTCCAGTTTACTGACATGCTCTAATACTTCAGCAAGAAACACAGACTCTTGAAAAATGCAGTAATTTAGGTTGTTGGACACAAATACAGATGGCCACTACTTTGATTCAATGTTTTGTGGTGAGCTGATGCAGGGATGATGGTGTCAAAATCAAACTATGTAAAAAATAAAAGATTTCTCAGTGATTCTAACTAAACTCTAGTGATTCCCTGAAATTAAAAGCATTCCCTGAAGCATCTGGTGCTTCACTCCTTCAAAGAAGTTTATGCAAAGTGGCTGTTGCCTTGAAACATTTATTTCTTTACCAGGTCCTTGAGCAAAAGCAATCCCACAAGCCATTCCCATGAAGGAATCCCCTCCATCTGACAGGAATTTTGCTGATTTTATGAAAGGTGGATGTACACAATCTTATCAGACCATCCTTGGGAGTAGCAAGAACTCTTGGGGAATGTACTCATTTGTTTCTTCCAACTTGGGTTCACTGCATAAGCAGAAAAGCCAGGTGGGAGGAGACACTCATGCTGTTTCTGTTGCTGTCTGTTTTGCAAGTCTAAGTCTCTCAATTTCTTTTTCTTTCAAAATAAAAATTTTATCAATACATGCTGAATGATTGAAACAGAGTTTTGGCAGAGTTGTAATTTGACAAAATTTTGTTAAAAAAAAAAGAATCTCCAAGTCTCTAGAGAGGTGTCTCTGGTCTTCAGATGCTTTGGCTGTAAGAACACTTCGGAGCTGGTACACGGGAGGGCGCATCTTTCCTACAATTGCACAGAGCCAGCAGCTGCACTCCTAGCAATCAGCTCCCGAGCAGTAGCTCTTTATTTCTGAGCATACAAAAGAAGACTTTAGCAGTCAAGTCTCTAGCTATAGACAAGAATAGTAAAAATAACCACAGTCCAACAGCTTATGCCGTACAGGGATAGTTACATTAGAAGCCAGTCTTCAGAAATTACTCGCTTTCCTTCAGTGTCAGGGTCAGTCAAAAGAAATTTGCTTAACCTGCCACGATGCTGTTTGCAGAACCAGGAAAATCCAGTATTTGTTTCTGTTGCTGTTTGGGGACTGGTCAGATCTTACAGGACAAAACTGCAGGGGCGCAAATCTGGCAAAAATGTGGCCTTTATGTGGTGCTATCATGCTCTGCTTTGGCATATGGGCTGAAACTCCGGGTAGGAAAATCGCACGCTGAAAACAGCTACCATATGGTGAAATTAGTTAAATACCAGCAGCATTAAGGCCAGAACGACTTAATTCTGTGTACTAGTACTGTTGTATATTACTGGATGTCCCAGTCAGAATTAGGGGCCTCTGCGTGAAGTATTCAACAATCACTTTGCCTTGAGCAAACAAAGCTGGGAAAACAACAAACACTGGGATTTAAAAATCCCAGCCTAAAGCGACAAGCAGCACAATACAGAATCTCATATCTTGTTGTAAATGCCTCTGATCGTGGGATTTATCACTTTCCCACCTGTACTCCCCTAATCTAGCTACTTAGCCTCCGCAAGCTCATTTAGAGAGTGACTATCTGAATCCTTCAGCTGTTCACCTTGAGTAATACCACAGGGCCAGACTTCGTCTCTGCGACTTGGTTCAATATTGAAACGGAAGGAGACAAAAAGAGCATGTGCCTAGTGCAGGGATGAATGCCAATTAAAGTTTCTGTGGTTTCTTGGTTACAAAGACAGATACTGGCCAATGGTGTCATGAAGGAGAAAAGCAAAGTCACTCTCCTGCGTTGTTTTTGCACGAGGCAACACTGTCTCCCTGCTGCAGTGGTGAGACCACGGCAAAGTCCTTACAGAGACACAACCGACCCCTAAAAGTTCAGCTATGGTGTTTATGTCAGCTTTTTGAGTTTGAACTCCCTTGTTCTTAGGCAAGACAATTACCTCCCATAGCAAAAATTTCCAAGCAGTTCTCTCTCAGCCTTTGAAATCCATGGACTTGGACTAGCCACTATGGCAGTGCTTCTCCTAACAAACCAGAGCAATCAGTTAAAATGGCAGCAAAGGCACACAAAACCTTCTGAAACAAACTGAGGGATGAAGAAATGCAACCAGATACTTGTAAGGCCCCAGATATGTTAAAATCTGCCAACTAATTGTTTCCTTAATGGGATAATGCTTCTGCAGACTGCTGTTTGGAAATGCAATGGCCTGGAAAATGGAGGTCAATAAAACAACAAAAGGACAACCAGCATAGCTGAAAGAGGAGAGCATTTGATGGAAATAATTTAATCACCAAACTAATTCCTTATCTGTTAAGTAGGGAATGCCAGTTGGGAAGGCAGTGGAGCATGTCAAGTCTTACAGCTGAAGTCCTGACAATGTAGTTAGTTGTACTTTGGTGTAGAAACACATATCCTTTGGGATGGAGCAACTCTTCTAATGTTGTTTTTCTCTAAAAAATACAAAAATGTCTAGAACCAGTAACAATAGCTGATTTGTTGTTGTTGAGGCCAGGATTATTCTGTATATATGATACACTACCTTAACATTTTACATCCTTACCAAGTTACCCTGTGTCTTGTGTACTTGATACCAGGTCTACCATAATGACTCTGGTCTGAAAGCTGATGAGAGACTCTTTGTGAATTCCTTCACAATCCTGCTGAACTCCTCAATTTCCCAACATAACGACACTCTATTAAGGTGAAGTTTAAGACACTTAGATCAAAGATCATCCCTTACAAAAATTCCTCCAGTGATAACTTGTCACTGAGTTCTCTTCCTCTGCTGCAGTTTATCCTGGCCGAAAAACTGCTTAATTGGTAGCAGAGGTTGCTACCTCTTACCATCATTATATGGCAAAATGTCATGTAATTCAGACCAGTTCTTTCAGAAAATCAAGGAACTTTGCTATATAATGTGGTCAAATACTATCTGCCTTATGAGAAGTCTCAAAGAAATAGTATAGCATCCAACGCAAAAAAAAAAAAAAAGGCAGTGGGACAATAATATAGCAGAAAACTATGTTGCTCATTGACTGGTACAGTCTGTAGACAGACAAGCTAATGTTACCTGGGATTTTTGAGCTACAGTCCTTCCTAATGTTAGTTCTTCTGTCCTTTTACATGTTTTCCATAGATATTTTTTTTCTAAAGATTCACTTTGACTTTGTATATACCACTTAATCTTTCAGAAATGTATAGTTAAAATTGAGCTAGGAAGTATAGCTGCAGCTGTCCCTCCCAGATAAGGGATGGGAGTATTCAACTTTTTGTTTGTGGCAGAGAAAGGCTGGAGACCAGCCACTGTTTAGCTGTATCAGTGTTGTAAGGTAGACTCTGAGGGTACTGAGCAGTATCATATGTTTGGACAAAGTGAGTCAAGCAAAATGACCTGCACAGCTTAAGCCAAGGATGTTAGCGGGGAGAAAACATCACCATCAGATATGTAGCTCATCAGGATCGTGAGATGTGAGGAGTCCAAAAAGTCAAGAGTAAATAGTCAATAAATAACGAGATGCCATGCTTCAGGGTTAAGAATGTTGCTGATTCAATATGATGTGATTTAACTGCACGTGTTTTCTGTTAACAAACCCTTTCCAGCACAGTCTGGGAAGTCTGATCATCATTTAGGTTTTCATGTTCTCTGCCAAATGATGCAAATACTATGTGTATGCAGAAATGGACTGGAGTGAGTAATACAAGCAGAAATAAGATCTATACCATAAAGGTAAGCTGAATAACAAAAATGTGAGATATAGCAAACTGTAGTGGAATTTCTTTCCTTTCTCTTATTAATATACTTCCTCAGCTTTGATGTAGCAAATCACCTTCAAACACAGGATGCATCTTGAAGGCTGTGGCTCTCTCAGAGCTGATGCTGTTCACTAATGACTTGCTGCTGCTGTCTATTGGAGAGTACTCTCATTAAACCTACAAGTCCTCTTTCGATCGGAGTGGTAACCTGGGGAAAAGGAAACACATGATAGCTGCTGAGAGGTGTCATGGTGTGCTTCCACGACAGCTTAAGGTGATGTAGGACTAGGTAACTGTAACCTGCCCTTTCTCTGTAGACCAAGGCTGCACACCTCCATCCCCTCTCTTACATTAGCCCTGGCATCTCTCTGACTTCATGCAGATCCCATTCAGGAACTTACCTGGTTGAAAGTTAATTGTTTTATTTCATGGTAAGTTTTTGGTTTATCCAGCTCCCTGAAGCATTTAACTCCGCAATCAAATGAGTGTGTGTGCTGAAGTCACAGAGGAGAAGGGCATAAAAAGCTGGAAATGGGCAGGATTGTGGGACCAGGATAATTTTGATTTAGATCATCTTAAAACACATGCTAAGAGCCCTCTCCTGAGGCTCTGAGTGGGAGAGGCCACAGAAGTCTGATCTGCCAGCTGCTAGCTAACCTATGCTCACATTTTGAGAGCGTGTTCAGGCCTTTTGCTTGCTTTTTCCTCTACTGTGTTGTTCATACAGCTTAAAGAAAAGTGTTATTTCTTCTAGGCGGCTGTCTTTATCTGCTTGGAGTTTGCCATTGGACCCATGGAAAGGGCACCGCCAGCTCGTGGGCAATGAGGGCCTGCCCTCTTCACACAGCAGGCAACAAAGATGGCCATTATTTGCAGCATTTGGCCTTCACGCTCTAATTTACAGAGAGCAACACACTAGTCTTCACATGATGAAAATCATCAGTTCTGCACGAGGGGACAGCAGAGATTATTTACACTGCACTTTAAGTATGCTGCTCTCCCGTCCGCCCTGCTTGTCCTGGTCTTTGGAGCGGCCTTGCTCTGCCTCCTCCCCCGTTTCCTTTACTGCGCTTCCCTCTGTTTGCTGTTTGTTGGCACTTCGCTTTTCCAACTAGGACAATGTTTGCATACTTTCTCTTTTTACTTATATGTAAATGTTTTTTTTTTGTCTTTAGACTTTCAAAACGTATTATAAACAAACCTTTTTCAAGTCCTGGCTTGTGTGCTCATTTAAGCAGAGCCTCTTACATAAAGCATTCGCCAGAAATCAATCTCCTCTCTTTGGTTAGCATATCTTATATTAAAAATCTTGTTTAAAAATCCGCACCATAATTCTTACTCCTTGCTTCCAAAGCCAGTGGATAAATCCTGCCACAATCGTGGGCTCTGTTGTACGACAGCACATTTATTATGTGTAATTACAAAGCACACGAGATGTTATTCGATGTTGCTAGCTTGGCTACAGTGGAATTCCAGCACACATCTGTACACAATTTATAGTTGCTTATAACATATGCTAGCACACAGCGTGTGAACAGCTAGAATTTAAACTCAGATCCTGCATGAGGCTCTTTACGAATCCGCTCACAGCTGCTGCCAGAATTGCTTGGCCTTGGAAAACAGGAAGAGTGGAATTCTACTCAAGGAAAAGTGAAGGTGGGTCGTGAATGCCAAGGCTCTAGGGAAGGGACAGAGATTAAGCTGACTCTAAAATAACTTTCTTTTTCTTCAAATAGGGATATGGTAGCTTGTAGAAGTTATTTCTGAACATTCAGTTTGGTTTTTTTTTTCAAGAGATTAATGATTGCCTGACAAAACAGGAAATAAACCCTCAAAGTGTAAGAGAAGGTGGTGATTATACTGTGAGATGAAATTGCAGTGCCTATACTGGACTATCATGGAGCCTCTCAGAATATGTTCAGGGATCTTATAGAAACATTAAGCAGCTGTTGAGATATTTTCTTTAATAATGCACAATGTTATTACTCTGAAGAGTACTAGCACTGACATCTCCAAGCTGATATTAGAAGAAGAGCAGACTACTTTCATTGTATTATTCACTATTTTGTATGTCAGCACTGCCACTTTAGCTTTCAGGCTCTGGAGACAGGTTACATTTACTTCCGTGTCTTATGCTCTGCAGTAAAAACTTTCAGGCAACAGGAGAATACTATTAAAAAAGTAACCCTTCAGCTCTTCTAAATTTCATGAACTGAAATACATTACTTCACCTAAGCAGACTGTAAATATAATTTTTTTTTTCAGTAGCAAAAAATGCAGGTGTCTCTGTACATTGTGAAAACCAGACACTGCGATTTCCTGGTGTGGATGACTGAAAGTTTTTCTTCTCTCAGCTACTTCAGACAACTTGGCTACAGATTTGCTGTCTTCCATGCCTTGAGTTAGCTGCATCACTTATACCCATGTGTGGTTTGAAAGGTACTTCCTAGAAAACCCAGTCTTTGAGTGTCTGCTTTCAGAGTCCAGGAAATTTAATCACCATCCTGCTATCCTTTTTTTTTTTTTTTTGATATTTTGAAAAACTATATTCAGAACTGTGACAAAAACCTCAAGTGAAAAGGTTAAAAGTGTGCTCATGAAAGATTGCAATTTCGTTCCAGCAATGTGAAAGCATGTGGCTTTCAAATCGAAGTATTCCTAGTTACCTACAAAAGCTCCACCTGATTGTCTTCAAAGTCAACCTTTAAAGTCAAACTTGTAGAAGAGTGGATAATATGAGGATCCTGAAATTCATTGGCATCTCAGAGGTGGTTACCATCTTATCTAAACTGACTGTTGGTAATCAACTGCATGTATCAGTCTGGTTGTGACATCCTATTAAATGGATTAACAAGTCGGATATATATGTAGAGCTTGAAGTTTGCATGTGAAAAAGTTTATGTCTGCCTTTGCATAACATCCCTGGAAAAGTTCTTATGCTAAGTTAACACTTCATGAAACTGTGCCAGGCTTGGTTGCATCTGGTCAGCAATAGCCAGCTGAGAGTGGCCCTAGGCTTACCCGTGCAAAGTGTTGTAACAAGCAATTGTTTTATGTAAGGGAGGTAGAGATATTTCTGCTTGAGGTAATAAACAATAAATCAGGGAGAGTTCTGAATATGTGTTACACCCAAAGGTGGAGCTGGGTTGTGAAAGAAACCAAGACTCCCCAAATCCCCATCCTCTTCCAAGAGTACAAATGGAGGACATGAGGTTGGATGAAAGTTTTCTCAACAGAAGGGCTGGGAGTGGCTGGCAACTTCTCAGCTGGACCATGCTGACAGAGCAGGCACGTGTGAGGCATGCTTCGTTTCCCTTCATTTCTGTCCAACTGTTTCCACAGACAGCAGAGTTGTTCTGCTTGAATATGGTATACAGATTTGCTTTTGGTTTTTCCTACCCTCTCCTGAAATTAGTTTCAGAGTAACTGGCAAAACTGCAAGGCTCCATCATTTTTGGGTGGTGATCTTAAGGACAGGAGAGGGGGTTCCTCCTCAGCTGACCTGAACCATCTCACTTATTCCCAGCAGTGAAGTGCAAAGGTCCAAGAAAGGATGATCCTTCAGTGACCATCACTAGTCAGGAAAAGCATCTAGCATGCAGTGGGAAAGCAGGAAGGATGAAGGAACAAAGGATGTCAGTGCCGCTAGGAACTGGCATCGCATTGAGCTGACAGATTGTCCTGGGTGGCCCAGGTGGGACCTGACACCTGGGTTGCTCGGCCAGGGGATCCACATAATTCCTGGCTCCCCAGTTCACGTGCTTCAAATGATGTGTAGAGACTGGTGGCTGGGGTACAGCCCTAAAGAAGTCCATCGTGCTGGGGGCTGAGGATGAGCTGGTTGAAAACCACAAATATTCCAGTGAAATCCACTCTGACTGAAAAAGATCTATAAGATCCTTGTTTCTCCTCAGTGGAAGGAGTCATTGATACTGACTTAGTTCCACAAGAGATTTCATTTTCATTTTCTGAATGTTTTCTGACACAAATTCTTTCTAACAAAAAATTATCAACAGGCTATATAGAGTGCCGAAGTTATGCTCAACCATTGATCTGCTGTCCAATGATGTTATGGTCAAAGTGGATCACTACAACTGTCTTGTGTGCTCTGCTTTAAATACATGCTTCTAGCCTCGCCTCAAAAGCCCTACATTTTCCCTGTATCTTCTGGTCCAGTCAGAAACTGAAATTCAAATACTTTAAGTAATGGGAAAATATCTTTTTTTTTTTTTTCTTTTCTTCTTTTCCATTGCTCTAGCAATCACAAAGAGGTTTTAAAATTTTTTTCTACCTTGTTTGTCATGCACTAGGAAGAACTTTGCCTATGGACCTCAACACTGTGAAATGAATTCAGTTTTATAGCTGATGTGTCTCAGAAACAGGTATTTGTGACATTATGTTGGTAGTTATAGAAATCACTGAAATAGAAAACTCTTGTTATGCACTGACCATTGCAAACCAGAGTTATGTATTTTTATTCCTTGCACTTTAGGAAGCAGATCCATTGATTAGGGGTGGCTGTCATCAATGAGTGCTCCAGAATTCATATGTTAAACGAAGTGCCACTCATGGGTGGGCAAAGGTAGCAACTTCCAGCTTCACAAAATCTCTGCCTCCTTTTTCAAGCTGTGCTGAAAACCCTTTTCTCATTTAAGCTAACACTTGAACTGGTGTTCATCACCAGTAGAGAAGGATTCATTTGGAGGTAACACACCTTCTTTCTAAAACATTTGCCAGCTTAATTCTCAGAAGTACTGTGCTTTCCTGGTTTCTTCTGATGATAATGTCGGCTGCATTTGTTCTGACACTGAGAGAACTGAAATGTCCTGAATGACAGAACTCCATCCAAATCCCATTAAAATCAATGGCAGCCTTCCCACAGACCTCGAAGAAAGTCGGACTAGATGTGTTTGTGATTGTATTTTATCTTTGCTCCACGGTTCCTCAGAGCACATATGTTTATTCATAGTCAAACTGATTACAGGTCAAGATTTCTCCACATAAAACTTGACCCTGCATCTGAAAGGAATTAGTTTCTCCTTGGATAGTACTTAAGGTGAATTACAGACTTTATTCCTTCAGAGTGGACTTGCTTATCTTTAAAAAAAAAAAATGTTTCTTTTTTATCTAATCACAGGACTTGCTCATATCTCTTTCTTGAACAGTTGCAGTAAATCTTAGCAGGATTATCAGAGTTTTATAGGCTTCTGGAAGCTTTGGGTTTGCCTTTGTGCTGTTAGGCAGTGCAGGCATGAGAGGATGAATCTGCATCACACCTAACACCTGCCACTTCAAATCCTGCAGTGGCAATGGGGGTGTCCCAGTAGGATCACCCAGTGACTGCAGACTACAAAACACATGATTTTTCCTGCAGCCACAAAAAATTAATTCATGTTTTGTCATAAACTTACTATACCATGCTACGATGCAGACAAAATATGAGAAGGTTGGAGACTATGACAGAATAAAAATGAATTTACTCTGAAATTAAGTAGTACTATGGTAGGAGACATACACGTAACTTAAACTAATGTGTTGTCCAAGGAAAAGGATTATGTATTCTTCCTTTTGAGTAGAAATGCCTTTGATAAATTATTCTTAGGGCTCTGGAGAAGAGAAAAGGTGTATTAATGCAGGCACGAACACTTTCATACGATTTCATTCACTGTATTTTTTACATTCAACAGGTAAAAAATAGTTTAGTAAAATAGGGTTATCAATGAGCTGCGAATGGCACTAATGCTCCAAAGGAATTGCCCTTTCTGCTGTCCTGGGGGAGAGCAGGTGGAGGAGTGCTGGGAGGCTGTAGTGACACCAGTGAAGAAGAATGAAATGTCATCTACACCTCTACTTTACTTTCCAGATCTCTAACTAGGTGACAATGCAACACAGATGCATTCAGTGACAAGTTGAGCTGTTATTTGTTTTGATGAATTTATGCTCTTTAAATAAAAAACTGTTACACATTTTAATTAAAAGGTATGAAGAAGTCATTTGTGAAAAGGTCCAATTATGGAAAAAAAAAAAACAACCACCACAGCAAGGCTCCAATTTAATGCAAACCTTCATGAGATAAAAAAGGCCAAGTACGACTTTTAATTATAAAGCTATTTGATTTATAATTGCAGATGGATATGTTTTATTAAAAACGATCCTAAAGTAATACTTCATGCCAAGCTTTAAGAATATGCTAATATTTAATACTAGCAGCCAGGCAAAAAAAAAGCTTTTTTTTTTTTCAGAAGTGTCTCTAATTATTGCTAGAGAGTAGATAATTACAGATTCTTGAAACCAAGACCCAAATAATTGGACCACAATTCAATATTACCTTAAATGACTACTGACTGCAGCATCATATCCTATTGAAAACAGCTTGAGAACATCACCTGAAAAGAACCTGAGTTTAGGTACTCAGTGGATGGCTTCATGCAGCACTACGAGCCAAAGTGTTTTAAACGTGGTGGTATCCACCACCAGTTCTGTAGTTCCTAGCTATGCACTGCTTACTTTGTGCTGGATCTAGCACTCACCAGACCAACCTGTAATCTCATTAAATGTACCCAGGAGAAGACTAAACCCTAAAAAAAGTTTTAAAAAAATACTGGATAAGTGAATTTAACACATCTCAAACAAAAGCTTGCAGAATGCAGGGATCAGATAAAAGTGACTAGGATCAGGGAGAAAGGAAAGGAGGAACGCAAGATGGGCGAGTGAAAAAGAAGGAAATCTTCTCCCTCTTGATAAGCTGTGTGCAATTCCACAGCTTCAGACACTGATTGGAAGGGGTATATGGAGCTCAAGTGCTTTATCCTTTTACCTGGCTGCTTTATTGTCAGTTCTTGAGATAAAAAGTGTGAAGTAATCATTGCAAGCTGCATCCACCTTTGTGACTGACTTCCTAATTTTGCTTTTTAAAAAATTTGTCTCTCTTATCTCTCTGCAGTCTCTAATTCCTCTGTACAAATGCCACATCATGGAAAAACTTTGGAGCAACAGTTTCCATAGGTTAGGCAACTTAATGAAGATCCTGCTTTTCTTGCTTGTGAACCAAAGGTTTCCCCAGTCCATCAGTGCACTGGTGGCATCTTAATTTGCACCTTAGTGGCATCCTCCAACACCTTCTTATAGTAGCTGACCAGGGTGGAAGAGAGGACAGAGGCCTGAGGCTTCCAGAAGCAAGGGCTCTGCAGGTTAAGATGATGATCTTCACAAGAGTTTTCAGGGTATATTTCCACGCAGATTTTTTTTCTTGGGGTGCAAGGCTTTTCACACCCAACCTGCAGTTTAGGGCACCCCCAGTCTCACTAATGCCATGATCTAAACAACTTGTGGAATAGGATCCAGGTTAATTACTTTGAAGTGCTAGTTGTTGTGGGAGTTTTTTGTTGCTGTTGTCTTTTTCTTTTTTTTTTAAAGCACAGCCATTTTACTGGTCCAGCTTAGAATATTTTCCCAACAGATACTAGTGCAACTGATGGGTGCAGAAAATTGCAGTTGAGGAGGATGGACAGAATGGGAACTTCAGCCTTTGCTGCAGAGAACTGACATCTCATCACAGCCTGAGACTGGATGACCGAGATGATTGATTTCAGCAAGGTCAGTCCAGTTCCCTCATCCCTTTTCTCACTTTGGGATCAAAATGTAGCAGTTGCAGGTCACACATTTTCATGCAGAGAGGGCAGGACAGTGGTGGGGGAGAAGTGTTATTTAGGGTGCCATGCACAAAGGCGACTGCCATTTATCAGTTATCAGTGGTATCCTTTTCTCAAGAATACACAGAAATTGGAAACACTTCTCCAAAAATCTGTCACAAGCATGTTGTGACAGGCTCGCTATCTTGGTCTCAATGGAGTTATAATAGCACCTTGTTAAATACCCCATTGATTTTAGAATTGCTGTAATAGCCTATCAGTATTGCAGGGTTCTGAGTGTCTGTATTGATCTCAGTGGCTGGTCTTGCACTCAGTCTAGATGTCACACAGCAGGGGTTCTGTCAAAGTCATACTGTAGGATATTTGAAAATACAGGTGCAGGAGTGTGCTCTTTTACTTGCTGAGCATGACTTTTTAGGCATTAATCAGCTATAGTAGTCTGAGACTTTGAGTCATATAATATGTCATCTTCCTATTTCTTTAATAAGATTTTTTTTCTTCTGACAGTCCTTTAGAACACGTTAGCTTACTGTTAGAGAGGTGTTCACTTGAAAAATGTTTTTTAAATATTAATTATATTTTATAATCTTTGTTTAGAAGAGGGCAGTCAACAGAAATGGTAAAACAAGACCTTCTTGTCTCTCTCCTTTCTTTGGCAGGACTTTGAATTTTACTCCAGTGAAATACAGTTGAACTCAGCAGTTGTTTTGATGGCTGATGCTCTTATTGTTTGGGTAAGCAGCTACCAGTCAGTTAAATGCAGTGAGGCCAAAAGCCAAATTGATTCCTTAATGCACGCGCTCTGAGAAGTCACACTAAATGATCTCAACTTTGCACCATGGATGCATGAGTGTGCCTCTATTGGTGACAAACACATTTCAAAGTGACCTTGATTATTCAACAGCCACATGCCATGGCATGAATTCCTGAATAATAAGTTGACTGCCTTCAAATACAACAATCTGGAAAAAAACTACTGCAAGGAATAAACTTATTGTATATTTTTCAGTCTTTTTGGCTATTAGGTGTCATTACTGATGCCTAAGAAAGAGGTTTATTTGTGTCTGTAAGGAGCACGAGGCTCAGATCTTCACACTTCTGAGGTTACTTAAGGTTTTCAGTCCTTGAGCAAATGATCCCTCTTTCAGTGAATGAGCAGAGCTAAACAGCAAGAATTAGTTTATGGCTTCTAAGATAGAGAATAAATATCACTACCAGGTATTCTTTTGGAGGTCGGGATGTGTTTCTATTTAACTACAAATGACAACTGCAGTGAGGTTTCTGAAGTCCCTGCAGAACCCTATTCTGTCCCATTCATTCTCGAGTATATCCATCTGAAGTGCCAGCACGGCTTGCTGGCACAGGCAGAATGCTTGGATTGCTGGTTATCGCTGGATACCAGGTAGCAGATATGGACAATAAGGGAATGACTGGAAAAGACATTCCTTGAATATTCCAGAACTTATTTACTGCCAAAGACAGAGGGAAGACTATACGTTCAGACTAGAAAAAATTATGTGGCCAAGAGGCACATATGTTAGTATTTAGCAGCTCCTGAAAAAAAAAACCTAGAGAGTTCTGAGGCAACCGTAAGAAAAATCATTGTCATGGGGGAAACATGATGAGTAACATGCGTGTGTGTATTTCTAGTCACTCCTGTTCAAGAATTTCTGTGTTGACTGGGTGCAAGAAAAGGCGAGTAGGATCGAGGAGCAGAAAGTCTGCTTTAGAAGACGGGCGCTCAGCTTCTTTAACCTAGCAGAAGGGAAGCTGAGAAGGGGTTTTCTCTCTGTAAATTCATCAAATACATATGAATAGTCCTAGGGGAAATGCTGAACAAACAACAAACATTGAAAAATTGAAATGGCTGCTGAAAAGAACTTCAAATATGATTAGAGGCTGGAGAACAGGCCTAATAATATCAAGTTTAAAGAGATTTCTATGGTTAGCTTTATCAAAAAAGACAGAGAGATGACTTGCTCACAGTGTGTAAGTACCTCCCAGGAAAAATACATTTGGTACCTGAGAGCTGTCTCAAGTAGCACAAGCAGATGTTGAGCATCCACCGCCTTGAACCAAAGCTGGAGGAGTTCAGACAGGAAACAGAGCTCAGATCTTCAACAGCAGAATTATCTCTCACAGGAAACTATCAAAGAGAGTGCTGAATGTTTCATCTCGTAATACTTATCTAGAAGACACAGTTCTAGCCCAAAGCAGTTATTGCTCCATGCAAATGGCTGTTAGGTGAAATTTCACAGGCTGTGACTTTGAGGTCTAAGAACAGATCCTACAACAAAACACAGAACACATGGCTCCTCAGGAAGAAAATGCAGGTAAAAAGTCAAAGGCTTACAGGCAAACACATGGACTTTCTCCTCTTCTTCTGAATACATTTGATTCATTGATTCTAGCTGTTTGCTTTACCTATAGAAACTACCGTGTTCCTGAACTAACTCATTGCCAGTCTCTCGTTCCGCTGCTGCTTAGAGACTTGTTAGTGCTCAGCCTCTCCCTGGCAGCCATTCGGATCAGCCCACCCAATGGCACGAACGACGTTTTACAGCTCTAAGTCACCTTCTTTTGTTCCTTTACCACTTTGTGCTACTGGTGCTTATAATCCCTTTTCCTCCTCACCTGCATAAACCAAGCTGTGACTATCTGGGCTGTGTCCACAACGGACAGACCTGCAAGCAGGTAACCTCGAGGCTGGAGGTCAGACACACTCAATATTACAGCTCACTGCACGCAAAATCCTTCTGGATAGCAGGGGATATTCTGGTGTCAACATTTCATTTCTGCTCCCACTTTCTAGACCCAAAGCAAATTGCTAACAGCACTTCCTGATAACCTTTTAAAATTAGAATGATAATAACCAAATATACACATATGCATAAGAAATACTTCACAGTAAAAGAAAAAAAGAAAAAAGAGTCCAGATCATTATTACAGAACTTTGATGCAACTGACCTCCTATTCGCAAACTGATTGATTTGCCAGCTGATCAATTTCCTGTGTGACATGGCACAAGGCATGTTTGCCAGACTGGTTTTCATGTGGAAAAATCCATAATTTGGAGACAGTTTTGCTCAGAATTCATGCAGAGCCATTCCCCTGTGCTATGTGGAAAAGAAAAACGGATGTTGACCTGTTATTCTGACTAAGCTCAGGATCTCAGCCAGCTTTGTGAGATGATGTCAAGTTTGCAGAGAACTCTGCTTACAAGCAGAGGATGCAACCAGCTAGCGTGGTTTGAAATCACAAAAGGCAACTGTGGCACTGCTCCTGCCTGCGGTCCACTAGCTTGCACCTAAGAGGGGTCTAAAAAGGTCACGACAGTATGGGAACCACCAGTGTTTGCTATGCATCATATTTCTTTCCACCCTTTCCAACATTTCTGTGGCATGTAAACGTTTACCTGGCATCTTCAGAAGCTGAAGATCTCTAATGAAAGCTCGGTAAATTAGTTCTGCATCTCCATGAAACATAGCTGCAGAAATGGGCATTTTTAGTCCTTCATTATGAACCTACCTCCATGAGATCAGGAGGCTCTGATTCACAATTTAATACATTTTCTGCTAATAATGAGATGAACTGAAGTAACTGCAAAGAAACTCAATTAGTATTGTAGCTAATAAAAATGATAGTTGTGATAGAAAAATGATTCATAACTGCAGAATGCGCTTCTGCATGTTTTTCATTACTTAGCCTGCTCTAGCTCTTGTAATCTAATATATCCCTGCACTTCTGAACCACACATGGCTTCCCACTGAGTAGCATCTAGAATTTGTGTCTACACCAGAATGGTTTTTACTGCCACTTCCCATGGCCAGTATCATCTCCTTCCACCAAAGGCAGTTGTGTAAGACATGACTCTGAGCACACACTTAGTATTTTAAGTACTGTTATCTGCTTCTGCACACAACAAAGTCCATAGAAGAAGCCACATAACAGTAAAATAAAACTTCTCTATGCTTCTTTCACCGCTTACTTGGCAACAGCCATGGCGGGTTTTTTTTCAGTTTCACAAACCCATGGGTGTCAAATGTTGCACATGTAGATTTGCCAGTGGTGTTCTAGTGTTTCATTTTGCAAAATAGGTTATAACCTACCTTAGTGCTGACTGAAATAACGAGGGGATTTTTCACAGAAGTGTTGATAGCATTCAGCGGCCATGGAGATTCCCGGAGAGGTTAGTGTGTAATTGCCACTTGTGACTCTGAAAAGCTCTTTCTCTCCTGGTGTCTTTTACAAATAATACTTTACTCTGATAGTAATTATCTTCCACCTCTCATAGCAGAAAGAATCATTCTGTGTTTCAAATAGCTTTTCATATTTTTATTTCTGTAATTAAAAAGCCCGATTTATTATACAAGCCTAATAAAAGATAATAGGAAACAAACTCAGTATTTTCAACTACAGAGATAAGAAGGAAAATGAGATGTGTAGTATTAAGAAGATAGATCCTTTTTCCCTGCATTCGCCAGAAAATTTGTTGCTGGCTTTACTGGACCTGTGTTAAGTCCCATTGAGTTCAATAAGTTGAGAGCTACAGTAGATAGTTTTGCATTTCAGAGTGCGTTTTTAACTCCAAAAAACGTTTCCCCAGTAATTGTGGTAATGTTTTTACTGATATAATTTGAAGGTATGATTATTTAAGAACAATAACATATGCCAGCGTGAACAGGTAACATTTGATGATGCAAAATCTCTACTGTGAATACATTATTATTGTTTTCCTCTATATTGTAGGAGTACATATACTTTCAGACTGGCAAGAAAGACAAGACCCTGAAAGTTGATTCTTGCCTTGCAGTAACGAGCTAGAACAACCACTGAACGCTAGGATGCAATTTCTGAAATAATTTGATTAACATTTTGCTTATGAATTTTGATTAGTACAAAGAAGACTGTAAAAAAAACCTGATTGTGGTACAGCATCTCTGGTGTAACTACGCTGATAGGAGCCCAGTAGGAATGATTAAAAAAAAAAAAAGACCTGTTGTCTTCCATTAATAATTTATGTTCTTTTCTTTGTAAGTGACCTACTAAATAGAAATAGAAGAACTGGCTAGAAATGTCTCAAATATAAAACTAGGTGCACAGTGACTTTCTATATCTCACTCCCAAGATTTTCAATTGCTCTACAAGAGAAGCTCTTTCTAGTCTGGGGAGTACATGGCCAGGGATCAGAGAAAACAGAGACATATGGCAACAGCTGTAGAAACAGCATGATCTTTTCCTTAATCCTTTCTGATGTATCTCAGCCTATCTGAAGGAAGTTATGACTACAGTGCAGAAATATGAAGACATTCCTAAAAGATATATATTTTTACTGATCACAGGGAAGCCAGTAAAATGTAAATCATAGAATAATAGAGACATGGAACAGTTTCAGCTGGAAGGGACCTTTAAAGGTCATCTTGTCCAACCCCCCTGCAAGGAGCAGGGACATGTCCAACCAGATCAGGTTGCTCAGAGCCCCGTCCAACCCGGCCTTGAGTGTTTCCAGGGATGGGGCATCCACCGCCTCTCTGGGCAACCTGTTCCAGTGTTCCACCACCCTCAGCGTAAAAAATTTCTTCCTTATGTCCAGTCTGAATCTACCCTCATTTAGTTTAAAACCATTACCCCTTGTTCTATTGCGACAGGCCCTACTAAAATGTTTGTCCTCATCTTTCTTCTAAGCCCCCTTTAAGTACTGAAAGGCTGCAATAAGGTCTCCCTGGAGGCTTCTCTTCTCCAGGCTGAACAGCCCCAGTTGTCTCAGCCTGTCCTAATAGGAGAGGTGCTCCAGCCCTCTGATCATGTTCATGGCCCTCCTCTGGACCCACTCCAACTGGTCCGTGTCTTTCCTGTGCTGAGGGCTCTAGAACTGGACGCAGTACTCCAGGTGGGGTCTCACAGAGTGGAGTAGAGGGGGAGAATCACCTCCCTCGACCTGCTGGCCATGCTTCTTTTGACTCAGCCCAGGATGCAGTTGGCTTTCTGGGCTGCAAGCACACATTGCTGGCTCACGTCTAGCTTTTCATCCACCAGGACCCCGAAGTCTTTCTCAGCAAGGTTGCTCTTAACCCCTTCATCTCCCAGCCTGTATTGGTACTTGGGGTTTCTCCAACCCAGGTGCAGGACCTTGCACTTGGCCTTGTTGAATCTCATGAGGTTCACACAGGCCCACTTCTCAAGCTTGTCCTGGTATACCCACCAATATTGGAGTTTCCATAGTCAAAATTCTCATTTTATAGCGAAGTGTGGATACTAACTCAGATTTTTAAATTATGAGAGTAAAAGCCCATCTCCACACACACGTGAAAGAACAGTAGGCAGCGTGGACTTTTATGTCCCTTTGGGATGGCCCTTGGTACAGGGAGAGATGGCAGCCTCCCCCCTACCATACTACAGGATTCAGCAACTTCTAATGAAGTTCAGCCTCCGTTCCTGGCAATTTCACAAATGAAACCATCCAAGGCAAGGAAATACCATCAATGCAATCCCAGTCTCATAAAAGAGTGGTCAATAATGCTAAAACTCTTCCTGTGGTGGGCAGCACTCAGGAGAAAAATGAGCTGCTTTGTGACGCAGGGGTGAAGCACCACAGCCCCTGTGGGAAGGCTGCTAAGCTTGAGTCCCCTTCCTTTTGATGGGACTGGATGGGGTGACAGAGTCCAGATCTGGGGGATTCCAGCCCTGCAGCAGCCCACAGTAGCATTGCCTGCACACCATGGAAGGACCATTGCCTCCTCCACTCGTTGGTGTCCAAAGGAGACAGCAGGGAGGAGCTGGAGACAACATGGTGTTCAAAGATGCTGCAGAATCCAAAGCCTTGCTCCCTCCAGAGGACCCCTGGTTGCTTTCAAGTACTGCTGCACCCTGAACTGAGGAATGATAGTAGCTGTAAGGGAAGAAGGAATTAGTCACTCCGTCTCTACATTTACATCATTATTTCAGCTAAGTTTTGTTTCCAAAGAAACTTGTCAAAATATTCCCTAAACTGCTGTCTGTTGTGAACCACTGAGTTCCCATTTTTGTTGCCGAAATTGGGTGCTGAGGGATGTGGAGGGATGTACCTGAGGAAGGATGTCAGACATGGGCCCCTGTGCCCGCACCTCATGCGTTGCTGCGGCTGTGACAGTGGCTGCCCCAGAGGCTGGCAGATCTGCTGCAAGCCCTGCCAGCAACGTGGGGATGAGGGCAAGGGAAAGCCCCTGGGGACAGCCTGAGCACCCCTTTCACCACGACTCGTCCTGGTGAGGCTGAGCTGTCGCCTGAAGCTGCAGAGGAAGGCTCTCGCAGGGACAGCACAGGGAAAATGGAGCAGGGCAGCAGTTTCCTGCCAGGCTGTGCTGTGCTGCTCCGGTGTGTGACTCCAGAGGCGTCTCCCCTTGCTTTACGTGTTAAAGTGCGCACTGCTGTTTTCGCTTTATGCAAACAGGTGTTTTTACTGAGACTGAAGGCAGGACTTATTTGCAGAATAATCATTTTAGGCCACATTTGAAGTCTTCCCCTTTTCTCCTCACAATTATTTTCTCTGTTTAGTTTTGCTGGAAGCATTTTTTAACAAGCTTCTTCGGCTTGCCTTGCAATCTCTGCAGCCGGGTGGGTGGGCTGGGCCTCTGCTGCTATTTGATTGAACATCCGCAGCTCTTTCCGAACGATTGTTGCAGGCCCTGAGCCAGCATTGGTTTAGCTTTAAACTTGTGAGCCTTACTGAAGCCACGTGCAGTTGGAGCATACCCAAAAAGTCCACAAAAGAGACTTTCAGGCCCTTATCGCTCCTAACTCAGCTGTGAGCTCTGTGCCCAAGCTCTCAACTGAGTTTTAAGAAACCTTTAAAGGAGCTCACAGCCATAGCTACTCTTTCTGGGACCTGACCCCGGAGACGCAGACTCTCACAATACTGAAGATGCTCCGTATTTTTTAGAGTCAGATGCTCAAGTCAGGCTTCCAACTTCCTGATGTACAAAACCCCCAGGTGCTTGGAATATGTTACTGGTGGAAACCTGAGTAACTTCAGTAACTCCAGGGTCAGGGGTAACTGTGTGTAGGGGTGACTTTAACTTGGATATTTCAACCACCAGCAGTCAGTAATCCAGTCCCTGAGTCTGTCTGTATCTTAATTATTCAAATCTGCCATACATGCTTCATTTTTCATTCCTTTTAGAAATTTGTAAAAGATTAAAAATAATGCTAACCTAAACCTGCTCCAGAATATTATCTTTATTTAAATGTATTATTCAATCTTCAGTTGCTTTGGTATTTTGGAAGTGCTGTTAAACTGGGCACATGTTTCTGAAGATTCGATTTAGCTTTTGGTACTTAGTCTTTGCAAGGTAGTGGATTATTTAAAAGATAGAAGAAGTGGGTTTAGAATCTTTTTTATTTCACATTTTCAGTAAGGGAACATACTTTAGAAAGCTTAAATTAGTATCGTGACCCAGAGTAAAAATATAAAATCCTCATGAAATTTGCAGAAATAGTCTAGATAGCAAATGCAATTAGATAAGACAAATCCTGATTTAAGGATAACTTACTGAAACTCAGCCACTCCTTGTCAAGTTTGTATGTCAAAAAGTTGATATTCAAGGAACACTAATCATCTGCTTTTGTAAACAGAAAATGAGACAGCTTTGTAGGAGATAAACAATTATTTTTATTTCCTCATAAAATTCTCTTATCCATTTAGTATGTGTACCAATACCACTTTTGAGTTTGTTCAGATATTCACATTAGTAAATTTGATCCCTGCACTGTACTTTTCTGTGTCCTTTTAATATCCTCTCTCCTTCCAGTTTTCAATTTATTCCAATTTCTCTTGTATGCTTTTCATAACTATAATATACTCCAATATCAGGTTTTATAATTACTTGGACTCTATTCATTTCCAAAGTTATATTTCAGACTGTATTTCCTCCTGTGTTACAAGGAACAGATCATTGTACTGAAAAGCAACCTAGGATGTGTGTGAAAATTATTGCAACAGTAGTGTAGGAAATCTGGTTTAATTTGGGGAGTGTCTGGGTTGGTGGTTGAATAGCATGGGGGAATTATTCAACAGAAGACTCGTAAAGTAGCTTGATGCATCTTTAGACAGCTACTTTTTAATGTGCTGATTGACATGTGGGCATTTCTGTTAGCATTATCTTTGGTTTCACTGAAATTAAATGTCAGCAATTCAGAGCACAGACTCCCAACACGCTGGGGTTACAAAAAATGTTGTGCTTCCAATCTGGCTCTGGAGAGCTCGATGCTGCATGGACATATTTCTGCACCTATCAGGACCTCTGGACATCAAAGGAAAACAGGACTTAGCTCTGCCACTGAGCCCATGAACCCTGGTCCACCTGAGAACTTAATTTCATAGTTAAAATTTCTGTATATGAACAGGTGTGTACAGCTGGAGTGGACTCCACATGTGCTGAACAGTAAGTCACAGTTTAAGTGCTCTGATGCAGCATTATGTTTAGTAACCTGCCAAGATGAGCTCTAAAAGGTTCAAGACAATGGTAAAAAAACAAGTTATGGGTAAGAAAGATGCTGAGTCTTCAGTCTGGAGTATAAATACCTTGCAAATATGAGGAAAATCACAACATGGGCATTTTTTAAAAGAGGAAAGCTGTAAACTGTGACCAAAGCTTAGTGGAGGGTAAATGTAGCTACTTGCAGGATCACTCATTTCTGCACAGCGAAAAATTGTAATATTTAGGAATTGGAATGGCAGACATGAAACAAATTTCAATGTACTAATGTTCAGAATGCAAAATATGTAGTTTGTTCAAAAATATGACATATTACAGCAACTGTACGGTTTGTAACATGGGAACCTGGTTGAAATGAGCACTGAGAAGAGAGGTAAGAAAAATAAAACATACCTCTTCAGGGATCACACTGAGGGAAAGAGAGATTGAAAATGTGGTGGGAGTTGACAAAAGATACCAGCACTGATAAAAGAGTTCTCAAGAAAAGACACTGAAGTAGTGATTTTTGAATAAAAAAAAAAAAAAAAGGCATACACTTTGGAAAAAAAGGGTTTAACAATTACTTTTGTAGAAGGATTGAAATAAGAGGCAGTACAATGAGCACTAGAAGTGGATCTAAGGAAAAATTGATCTTTTTTTTTTTCCTAAACAGAGCAGTTATATTCATTGAGATCATAAACCAAATAGCATAAAGAGGAGGGAATGCAGGAAGGTGGGGAGGGGTGGCACGAACTGAGCCGGGGGGAGGAAGGGAGTGCTGAGAGCAGAGTCCCGAGTGCAGCATGTCATCACAATGGCATCAAAAAGGGAAGGAAAAAAAAAGGAAACAAAGGAAAATTGCAAATTTTTCTTAGTTACCATTCTGAAAAGAGCTAGGTTTTGGTGGGAAACAGGTCATGAAAGATGTGAAGAGGTGAGGAAAGAAAGCAGGACCTTTGTTTGCAAGTGCAGCATAAAGGTGGCATTGTTCAGAAAGAAACACTATGATCAGAGAGGAGATTTCTGAGGCTAGAATGGACAGTCTGCTGCTTTTCAAAGCCCCATTGTGTCTAAGATCAAAGGATGGCCAGGGCATTGTAGTATCATAGCTTGCAGATGAAAGTCAGACAGGTTTTGAGACAGGCATTTTCATTATTAAATGGAGGGTTAACAGCTGTATTAACATTTACGGTGATTAACATGCTTAGGAGCGGATGAAGATAGTGTATAATTGTTTGCTTGTTTTATACTATTTTCCATCCCTGGAGAATCTGAGTGCCTTCTGTGTAAAACTGATAGCTGAAAACTGAAATTCGATGGGCAATAGAGGGTAGACAACATTCCTGCCACAAAGTCCTGCTAGTTGTGAGTATATGGAGAAATTTTATTTAGTGCCACCTGTATAGCTCCCACATCCATCTGACTTTGGGGACCAGAGTCTGATTTATTCCCCCCTCAGCCCCCTGAGCTGCTCAACCACAGCTGCAGGCTCTCACTGCGCAGCCACCGGGCAGAGCCTGCCCCTTCTTTGCCCCGTGGCTGGCCCGGGAGGGGACATCCAGCTGGGCAGCAGGAGCAGAAGTGTCACCCCCTGACACTCAGCCGAGTTGGCTGCCACTGCTCCTTCTTCCCAAGCTGTGGAAACAACGAGGTGACCACGCATTCATCCACAACTCTGGACCAGGCTCTGCAAGTGCTGAGTGTGTCCTGCAGCCAGATACTCCTCAGACACCACAATACCCATGCTCTGAAATTGTCCAGCTCCAGGCAGCATTCCATTTATCGTGCCTAGACCTTTTGCCACCATTGAACTGCTCTCGGCCTGAGCTGCTCTCTGGGGGAGGTGTTGGGATATCTAGGAAGTGTCCTCCTCATGATGCATCCAGGAGGTACTAGATTAGGCTGCAGAGCTCAGACTAGATGCCTAGAAAGTCTGGCTGACTATGGCTACCCTGTAATAAGTAAGAGTTGTTCTATCTACAATAAAACAGCACTCTGAAAAAAAAATATTATCTAGAAAAAGTTTTATACTCTTACTTATCCCTTCAGTTCTATGACAAACACCCTCCCTGCAACTGAGGCACTGTGCACAGAAACAATTTGCATAGAGTAGTTTGGTAAGTAAGCTTGTTTATGAATTTATAATTAGAGTTACACTGATTAGAAATAGGAGAAAATTTAATTACAAAGTTCTGCTGGTCCATGAATTCAACATTTCCTGCCTCTTAATCTAATAGGTGACTAATGATCATCACCTGACTCTAAATACTTTCCCGATGTTCACAGCAGAGTAAATGGACAAACAATTCTCTTAGCTGAATTTTAGGCATTTCAGATATGTATATGTGGCATTAATTTATAATTCTGTCCTGTGCAATATTTCACCTAAACGTTAGCAATTCTATCCAGTAAGTTTTTCTTTCTAACCCAGAAGGATTATTACTGAATCATCTTCTTTAGAAAGAAAACAAGCATTAATCTGATGAAAGTGAATCTATGAGAGTAAACAGAATCATTAAGAAGTTATATGGAATCAGAATATCTTTATCATCTGAGTAGTGCCACACCTAGGCCAGGAATACAGATTATGGCCCTCCATCGTACAAGAAAACAGAGAATAATTTCATAAAATTTACTTACTAAAGGCTTTGATTTTCTCAGATGATGATCTGATTTCATTACCTTTACATACCAGTATACACTGAGCTCAATTTTCATGTGAGAAAATCACAGTCAGTGGCAAGAACATTTCTATTTGGCTGCAACTTCAAAGAAAGAATGAAAAATTTAGGAGGTAAGATCAATAGTTGGAAAATGAAATTCATCTTAACAAGGAAACTTAAGGCTTAGAGCCATGCAAAACAGCCGGAGAAACTGTGACTTTCAAAATCATACTGGATGAGAAATGATAAAGCTGAACTGAATGAAACTGCTGTTCAAGCTAAAACAAAGAAATGCAGCAGGAAAAAATCTCCCTCTTATTCTCCCTTTCCTAAAAGACTGGGGGGTAAAAACTAAGCACAGTGACTCAATTAATCTTCCATCCCCACCTGTAGAGACCAAGTGTAATTGCAGAGCATGGACCTTCCATCCTACTGCACTGGTTGTCTAGAAGCTCTTCTAGGAGTGCTGAGATGTGGCTTGGGAGCTGGCTTTGCAAAGGGAGAAGGTGCTTAAGAGGAGTTTTCCATTTCCAGGATATTTGCATCATCCAGTAGGGGTACGGTAGAAAAGAGGGGAAGCAGTTTTGGGTCCCCAGTCCCAGGCAGAGACTAATAACGGGGAGTGACTTCAGCTGAGGGCCACCACAACAGTGAAGAACTGGAAAACTTGCCCTGTCAGGAGAGGCACAGGGAGCTGGGGATGTCCATCCTGGAGCAGGGATAGCTTCTGGAGGGCTGAACAGCCACCCCAGGTGCTTACAGGGAGGAATCGAGGAGGTGGAGCCAGGCCCTGAACATGGAAGCAGGATGAGAAACAACAGCCATAAACTGAAACAAGAGAGGTTCAGATGGGATCCAAGGACAACCTTTCCCCCCATAAGGATGCAATGAGCTAGGCTGCCCAGAGAGTTTGTGCAGTTTTCATCCTTCTAGGTTTTCAAGACCCAGCTGGATGAAGCCCTGAGTAACCTGGTCTGACCTAAGAGCTGACCCTGCTCTGAGCAGAAGATTGGTCTAGAGAACTTTTGAGGTCCTTTCCCACTTGAATTTATCCTATTAAATGCAAACAAACAAGCAAACAAAAACCCCACTGGTGAATAATTTTTCTGTTTCTCACGAGTGGTGTAAGTACCTAGCCCTAAGAAAACATTCCAGACACTGGAGCCCCCTTTGGCAGTTGTACCTCCATGCATAAAAGATTTCAGATACAGGTTTCACTTCAGCATCTCCTTTTTTTCTTGCTAGCTGACCTGTCCCCAGCACTCCCAGTGCTGCCACAGCAGTTCCAGTCTGAGATACCCATTTCCTCTTGTGTGCAGAAGAGGGAGTCCATGTCTGGGGCACAAAATATGGCAGTGCTGAGCGAGGGAATATCCAAATCCATTCAGGAGTCCAATCTGGAATGAGTAATAAGCCAGATAATAAGATAATAGCTACTAATTAATATCCCTATATTACAACTAGTCTGTAGGCTTTTCTGTTACTTTGGAAGTTGCACTACACCTACCCATTCCCCACAAACTGCTGTCCTGTGTGAATGATTTCTAATCCTGCAAATTAAATGAGCTTAATTGTTTTATTGTGGCAGATTCCACATGTTAAAAACGGGCGTTTCCGGAGGGAGCCATAACAGCAGACTCCAGATGGGGCAGTGACAAAGTATCAAACAATAATCCCACTCATGGGTTTGAAGATCAAATTCTATATCCCTCTGAAGGACGCAAGTGCAATTTGATGCCTAAATCCCAAAGCATTTTGCTCAGCTGCTGCATAACCCTGTGTACTGTACGAACACGAAACTTTGCCTCTGTGCATGCTCACAGATGCCTTATATTTGACAATATTGAGCATTTTGGCATCTGTGTTACACCTGAGTGCTTTCAGGTTTCACAAAGTGGATGCTGTGCCATCTGTCTTAGCACGGATGTTTGGTGCATTAGACATGCTCTCAGAGTAGCGCCTGGATCAGAAATCAGGATCCTCACTCGAAAGAGGGGAAAGGAAAATCCTGAGTTCCAGTCATTTTCCGAGAATTGTTTATATATTATGCAGTATCTAAGTAAAATGCTAACTGGGTTGTAAAATGCTGACGGTGGGATCTGAAATGCAGGACGTGCTCTCCCCGACACGTTCCCTTGCAGTGAAAGTAGTGATTCAGGTTTGCTGCTGTGAGCTTTCTTTGTGCCTTGGTTAGTTCTGCAACCATGGCTGCACCGTGTCACATCCTCAACAAGGGGGACAGCCTGTCCTCAGCCTGGCCAGCAGTTTAGCCTCCTCTGGGGAGGTAGTTCTGAAATTGCAGTGTTTCAAAGTAGGCAGAGATGAAGGGAATGAAATGATCCGCATCCTAGGTGAGTTAAATGCTAAGCAAATGCATGAAAGGAGTGGATGAAGCCTGCTGCTGTCAGGGAAGAAAGATTTACCCTGAACAGTGAGTATCTCAGGCAGGCTCCTCCAAATGGGAGGAGATGGAAAGGAGGGAGAACAGGGAGAGCAAAGGAAAAACCTCTTCTGTCTCCTCTTGGATAGATAAGTGGCTTCCCTTTTGGAAGGTTTATTTTGTGATCCTGTCCTGAGGCATCTTTTCAGCTAGGGAGCCAAGTTCCTAAAAACGAGGCTGTGAGACTGAGCACCTTGTCTCTTTGTGATCTGGGCTGAGGTGTTTGTGATTCAGAAGCAGCATATAGCTCATTTCTCAGGAGTACTTCCCTTCACTTCAGGGTAGGCATAAATTACATACAGTGTTTGATCAGATTTTATTTTAAATTGAGCCTCGGAGTCTCTGATGTTCTGTAAAGGGCCAAGCAGGCTGACGATGCTGTCTGAAGGACAGCCCTTATGCAAACACAAGTGTGCTGCCTGCAGACAGATCCCTTAATAGCTTTCCATCGCTGTTTTATTTTCCCCACTTTTACCTCTCGGGCACTTTAAAGTGATCTTTCCCTTATCCCATATCTTTCTGCTGTTCAGTCAGTCAAGATGGGATGGACAAAGGGGTGCTAACTCCTTTACCCCTCAGCTGAGTTAGCTGCAATTTCAAGTACACATTCCTGCCATTGTTTCCTTTTACTAAGTGAAGCATTAAGCGATTAATCAGTTTAAAGTCTATTTATGGGTAATTTACAAAATAAAGAACGATTGCCTTAAAGAAGGAAAAAGATGAAACAAGCGAATACTTAAAATTTGGAACAAAGACAGCTTTTTAATTGACTCTTTGTAGTGCTTTAACCACAGGGATGTGTTTCCAGGCAACAAGTTGCCTAACTATATGTGACCAGCAAGGACATCTGCCCTCTTTAGCTGCACTTAAAAGGATCCACGATGCCTGTAGTCATTTTCAAAAGGCCTGGAAGGGTGAGTAACCTCCTCCTTTACATGTTTAGTCAGAAGATTTGCTGGCACTAAATGTCCCAGTCCATCTAACTGGATCGCTGACCTGACATAATGAAATCATCATGCAGGTTTTCTGTTTCACTGAACATTTTTTCCCTTTCCCTCTTAGAGAAACGAAGGCCTTTCTCCTTAGATATTGCCCACTCCAAAACACGCATGTCATCACCTATCAGCTTTTCATGAATATATCCTCCCACTCCTATTTCATGAAGCAGAAGAGTGAAATGCTCTTTTCCAAGCTCACCTCCATTAAAAAAATAATGTAAAATAGAACATTTATCAAAACAGTAAACGAAAATCCTGCTTTGCCTCCTTAGATATACAATTCCTTAGCAGAGCTGCCGCTCTGATGTGCTGGGGTGGGAGTCAAAGTGATGAATATTGCCCATAGAGCATTCACGTGATACCTTTTCTGAACAGACTGTAATTCAGGATGCAGAATTGCTTTTGCTATGGAAGCATAGGGTACAACATCGGCTATGTCCACACTACACACAGCTCTTAGACTAGACTAAAGTTATATTATAATTTCTCAATAATTCTTGCAAGAGAAGAGAAAAGAAGTGCCTAGGACAGAGTTAACACAAATCTAACACTGAAAAATTGACATTTTTCTGAAACAGCTTTAAAGCAAATAGGCTTGTTTTCAATGTGCAAAAGAAAACTGGAGGATGTATATCACAATTTCTCTGTAGGCTTATGAGTATCTATAAATGATTTAAGAAATGCTTGAGGCACACATTTACATGGTTAGGGCTATGTCCAGCGTGCTCCTCTCAGCATTTGAAGATTTCTTGAGAGTGAAGGGAAGGAGGAGGGTGCTGAGCGTCTCTTGGCAAGAACAGTGTAATTGCATGCCATAATGCCATGAACTGGCACTGGTGCTCAAAGCAGCAGCCTTGCAGTACACCCTTCCCCAGAAGCTTCTGCCTGACCTTGCTAATTCATTGCCTTCACCCTTGTGGTTAAATTTCTCATGCAATAGTGCAGTGAGCCTTTTGTCCCGTCTCCCACCCGCAGTTCAGATTTCACTTGTATCAGCTCCCTGTCCTGCTCTGCCACTCAGCTGCCTGTAGCTTTGTGCTGAGGTGGAGAAGCACAAAAACAAGGAGGAGAAGTGAAGGAAGCTGGCAGGATGGGTTTTTTTTTTGGTGGTAATGCTGGCAAATGCCAGCTTAAAGCACTTGTGAACTTGTGGCCTGAAATGTGTCATTAGGAATAATGTGCATTGGAATTCCAGCAATATTGCACATTTTTATGGCAGAAGGACAAGTTATGAACAAAGTTTTTCTCTATGTTTAAATATGGTATCTTACATAATTAAAAAGTAAGGCACTTACTGCAGCTTCATGATAGATTTTTAGCTCTTAATAGGGTAACACAATTTATTATAGCCTCTTTATTCCATTTTGCAGCTGCACAGGTCTTAGGTTCAAAGCACGGTATTTCCCTGGAAATTCTGACTGCAGTAAAGGATTTATACTAGCCTTCAGCCAGCCAACTCTGACTGCATCGACCCAAACTCCATTTGAAGAAACACATTTCTTTAATTTTACCTTGAAATCATGTCACAGGTTGGATACAGCTTTCAAGAGAGAAAGATGATTATTATAAATAGATAAGCATGGCTTCAGGCTGCACCATTTGTTACTTCAATCTCAGTTAGGTCCATAATAATGTTTGTGCTCAGAAAATCCTCAAGAGCATGAGAGTGCATTTGTATGGCCTGTTAGGCACAAAATTGCCTGTTTTATTGGTGCAATACAGGTGCACTTTTAAAAATTTTACTCCCTGTGTTTATATCTGCTCAACTAAAAAAATCACAAAGCAGACATGGCTCTGCCTGGTAATACAGAGGCAGTGGCTGCTAATGCAATGTACATGTAATTTAGTATGCCCCTTTTCTTAACATACTGCTGCATCTTTTCAGCTTACTTATTGGAATTCTTTCCTAAACAACATCCACACTAAAAGAGAGCTGGAGACATGCAAGCAATGGCATTACATGAGGATCTCAAGGAAAAAAATAGCAGCTTTCCTTCCTTAGGTGATTTCGTTACTAAACAGGTTGAACTCTACTACAAAGATATAGGTTAAGAAGTGTCCACACTGTGTTTCAACACACAAACCAACCCCTAGTTGTTTCACCTCCACGGTTGGCTAAATCACACCACAACGTGTCAGCATCCTGTGGTTTTGCTTGCCTCAGTGCCAGTTATCAGCTTAACCTTGTATATCACTGTTGTGATCGCTAGCTCATGAGCATATCTGTTGACTTTTGAGAAAGTGCATTACTTTGCAGTGCTCCAGCATTATGAAGTTTAGGTTTCATAGTTCAGTCTAAAATAATACAACCATATCATGATTCAGTCATGTACGCTTAGCTCCATTCGTGTACTCTTGCTGACTGGAGAGGCATTCTCAAGGACAGACCTTTGGCCTCAGGGTAAGGTGTCTTCCAGTGCAACAGGTCTGTAAGCCAGGACATGCACACTGGTGGTAGCTCTCATTCAGAGGGATTAGGAATTAACCATTTTTTTCCCCTCCTTCTGCTAAAGGGAATGGAATCCCCAGACAACTTACAGCTCAGAGCAAAGTTCAGAGGTCTTCTTATGAAGGACTCTGAAGAAAGCAGCAGGTCTTCCTTTGGATTTTCAGACTGTGAAGGACACAAGGCCTCAGTAAGCTCATGACAAATATTGTTTCCCCCCATGCTTCAACTGCTGCCAGGGTCATGTGCCTGCAGGAATGTTGTGGTTTAGCCCTAATCACTACAGAGTTTCATGCTCACACTCTCCCTCCCCAGGATGAGAAGAGAATTGGGAAGAAAGGAAAACTTGTGGGTTGAGATGAAGAGAATTTACTAGAATAGTAAAGAAAAATTACAATAATAACAGAATATAAGGCTACTAAAATATACAAAATTAACAAAACATGATTTCTCACCACCCAGTGCCCCAGTGACCGATACAGCCTGTCCCAAGCAGCGATTATGGAAACAAAAAAAAAAACTCCGAGCAGCCAGCAAAGGAACGAGAAGGGGAGAGAGAGAGATCGATGTCAGCGATGCCCCCGGCCATCCCCCACTTATATTCTGAGCATGATATTTACGGCATGGAATACTCTCTTCAGCCAGTTTGGGTTAATTATTCTGTCTGTATCTCTCCCAGCTTCCTGCATCTACACATTGGTGAAGCCTGGAAAGCTGGACAATGTCCTTGGTCTCATTAGCAACAACTCACAACATCAGTGTGTTTATCAACATTCTTCACACAGGAAATCCAGAACACACCAGCTACTGAGAGGAAAATTAACTTGATCCCTGCTGAAATCAGGAGAAGGAATCATCACTCCCAGCTGGCAGAAACAAGATAACTATAGCCACTCCATCTCCAGCACTCCCTTCCCCTTCTTAAAACATAATCTTAGTCTCTGAGGAAAGATGGGGACAGGCTGTTCAGTAGGGCCTGTTGTGATAGGACAAGGGGTAATGGGTTTAAATTAGAAGGAGGTAGGTTTAGATTAGATATTAGAAAGATATTAGATATTAGATATTAGAAAGATATTAGAAAAATTTTTTTTTTACAATGAGAGTTGTAGAGCACTGGAACAGGTTGCCCAGAGAGATGGTGGATGCCCCATCCCTGGAAACGTTCAAGGCCAGGCTGGATGGGGCTCTGAGCAACCTGATCTAGTCAGGGATGTCCCTGCTTCTTGCAGGGGGGTTGGACTAGATGACCTTTGAAGGTCCCTTCCAACTCTAACCATTCTATGATTCTATGATTCTATGATTCTGAGGCACTTTGTTTTCCCACGCATTCCTGCTGAAATCAGTGGGACTACTTATCTGTATAAATTGTGGAAAATTAGGCTGTTATTCTTCAGAGAAAACATGGATAAAGGCAACGCCGCAAAGCAGCTCTGTGGTAGCTGAGTTAAGACTGAGTTCGTGCAGGCTACCTACCTAAGAGTCAGATCCCAGTTCAGTTCAAGGATAAAGTTTTCTGATTGATCTAAAAACCTCCCTGGAGGTTTCCAGATTTCTGGTGGTGCTGTGTTACAAAATTTGCCATGTTTTGGAGTGAATTCAGAACTGTAACTCTGACCAGGGGGTTGCAGGAAATTGATGTTTCTTGCATTGTTGCTGTGGGGTGGAAACATACAAAATAACTACAGCAGCCTAAACTATTAGATTTACTAAACTGCTGATATCCTCCTTTTCTTTTTTTGTTTGTTTAATATTTTCTAATTTGCATACTTAAACTATTACTAATATTATACTATGCTACATCTAAAAGCTAGGACATCTTTGTACTTTGTTAATAGAAAAGCTTTTGCAGCAGTGTCAAATGAGACCAACCGGACAAATTCTTAAGGGACACGCAAGGCTAGTTTCTTATTACTTATGTGGATATGCACAACTTCCAGAATTAAGCAAGAGTTTATTGCCGTACACTGACTACATATCTATATATCAGAAACTTGGGACTGAAGTAGAAATGAAAAAGTAGAAAATTCCACAAGAAGACCTAAAAAGTCTATGCTGGGACTAGAAATGGAGCTGAAAATGTCCTCACCCTGTGACAGCAGAGTCCAGAATCTGCCAGAAAGAAAAGTTGCTGTCTGCTTCTTTTTCTTAAAGCAGCTACTACACAAAAAA
>WHYT01016613.1:77779-114713 GCA_009806455.1 Tetrax tetrax | reverse complement strand
TATTTTTTTTTTTTTTTAAGTGAGAAACTCAAAAAGAGCTGAAAATAAGACTGTAAACCTTCTACCTCCTGTAGTGGGCTGGGCAGGTTTTTCTCTCCAGCCCTGTTCTCAGTCTAGCAAATTTCAGTAGCTTTCTGGTTTGGATCAACTTCCACCATCTCACCAGGTACCTTGGAAAATTCTCTTTTCTTTAGCTCTGGGCTGACTGCATGTTTGTTTTCTGCTTCTCTCCACCTGTTTCTGCACCTTGGCAGATCCCTGACTGCCAAGTCTGTCCTTTCCCAGCTGCCTATCTCTGCTCTCCTGCACCTTTTTCCCGCTGAGCAAGTTCAGTTGCTGTCAGAAAAGGAGTGACTGCCCCGTCTGTAAAATTTTCCTCTTTTGCCAAAGCTCAGTGGTCAAGGCAAGGCAAACAAGCAGTCTTCCTACCCACTGCCCAGACACTGTTTTCTTTTTTTCAAAAGAACATACAAAACACTAACTGCAAACCAGAAAATTAAACAGATGCTATTCATCACAGTCCCACCCCAGCACCTGGACTGCAATACCCTCTCTTTCCACCTCAGCTCTTCTCTGTCTTCTAAATCTTTTTACTGTATGCCCATGTCTCGTTGTCAGCACAAATAATTTTATATTTTCTGTTATTTGTATCAGAAGCATTTAATCTTTGTAAAACTTTTCTTCTCTTGTTCAAAGACTTCATATTCTCCAGATCATCTATTATTTTCTTCTACTAATTTGTAAACTGCTTTTCATTCAAGATTTTATTTTCTTTGCTTACTTGAAACCTGATATGCTCTTTCTGATTATTTTTCTCCATTTGAATCTACTCATCCCAGTCTTTCTTTCCGGACAAACCGTATGCCATTGGCTTGGACACAGTTTTGAACACTGATTGAGGCGTATCCGGATCAGAACCTTGCAAGGAGCACACCCTCTAGGTGGACTGACATTGATGTTGATTTATTTTCATTTACACCAGCTCAAAATTTGGTTCTTCTTTATTTTGTTCATTTAAATTTGGCCTTTTTAAAAAAAAAAAAAAAAGTAATGTAATGTAATATAATATAATATAATATAATGTAATGTAATGTAATATAATATAATATAATATAATATTCCTTACCGTTTATGGCTTAGGTTACTATCAAGTAACACCTACTTCTCCCTTCTTTTTTCCTGTTGTTGATAAATAACTGACTGCTGTGTCTTTCCAGGACCAGAGCTGTCTACTTCTGCTTGCGTTCCTAGTATCCACACTAATGTTCATTCTCAAACTCCTTATTTACTTTTTTTTCCTCTTTATACCTGAGAAGCTTTATCTAATCTGTCAAGATTCTTTTAAAATAGTGTTCATATTTGTAATGGTTTAACAGCAGCTGGCAACTAAGCACCACGCAGCAGCTCACTCACTCCCTCCTGCTGTGGTGGGCGAGAGAATTGGAACAGTAGAAGTGAGAAAAACTATGGGCTGAGATAAAGCCAGTTTTTGCTTTAAAGCAAAAGCCAGGTGCACAAGCACCTACTTCTCATCGGTAGGCAGATGTTCAGCCATTTCCCGGAAAGCAGGGCTCCATCACACGTAATGGTTACCTGGGAAGACAAATGCCATCACTCTGAACATCCCTTTCCGTCTTCTTCTCCCAGCTTTGTATACTGAACATAATGTCATATGGTGTGAAATATCCCTTTGGTCAGTTGGGGTCAGCTGCCCAAGCTCTGTCCCCTCCCAACTTCTTGTGCAACCCCAGTCTACTTGCTGTGGGGTGGTGTGAGGAGCAGAAAAGACCTTGACTCTGTGTAAGCCCTGCTCAGCCACAATGAAAACACCTCTGTGTTATCCACACTGTTTCCAGTGTCCAAATCCAAAACACAGCCCCACACTAGCTACAATGAAGAGAATTAACTCTATTCTAGCCAAAACCAGCACAATATTCTTGATCTTGTCATATGTTATTTTCTTTATAATAACATGGGAATTGCCAAATCAGAAAACGAATAATGATTCATCAAGCCTACTAGCTTGTCAAAGAGGGCAGAAAAAGCTCACAGAATACCTAGACAGGAATACAGTTAAGGGGGTATAAATCCTCCTTGGCTTCCAGCATCGATCAGTTTGAGCCCTCAGGCTTTAGATTATAGAATTTACAGTTCTTATTTCAGCTAGTATAAATTACCTGTGGTCTTCTTGTGCAGGTGTATTTAATGCTGGTTAAATTTTACCAACATTTTGGCCAAGAAATATTGTGTAGGTTATTTGCATATTATATGAGAAGCCTTTTTCAATGTTGAGAAAACAACTGCTTACAAAAAAACCCCAACCTTCCTGGTTTACTTAAATACAAACAAAACAACTGAAAGAACAGTATTTCATTTTATGCACCTTCTCTGAAATAGGATCCTTCCTCTCTCTGTTTTAATGTTTATCTGTGACTCTTGTATTTTATATTTTTCTTAAGAACCTTTAAGAATTTGAGGCTGTCACCCACTCTATCTGGATTTGTAGCCCAAGATATGACAACAACAAGAACAGCTTCCCAGATGGATAGAAAAGTTATTTATGTGAATCTACGGCTGGGAAACACACAGGAAAGTGTTGCAGGGTCAGTTCTGGTAAAGCTCAGTTGTTAGGCAGGGACTGAGATAGTCCCATTAGAAAGATAGCTTTAAGAAGACAGCTTTAGAAAGAAAGCTTTAGACAACTTTTAGTTAGACAATTGTTTTGTCTCTTCAAAATTCCTGCATTTGAGATGACAGAATCACAAAAGGGTCTCTTGCCAAGTAACTTTTCTTAAACAAATACCATTAATAGATACAGTACCACTCCAAACGTATTTCTCTAACTTTTTCAGGTACTTAAGATTGAAATTATTCCATGCTCTTTACAGACTTTTCTTTTCCCCAGTAACAAAAAAAACCTTCAGAATGGGATATGCAGGTCCCCCTTTTTTTTTTTTTTTTGAGTAGAACACAGGAACTATATACTGTCATTTTCAAATAGAGGAGTAAAACTCCAGCAAGGCATCAGACGTACAGCCATGCTGTTCCGGTTACGAGCTGGCTGTTGTGTTTGGGGCCAGCACTCTGATACCACTGTCCTGTCCACTTTGACGCTTCACTCACGAGTCGAAGCTGAGCAACACCAGTGTCAGGTGTTGAAAGAAGGCTTCCCTGTACCATAGTCTCCAGCTAGGAGAACCATTGACTTCCATCAGCCAAGGATGTCGCACTCAGCACAGCAGTGTCCCAGCCGACCAGCTGTCACATCATCCTGTGGGCCACCTGAGAAACTTCAGAGAGTTCATTGCAGAGCCCTTCAAAATCTCCTTCCCGAAATGACTGAGAACCCATGGTCAGACTCTTAGCATGATGTGCTTTGAACAGGTTATTGTCAGTTAAATCACTCGAGTCATTAAACTCTCATCAGTTGTATGATCAAAATACAAAAGTTCTTTGTAATGTTGTACTGCATGCTGTATTATACTTTAGGTAAATTAAAATAGCTGGGATGGAAATCATAGATCAGAAATTAGGTTTTTCCTTCTTTAAGTTGTAGGGAAAGGTAGATATCTCTTATTTTATCTCCACCTACTAGTACTAAGACTCAAAGGACATAACTAGTTTGCTGTGTAAATGAACTTTGTCAGAGCTAGTAAAATTTTTCAGAAATCTCTGTTCCCTCTGGTATGGTCAGCCCAAATAAGTGATGCATGTAAAGTTTGCTCTGTTCAGTAGCACAAGATGCTCTACAGTCTTCCTTTAGATCTTCAGAGTTATTTTCCCTCTTTTCCACTGAAGAGAGTGCCCAGAGCTGCCTCTTTCTGCAATTTATTTATATGAACTTTGACAACTTTCATGTACAAAAGATGGTGCTTAAACATTACCCATATTTTTCCCTTGTTTCTTACCAATCACAGCCCCAGAGGAGGTTTGAGTAATTCAGTTTCACTGATTACAAATGAGCAGGAACTTCAGATGCCATGTGTTGTTTTCTAACACAACCTTATTAATCAGAGAGACACCCAGAGAGACCAGCTGCATGCAACTGAACCTTGGCCATCTAGTTAGTGTGTTCCAGCTTGCCTGGGTCCCTTCTCGGGCCCTGCTCTCTCCCAGCAGCAATTCAGCACGGACAATACTGGCTTTCTAGGGTTAGTGAGGAGGAGGGTGCCAATGTGCACGTACACACTCCGACTTACCTTCGAAAAGGTAAACCCTTCTTTGTGTTTGAAGCATGTTTCCTATCTCTATCTGAAAAAGCATTTGGTCATCCTTTGGTGTCATTATACTCTTGATATGTAAGTATTTCAAAATGAAAGGAGAGCTGGATCTTTAGAGGAACAATAACGCATTTGGTCTGAATGAGAGCTCCTACGGACTTTTAATGGTTACAAGGCTGCAGAAGTCATTTGCTCTTGAATGCTTAGCAGATGATTCAACACAGGCTGATTAGATAAAGAAAAGAGAGTGGAAGGATAATAAATAAGAGCACCGTGGTGAGGGTTCTAAGGAAATGAAAAACACTTTATTGATAATCAATCTATGGTAGATTTTGATAATGAACTCCTGTATAATAAGCAGCCCATGTGCTCACCCTGCTGCTGGAATTCTAATGAGGAAGACAATAGATCCAAATTAGAAGTTTGCCAGTGAGCTTGTTATTAAAACAATTAAACATTTTAATGGAAGTAAACAGAAGTTGCAGGCTGTATTTTTGACACTACGATATATACTAACTTCATTTTTTTTTTTTTTACTAAAGGGGCTAAGTTATGTTTTGGATATATACTTGTAAGAGTTCTGTGATTACTGTTTATTGACCCAGGTGAGACTATTGTGGATGAAATAACTGGGTTAAACATCGACATAAGATCATGTACTTATGTTGTATTTGGCAAGTAAAAATAAGTTTTCATGTCAAGCCACAAAAATATGGATATGGAAGTCCTTCTGCGCTTGCAGGTTTTAAGCTCTATTGCCCTATGTTCTACTGCAAGGCAGTGGGTGTGTACATGACATAGTAGTTAAAAAATGTAAGGCTCTCTATCCAGGGGTTAATCAGATTTCTTCTTGCATCCAGAGAGCTATGATCAACCCCTTGCTGTGCTCTGCTGGAATAAGCACTGACCAGAGCCATTCCCACACTCAAGCAGCGATATTTTCCCAGCTCAGACCCACCTTCTAACAATGCTCCTGTGCTTAAACACTTGCTAAAAATCTCCCTCAATGTCTAGAATATCCTCCATCAACTGCTACTCACCAGCCTGTTGAAACTCTGCCTCCCTACTTTATTTAGCTACTGTTTAGCTCATCCCTTGTTATTCTCATTTTCTTTTTCCAGTGAACTTGCTGCATGATTGATTCTTGCTAATTCTGATGGTCAGTCACTAACTGTTTCCAAACAGGCTTGTCACATCACTTCAGCAATTTATTCTGCACTCTTCCTCTCCTCCCTTTCCTACCGCAGCCATCACTGAAACCAGGGCCCAAGTGGTTTCCTGGAAGCTGAAATGGGTCACTGTGCCTCCACGCACAATTTTGCCTCTCACAGCACTGTCTGCTCTTCCCTTTTGCACATGCAGGTTGAGCAGCTGACCTGGAGGTGTAAGTGTTTTTAATCTTTCCCGTTTCTTTGAGTAGTTCAAAGTGAATTTAATATTTCAGCTTCTACCAAGCTTGTCAAAACACTCCATATCTGGGAGGTGTGTGCTGGGAGGAAAACAGAAGGAAAGAAATGAGAAAGGAAAAGAGAAGGATCAAAACCATTAAGACAACACCTTAGATAGCTTAAAGAATTTTAATTTTCCCAGGGAGTGTCCAGGAAACAATATCCTTTAGGATGAAAGATGACTCAAGTACACAGAGCAAGTTTCATATGCATTCTTGTGGCATGTAAATATGCTACACCTGAGGGGACAAAAACACCTGAAATTATTAGTGTCAAGGTCTCAAGTACTCCTGACCTCATGTAGGACCCCACCTGTACCTCCTGCCCAGGACCCCTAGCCCTCCCTGCTTCCTGACAGCTACCGAGAAACAGATCTTGAATGTGAAAAAAAAAAAAATTGCTGCACAGAAGACTGCAGCATGACCATAGCATATAGACAGTTGTGTTTCCTCTGGAATTATGAAAAATATCTGTGCAACTGATAAGTGAAACATTCACAAATCATGATCAAGGGAAAAGATTTAACAGCTTTCAGTACATAAGAGATTTAAGCATTGAACTAAAATATAAAACAGTAGCTGCTTCAGTCTTTTTTATATGCATTAGTCTTCCATTTTAATGCTACCTCATTTTGACATGGACACTCAAATTCATGTTGCAAATTCTGTTTGCTCTGATGAGACATCTTAGCTCACTTTTAAAGGACTTGACAGATCCAAAGAGTTGTGGTTGAATTAGCAGGGGTTCAACCTCAGGCAGAGATTGCTGTGTGGTAATCAGATCTGTTTAACAAAAAAAAAATTACTTACATAGAAAAATAGGGAAAAAATTTACCAAAACAAAAATAAATTGAGTAGCACAAGGTATTAGAGAGGTATTGATCTAATATCATACTAACACAACAGATTGAGATTTTTGAGAACATCTAATTTTTCCATTCAAGAGAATTTTGGAGCTGAAAGGGAGCAGGGTTTGTTAGACTTCTTATTAAATGTAATTATTTACATCACATATGGCAGCTCTGCATACCAGACATAAGTGAATAATATGGATCTGTGCTAGCTTCACCCAGAATACCATATTTACTGAAGCTGGTGTTACCCAACAGGATTTTGAGGAAGTATATGATACTTGTAGTGGAGTTCACATCTCTTTGAGCTGTCTGCAAAAGCAAACAGTTTCCACTGCATTAATTTCTTAGGAAACATTTAAATTTCTTTTGCTACCTACAAAACACAGAAATTTGGAGAGGAGATTGTATGTCTGTTATCTTTTAAAGAAGCTTGTAATTTCAGTATCCAGAAAACTGGATCTTAAACCCCAGTCAAGGCACATCACAGGTTCTTGTCCTGAACGTGTGTCATAGCTTCTCTTTCATACTTTCTCTCGCAAATGCTCCTCATTCTTGACAAAAGCATTAATTTCCACTGTTTGTCTAAGCAATTCTGCAGACAATGGTGCTCTCTGTTACATGTCATCAGTCTTACATAGAAGAGGTTCCCAAATTTGGGTCATTTATCCATTGCCCTTTCCTCATCTCTTCCCTACAAACAACAAATTCTGTAATGTTTGTAGTGTAAGATAATAACTGGGGATTTTTTCCCAAACTTCTTGCTCCATTCCTTCTCATTGTTTGCATTTTTCTTCAATTTAATTGTACTTCATGGGGGCTTCTATCTATTGATTTCTCCAGAATTTAACACAATGAGTTCTTAACAGGGTAAGGCAGGACTAAGTGGAAGGGAAAATTCTTGGTGTTATCATAACAATATAATTGGCAATAGAAATAAAAAGCTGTCTTCTTTAAAGTCTATTTCTCTGTGCAAGGAGGGCTGAAAAATGCTTTCTATTCAGTACTCTCCACTCTGACTTATATTTTAATATCCCCAAGATAAATCTCAGACATGAGAACATTTCCCTTCTGGGGTCACTGCATTAAGATACTCTGCCATCAGGAAGGATACTGTTCATGGCATCCATGTTGGAAGGTTTTCCATTTAACTGAAATATCATGACCAGTCTGCCTTTTTTTCCCAGCTCATGCAGTTGGCCTTCATCAAAACAATTTGCTTTCTACAGGAAGATGAGACCAACAAGTGACACTTGCATCATGAAATGAAAAAACAGCAGTAAATCATACATGACAAATGGAGTTCTAGGAAAGTTTAGGGTGCTACTCAGTACTGTTCGCAAGAAGATTCAGTGTGTTGTTCCCCCAGGAACTGATACTGTAGGTCATGCAGGAAGGTACTGATTTTGCCAATTACTGAGGATAATGGTGTGTATTTCTGAGTTGTTGCATTATTCTTGAATGATGTGTGTTTGTGTAGTGGAGGGGGCAGGAGGAACAACAATACCTATTCCCTGTTCCCCCTGTGCCACTCAGGCTGGCAGAAGGTGTTCCAGTCAAGAGGAAAGTTAAGCCCGGGAAAAGGTGTTCTTAAGATCTGGTTTTGTCTCTCATTATTCTACTTTGGTTTTACTTTTTTAAAATTTAATTAGTTTCCCCAAGTTGAATTTGTTTCACCCACAATGGTAACTTGAATGATCTCTCCTCATCCTTATCTCAACCCTCAAGCTTTTGTTATCTCTCCCTCATTCCCTTGGAGAGTGGAGAAGGTGAGTGAGCAACTGCGTAGGGCTTAGTCCTGAGTGGGGCTAAACTATGACACTAAACAAAACGTGTTTTTTCTATCTATATGTTGTTCAAACCTGTCAGATTCAAGAACAAGTTTGATTTATACAATTCTCTAAAAATAGAGTAATGATTATAATTTTTTTTCTACTTATTACTAGTAGATTTTAAGTTTTATTCGTATATATGTTTTTAAGGACTTCCTTCAGAACAGCATTGCAATTAATTTGTCCTTAATAATTGCATAGACTGATTGTTTGACTACCACGAACAGAACTAGTTATTTTTCTTAAGTTGGAATATCAAGTTCAGAAGAGCTCCTTTACTCCTGAACTGAAGATACTTCCTAAAGTATCATCAAAGAAGAAAGAATCACTCTCTACTGGACAATCAGTGGAGGAGGATTTTATTAAGAAGCAATTGATAATTCCTATGTGATAAGATTAATTTACACCTATTCCCAGTCAGCAGGTGGCTGATTTTCAGAAAGCCTCTGCACTAGACCCTTAAAGGGAACGTAAGGCATCCGTAGTGTTGCAGCACCACTTTTAGGCATTTTGCCTAAATATTGCATACTGAAGGAAACAGTTGTGACTTAGAGTATGTGTCTTCTGCAGATGGTGTAAGTATCATAAAGTAAAATTCCACCTAAGCATATGGTTAAGCAGTACGGGTCAAGTCATGAGTTTAGACTGCTTTTCTCTCCATATCATTTTTTCCAGAAATTGGAGTGAAATGGTAGCTTACAGGCTTGTGAAAGTGAAGTACAGGAAATGACTTAAATTTGTAAGGATAGAAGGGAAAGTAGGAATAAAAAGAAGAGGTGAAGTACAGCTAATAGAGGTATAATTTAAAGTCCTTATGTCCTCCTATCATGCTGTCCTTAAAGAACATACCTTTAAAAGAATTCATGAGTTAATTTATAAATTTTCTGTAGAGTTGATCACAACTGGAATTGAACCTTAAGAAAATGTTGAGCTCTTAGTAGACAACTTGTAGACTGACTTTCTATTAAAACCTGGTCACTTCCTTCAATGTCTTAGTGAGATCTGAAAATTTTTGAATGTTTTGTCCCAGCTATAGAGGTTTAGTTGTTCTGAAAAGAGTAGCATGAATTGCTGTCTTCATACTCTCCCTGAATAACCAATAGGTATATTTTGTCACTTGAATGTTTTTACAGTCACATATAACCTACAATGTTCTGTCATTGCAGAGTTTGCCTCCTAAACTTCCAGAAGAATTTGGACTTGCTTATACCAAATCTGTATATGAATTTCTGATGCATGGAGAAGAACAGCAGTAAAAAAGATTTATATTCAGAGTTTATTACTAATGAATAGAGTCATACTGGAGTCAGACTAGAAAAGACATGTTTACTGGTAGTAAGTCTTCTGTTTAAATGGCAAGTCCCAAGTTTGATGGGTTATGTGATATGCAAGCAGAAGACAAAATTTTACTCTGATGATGAAGTGAGTATAGTTTTCAGAAGGATTTTCAAAGGAGTGCAGGAGAGTTAGTCGTCCACCTCTGTCATCCACCTGCAGCTGATGTTCAGCAAAAGCTGAGTGCTAAGGTCCCTTAAGCTCTCTTATACATTTTGTGCAGTAACTCTACTGGTAACTCTACTGGAACATTCTTAGCCTTATTTATCACTAAAGGGAAAAGGTTGGCCTTTTTTCTTTCACTTTCCTTTACAATAGGTGGGAAAATTTGTCAGCTTTATTAATTAAAAAGGATGGACATCTTTTATATTTATGAGATGTAATTTTGTCCTTTTGGTTTTGTGGAAATGAAAATGTCCCTGTTATATTGTCTGCGGGCTCTTTAGTCAAAGTGTGCATTAACAGGGTCAAGCTTGTTTTCAGTGTGGGTGAAGATTACTTGTTTGGCGATTGTCTCAGTGTCATCAACACAATTTATTGGTAGTTTGGGAACTATCATTCTTTTTGCGCAATTTCAGAGTGTTTTTTAAGTTAAGATTTGCAGATCAAATTTACTTCTCTCCCTATTCAAGCTCTAACTCTATGCAGGCTTGTCTCTGTAGCTCTCCTCCCTGCAAGCTCTTTCAGGATGCACACTGGGATGGTTCAGCTGTGCAGGGGAGCAGGTGGGAAAAGAGCTGTGCATTGTGGTTTTGCAAGTTTTTTATGCTGCTCCTGGAAGATATAGGGCCATTGGTGTCTCATGAATGGTCCCTGAGGTAGTGCTCTAATAAAGATATGGAGCTGTGTATACTGGAATACCTTCAGGGCTATGGTGGAGTCTACCTGGGGAGCATATGGGACTTCTACTGCCCACGTGGACCCAAGGCCTGATTACCTGCAGGATGTCTGGCCCTGGCTACCCCATCACATCCTACAGTGAGATAAGGGGCGTACAGTTCTATACAGGGAGAACAACCTATGGCTTTTCCTTTCAAGAACCAAGACAACTCTGATGCTATCTGCACTAAGGTGATATGGAGTTGTAGGGAGCCTGATCACAGGCTGAATGCTGATTACCTGAAAGGAAAAATATGGATGTCATACACTGGATTCTCTGGGTCCTCAGGGCTTCATGGTGTGGATGATCTAGCTCACACCACAACTTCCCTGTGCATGCATGTGCATGGTAGTGTGCACATCCACATGTGAAGGAAGGTCCCCTGGGCCAAAGCTTCATAAAAAGCTGAGAAGCTGCCTCAGTTGTCCTGTGCCATAGTATAGCACTCTTTGGTTATGTGGTCATTGGACTGTGGGGAAGCAAATACACGGAGATTGTGTTGCTCGTGGTAGGGAAGATCTCATTTTTGTCTTTGCAAAACTTCTCATCCTGTACACAAGCTCAGATTTGATTGTCTATGTAGTTCGTAATGAAATAGTCCCTTTATAGTCTTTCTTTTTTTCATTCCCATCAAGTTCTTCAAAGGTTCACTGGACACATGTTTAAAGTAATAAAGTATAAAGCAAACTAGAACCTTAAGAACAGGACAGGAAATCAGTCTATTATGGAGGATTTTAGTTGATTTGCCAAATTAATGTTTCAGATCACCATGCAGTAGTAGATATAATTAAGTGTCAGAGAGAGAGGGCTAAATGCATGAATAAAATATCTTATTGTATCATTACACTTTTATAATAAGATTTACTTGTCAACTTAAAATGTAATAATGTAACTAACAAGATAATTTATTTCTCCATATAACGAAGATGTACAGAAGGCAGAGGCAGGACCTTGTAAGATGCCAGCTTCACTCTGGCTCAGTCTGCCTGGTAGCGTGCACTCTTAATGAAGGAAAAACCCTACTGAACCGAAGGAGGGGGCATAGTTGCGTAGGATGGATAGCGGATGAGGAAGGAAGTGAGAGTAGGCATGAAGTTTGGGTGTAGTGGAGGAGAGAACGATGAGAGAAAAACTGTGATGACAGAAGGCGTAAGAGTCTGCTAGGGAAGATGCTATGCATTTCTTCAATTGATAGAGCAAGACATTTCCATAATGTAAACTTTCAGAGAAAGAAGGTTAAAATAACTAATTGCCTTGGTGTGGGCTGAGAAGATATGTATGGAAAGCTATCCCAGACTGGCTGACACATGCTAAGTTTTCTGGCTGTATAAGTTTTAATGCTGCCTTCCTTAAAGAAAAGGAGGTCTACTGGAAGTCAACCAGAAAGACAGAAGTCTTCAGGAGTTTCTCCCCAAATTAACTACATCTGTTGGAGACTGAAATTTACAAAAATGTGAAAGCTGCTTAAAGAAGTTGTGAGGAATAATTCACTACCATCTAGATTCTAAAACTATGACATGACCAAGTCCTGGAAAGGTCCTGCTCATCACCATTTCCAGATCATGAGCAATGTTGTTTACTTTCCCTCTCTAAATTCGTGTCAGTGGAATTGTGTAAGAGCAGTCATGTATTTACAAAAAAACAGAGGACTACACTGCCATTTTAGCTGGCTTCAAAACCAGCAATCAAGGGAGTGCAGCGTGAGACCCTGCACGAGCTACCACGAAGACTATTGTTGCTTCCTTCCTGGCTCATTCTCTCAGACACTGGTGCTTCCAATGACCACCATAATCATGCAAGGCAATTAGAAAAACAAACCTCCCCATGTCTGACTGGAGCACCATATAGGTGTAGGTATACTGGGGCTATGTTCACCATCACCATAGCAGATGAATGGGTCCAGGATTCTCTCAGAGAGAGAACGACACATCCTAAACTCATCTGCTGATTGTTATTAGACCTGGGTTTTGGCCAAGTGCTGAGAGAGCTGGCTCTTGCTGATGTTTCTGCAGATCTGTAGGGATTCAGTGGAAATGGTTGCAGGACAGGCTGTAGTCCTGTAGAAAGAGTTGCTGTGATTATCCATGGTATGGTTCCAACTGTGCAGGGCTGCATTGTGGAAAGTATGTCATTGCTGTATAATCCACCCTCTCTCTCTCTCACATGTAATCTACACAGCCAGGCAGTACACAGACTAGTAATTGCACACAATGTAAGTGTATTTCTAAACTGTGCAGCATAAATATGAATGAGAGGGAACATACTGCACTTTAAATTCTTTGTATATTGTGCTGCATGTTATGACAATTAGTACACTGTGGTACATTATCCAAAATGCGAGAAGTACAGTACCTGCAAATGATGTTTTGTTTTTCTCCTCATAGCTGCCAGATGGTGTGGAACCATTTACACAACATCTGAGTGTCAGTGAATTTTAAGCAGGGAAAGAAGTATCGTACTTAACATTTTGTTTCTTTCCTTTTTTTTTTTCCTTTTTTTTTTTTTTAATTATTCTTAGCTATCTAGCCAGGGTATTTGAACATTCTTTTTTTTTTTTTGGTGCAGAACAACAACAAAAAAAGCCTACTTAGTGTATTCCTTATTTTTTCTTTCCAAGTTGCTTCAGGAACTTTGGTTTAACCAAAGAAAGAACAGAGTTTCTCATTGCTGCTTTTATGACAGTGGAAAAATAGAGAAAGCTTTATTTACTGTGCTCATTTTGTTTGTTCACAGAGATCTAGTGTGATATGACGGTGCTTGGAGAGCCAACTAGAACTTTTGTTTCAGGACTATTTTAGGAGATCTCCTAGACATGAATGAGCATATGCACCACATGGACCCTCATTATAGAAAGCAACATTATATTGTCTTTCTGTTCAAAACAACAGACTTACAAAAGAGATCTATTTCTATACAATTTGATAAGCATTCAAGGAACAAGTGTACAAGCTTTCTCTCTACTGCAGTGAAGGATGCATAAAAATATAGTTTCCTAATATACATTTTTTTTTCATAGCTTGAAAAAACTATGGAATGCTAAAGAGAAGTGAAAGAGGGAAAGAACTATTTTAAAATACTCTACCACAAAAAGTATTGCTGGCCACTCTACAGAGAAGTGTTATTTGCCTAGGTAGGCCATTATTCTTAACTGGTTTGTTTTTTCTTGGATAGCTGAGATGGTGCCACAAGCAGGCCGCAGCTGTGAGGTCAGTATACTCAGGCTCCAAGTCAGCTCTCCAAAGAGACCAGGAAGTTTCCAAAATCAGTACAGTTTTATTTTATTTGAATGGAACATCACTTTAAAAAATAAAGCTCTAAGCAAATAGAGAACACAAACTGGAAGTTAAACCCAAGAAAACCAGTAGTTTTACATGGAGCTCTTACCCTGCCCACCGTGTCGTAGCCAATGAGTTCTTGCTTCTAAGTTTTACTGCAGTTAATACTCTAATGCTAGCTTATAAAAAACTCTTGAGACTCCTTTGGTCTTAGGAAATTCCTTTACATTGCCTTCAAGGTCTCTCTGTGCTTTGTAGCCTACTGTGTCCTGAACCTTTTCTTCACAAACATACAAAAGAGCTCTCCAAGAAAATGTGCAATATTTTGACTTCTTCCAGAGGTTCTGCCTGATCTAGTCCAGAAAAATTTTCCTTCTTAAAGAAAGTGTTGAAACCAAGTCAAATATACTCCCAACCACACTAAGTATATTTTAATGATGGAGACTTGAATTCTCTGATCTGCAATGAAGGCTGAGGCTATAACTATTCTGCAGCATGTTTAGACAAACGTCAGCTAGCTTAAAATTGCCTTTTGTGGATTCTGCTGGCAGTGCTGCCGTGATAGCACATTCTTGGTGTATGCTCCAGGGAAGCTGGGAAAAACTTCAGACACAAAGATCCACTAAACTACAACTGTTCCTCTAGTGCTGACCTACATAAAGCTGGCAAAAGTGCGTATACGTGGACTACGGTTGTTGCTGTGTAAGCTTATCCCTAATGCACAGTAGGTGCTTTATGCTACTGAAGTCATATATATGAATCATTGACTGGTAATTTTCTAGTCACCATTTTCTAGGTTTCAGTGACTTCATGTTTCTGTTGCCAGTTCCACGCATATCAATATATTGGGTTCTGTATGTAAATCCCGATATGTTAAAATCCCATCAATGTGTTCAGTTACCTTTTCTTCTTAAATGAAAAGAACCAATATACCTTGATGATCAACTTAGAGAAATTACTATTTTCTTACTTTTTGTGGAAAACGTAAAAAGAAAAAAAGTTTTGACAAATTTCTGGAGCTGGCACACAGTCTTATTCCTCTGAAAGTGTAAGAGGTGGTTTAGAGTAGTGACCTTTGCTGCACGTACAAGGGAGAAGGGAAGGAGAACTGTTGCTCACCTTCAGTTTCCAGCATTCTCCCACCTGTTCACGCTGTAGGAAATCACTAACATTCAAAGTCAAATTCCTAAAGTATTTGAGCATTTGAAGCCTGCTTTCTAATATTGGCCACTGCAAGTAACTTCTATCCAGTCTTGGAGAAAGGGAGGATGAGAGGATGGGAGAAGATATCGTATTAGATTGCTAATTGATTAGGATCATTCAACCTTATAGAATACATGTAATTTGATATAATCTGTTATATATACAGTTTTCACAGTGGATAGAAGCTTGTGGGCAAGTAATAAAATCCCTGCACTGACCAGAAACTGTTGTGAACATCTGTTCCCTGACTACTTAAATTATACTTGGACAGTTTGATGCATCTCTGGCATCCATCCCATGTTCTAGCTGAATGAAAGTAGAAGAGAGAAGAATGTAAAATCAGAGAATCCTGTTGGGTTGTAATCTTTCTTTCTGGTCTTTCTATTTTCTTCTCTCTCCAGTAAATCTGTCATGTCTTTGTTTAGAAACCCATGACATCCTTTCTTCCCCTCAGTTGTATTTGCAACTGCTTGCTTACTCATTTTGTGTACATTGATTACAGGCACACAAGGCTTCAGACTTAATTAAAAGGCATGACAAAAGAAAGATAGAGGTTTCTATAGAAATATGTTCTTGTGGAATGCCCTTTTGAGTTAAATCCACCAAACTAAAAATTATGGAATAAATGATTCTTCCATGAATTTAATCTGTAAGTACTGTCTTCACCTAAATTCTGCTGGGCTGATGTCAGACTCAGGGGTTTTATATAGCCTTGAAAAAAAGGCTAGGAGAAGGATGATTAGTTCAGTTGAAACTATTATAGTGACACACACAAATATGAATTGCCTTAAGCTTCCTCAGATATTACAGCAACAGAACAATTAGTTCCCATCCCCGTGTTAAAGCTACACTTGCTCAATATTTATACTGTATTTACGCACCTAAAGTGTTAGTGCAATGTGGCAGATTTTCCACAGTGGCAAAACCAGTGCTTGATTTAACAAAAAGTGAAAATCAAAGCCACTGCACAATTTTTAAACTGCATTTTAAAAGAATAATTGTCATTGATTAAGTCAGAATGATTAGTGTTTTTAAGGGTCTTTTAATCCCATTTTGGCTCGAGGCTATAATCTCATTTTGGCACACTTGCATTAAAATGGGTTGGTGCCTGGGGCTTGGCTTCCACAGCAGTAATTTGGAATATGAGTCATCCATCATTAGTTTACGCATATGCAAAAATGTAGGCCTTGTGGTTTCTGGCAGTGGAGGAAGCCTACAGTATGTAATAACAGGTGTACTTTGAGTGTGTGGCCTTAGGAGATGCTCCAGCTGATACCCTTCTCTGCCAATGGCAGAGAAATCCTTTACCATATATGCTGGTCTAAATCTACTCTATACATAAAAAGGAACACATTGTGATTTCAGTAATCGTACCAGGCACAAAACACAAGTACTAGGTTTTATTCAAATAAAATTCTGTAATCCTTTCCACAAGCTCAGAGCTGCATTCAACTGGGAACTCTAAGAATAGCTTATGTGTCTTATGAGAAATGGAGTACAGTGAAAGACAGAATTATGTGCCTCATTCAACAAATATGTTAATACTGAAGATTTCTTTTCCTCCTGTGGATAAAGGAGGAGACAACTGGCAAAAATCCTGGCCGCAAAAGGCAACTGAAGTTTCTATGCTAAGATATATATGCTAATTCTGTCAGATGGGTGTGCTATCAATCTTCTCAAGCAACTAGAACTTGCCAAAATCCTTTATGCCGTTCCTCTCCCTGCTTCCTCAGAATAACTTCTGTGCAGATCTTTGGTCTAATTTGCCATCATGTCATATGTTGGTACAAGTAATAAACTATGGTTTAAATGTAAATTTTTTTTCACATTGGTTCTCTCTCTGTGTGAAATCAGTCAGAGAATCATTAATTTGCAAAGCCCAAGCTTGTTTCATTGAAAGAAAAAAACTGAAATACGTATATAAAAGCTTTAAATATTGTATTAACAACTCAGGATCCTCTTTCCTCCTCCTCCAGTTTGGATTTTTCTCCTTCTTCTCTCATATATCCAAATGTCACATCTCTCTAATTTAAGCACATCATGTTCTTAAAAAGGGAAATAATAGAAAATCACATGCTTTTTCTTTCTGTGGTTTGTAAGACCAATAATTAGATTAATGTAGTAGGATGTGTGGGGAAGGCTTTTTTTTTTCCCCAGAGAACCTTAAGTCAAGCAGGTATATTTTGTACTTTGTCTCTTCTGAGTGAAAAAAGACAGTTCATTGCCTTTTTTTTTTGGCATGAGTTTTGTATCTGAGAACTGCAAAGCATATCCCCCTTACAGATCTGGACACTCCAGAAAAAAACTAATGACTGTGGACTAAAAAGAAAAACAACAGCACAAATAAGAAAATTTTTTAAAATGAAGAAGACAAATCAAAGTGAGAGAAAAAAAAATAAAAGCAAGGGAAAAGTGACATGTTTTTATTTTCTGTGATTATTGAAATCAATATATGTTCCTTTTTCTGTCCATAGAAAATGTACAAGTATATACTAACAAAGGTCCCAGGATTATATTAGCAGAGTATATGATTTGAAGCATGTAAAAAAAAAAATGCCCCCAAACCCTCAAAAAAAAAATAAAACCAAACCCAAACCTAGAGGTTGAAAATGATTTCTACATAAGAAGAGATAGGTAAGCAAACATTGTTGACCTTGGAAAAGAGACCCCTGAGGAAGGATATGCTAAATGCTGTTATGTTGAGATTATTAATCAGGAAGTGGTCACAAGGATATGATATAAAGTTAGTCACATCTCTGACCACCACTAACCATGTAGGTTCTCTGGGGCATTTAGGCAGAAGTCAAGTGCCTGTTCATCTACATACAAGTTCCCAGTAAGGTAACGGACACTCATTTCCCTCAAAAGGCAATTCTGAACACGCATAGCTAACACGAAGTAGAGGTGGACTTAACAAGTGTAAAAGACTAGCTGGGATTAGGAAGGTTGGTAGCTAGGTTTGCTGTCTGGGACTTAGCAAGATTTAAGATGCTTGGTAGGTCTGAGGCAGACTACAGAGCTCCCTGGGTTTATGTACAAAGCAGTGATGGACAATCTCCTGTCTGGAGGACGGAAAGACATTTTTACAGCTGTGTTACTTGTCACACAGTCCAGGGCTATGTGTGTGATGAATGCATTTTCTAGGGGCGGATGCCCGTCGTATTTGATATTGCTATGAAGGAGGCAGGTTCTTCAGTGTATTTTCTCAGTCTGTTTGATTTCTGCATCTTCACTCAGGCATTGCTTGCAGGCTGCTGCTGAGAGTGTTGATTGAAAGGACTGCTCATGGTACTCGTTGTCCCCTGCACGGTGCTATCAATTCTGTGTACATTATCCTATCATCTCTTCCCAAAATTTCTGTAGGTACTGAGTGAAATGGAGAAAGGGGCAGAGCTGATGTGGAAAACAGCTCATTGTAATCAGCTGTTGAATTCAGCTGCAGAGGAGAAACCTGAGCCGCTGCAGGGTGTTTCCATTCCATGGTTCAAGTTGCTTTTACACATGAAATATATTTTTAAAATGTGCTGTAAAAAGTGTTCTTCAATTTTTAACAACTTAATTAAGTATTAAAATCCAATTTACTTTATATCTCAAACTGCAATTTCTAAAGGGTTTTTGCTCTCTACTATTTATTAGGAAGAGTGTTTGTCATAATTATTTGTTATGCGTATTAAATGTTGTATGAGTATGCATCATTTAAAATGTAAATACTTTTACCCAGAATGACAATCAAAGATAAGATTGGTGCATGTGCAAGTTATGATTGCACCTCCTGAAGAATCCATAAGCTTCTGAGTATAGATGTCAGGTGCACATGAAATAAAAAAAACTCCAGTGGATCCTCACAGCTGCACTGGGGGTACCTGTACACTATAACCATGTGCAGTCATAGCTCGGATCCACTCCAAAAGCCTCTGCTAGCTTTAAACTAATGACCCTGGTACAGGAACTTTGTATAGGTTTCATGCTGTTGTACCAGGTATGATAGCAGAGGATGTAAAACATGTTTTGTAAAAGCAAAGAGCTCCATGTTACTGCAGCTACACAGCTAACATTGCCCAAGGTAACTTGCTTAGAAATAGCTGAAGGAATTCTACATAAGCTGAAATCACCTTTGACAGCAGTTTATAGGTAAATAGAAATAAGATGTTATTGCCCTTATTTTGTTGAAAGGGAGAAAAAGGAACACTGGACTTAACTAACTTGTTAGAGACTGGGAGGCTGATGGACTACATGTAGGATGCCAGTCAGTAAATCTAAGGTCTAATGTAGGTTCTAGTGCACTCTTGCATGATGATTGTGTCACTTAACTCCTCTGAATATCAGGGTTTTTTTGTGCTCTAAGATGGAAGTAATTATATGCAGCCACCATAAAATATCCACAGAGAGCTGTGTAGTTGGAAAGTATCACTGAACCTATCAACAGGAAAAATGGGAGGAAGTTAATAATTTTTAAGGCCAGAAGGGAACATCATGATCATTTAACCTGTCCTGCTGCATTACTGAGGCCATAAAATTTCCCCTGTGTGATTTCTAAATTACTCCCCAAACTTGTAGTTTCAGAAAGGCATTCAGACATTTTCTGTTCTTGATGGGAATACTTTTAAAATCTGTACCACTAAGTTTTTCTAAAGGCAATAAATAGAAGTAGGTTTTTGGTATCATAGGGAACACTGTGCTTCAAAACAGGAGGAAAAACGGATTTAAAATAGTGTGAAGATATTCTTTAAAGCAAAATTTCACAATTTGTTTGAGTCAGTTGAAATATGTTGTTTGAATAAAATTGAAAACATTCATTCTGTTTCCTCATCCTGCTCCTGTCTCTGTCTGAGCAGGTCAGAGGTTTGCTGATGGAAACACAGACATATGTACAACGTCCTCTCTCCAGCAACTGGCCTCTGACACCCAGTAGTTGCCCGTGGGTCCCAATCTCCCCAGTTTCTGACACTTGTGTTTATGAGCCCCCAAGGCCACAGCCTCACTCCAGCTGCTGGTGCAGACCGTCTTACACACACACACTGACACACTCATGCACTCGCACTGTGCATCCCTCCTGTAACTTGGCTTGGTCACATAGTCCATGTGGGAGCTGGTCTGGGCCATGATCCTCCCCTCCCACTGACACATGCACATATGCACACCCACCCACCTAGCCTAGAGAGTCCCTCACCCAGGAAAAGAATTAGAAAGACATTTAGCAAGAAGACAGGACAGATTGCACTGATCGGGCACGGGGCATGGCCGGATGAGAGTACTGACCATCAGCTATTCATATATGACCGATCCCTTTTGTCCCCTTATTCCTCTCTCTTCCTGTCCATATTCCTCCCCAAATCACCTTGATCCTTCCTTTTCTCCACCTCTGTTTCCCGCCCTAAACATCCCATAATCAGCCTTCTGTGATCCTGAAATGCTCTTCCACTGTGTTCCGCAGTGTCTCCCATGCCCCTAGGCAGTGGCCCCTCCTTGGTGCAACAGGTGACCTGGAGAGCAGCTCCCACTTCCTCATGGTGATGAGTCTTCCCAACCCATGGTGCTGAGGGTCTCCTGGGGAAGTCCTGAAGGATCTAGACAGGGGTTGTTTCTCTGACTGGGTTACTGGGGCTCCTGCACCTTCCATGAGCCCTGATGCTCCTTCATGAATGTGGAGATGGGCCTTTGATGAGCTGATGGCTGGGATGAACCTGGGGTGAGGTAGAGTAGGGTGTAATTTGAGCTCCCCCTCCTACCATTGTGCCTCTGCACTTCTCTGTATATGTGCAGTCAAGCTTTTTAGCCCATTACTTAACAGTTGTATTAATGGAATGCATCACAAAATCACTTTTTTCCTCCTAATGTTTCTTTTCAAACAAGCATTATTCAAATTTCTTAAGCAGCAGTGAAACATTTCCTCTTGGGAAAATCCATATTAAAATATTAAGTGGGAATGTTTCCAGCTGGCCTCTCTTAATAGTTCTTATGGTGAAGATTTGTACCTTATGAAAACATTAAACTAGAAAATAAATCCTCCTACCTCCCACTTGTGCTCCTAATAGGGAAAATCACCTCACACTGCACTAGTCATCTTTGCCAATTATTTTAGGATTGGAGAATCTCTGTCTGGAGGTTCTTCAGTCTTTCTGTTAGTTAGAGGGTGAATCTATACCTTGCTTAAAGTAAATGCCTAAATCTGAGATGGCTAAAATCAGGTGAGATGAATCCCATCCTACATGTCATTCTGGGAGAAAAAGGTCAACATTTTCTCCTACAATCACTGCTACATGAAAATGTAAAATACTTTCCTATGTTATTTCCAGAAGTGTACTGACTAACACAGCTGACCAAACAGCTGCATTTCAGGAGGTTCAACAGTCCAGAAAAAGAATCAGTGAAAAATTGTGCAACAATTTTTGTACCTTTTACGATTTACAAACATAAAAGCCTACCCAAACCCTTTAACCTGCAAGGTATTTCCCAAGAAACAGGCCTTGACACTGCTATGAATTCCACTGCAAAGACAGCACATGAGAGACAAGAAATCCCAGTACATTTCATACCACGAGCTTAAACATTTTGCTTTACCCCTTTGTCAGCCATTGCTTATGAACGTAGCTGGCAGGGACAAAACGTGGTGCTTCTCCAGGTAATGCCCCTGCATAGTCTTGCATCTGCAGGTAAACTCTCCTCCATAGATAGCTGACCTTACGTTGAGTGCCTGTGCCACGGGGACATATTTTCTTCTATGGACTAGTAGGTGCACAACAGTCTTTGATGCAGTGAGGGTAACAAACAACTGAAGATCAGTAACCTGCCACAGTGAGATTTGACAGATAAGTTATCTTCCATCAGTCATAATTGTAATATTTTCTTTCTTAGATGCCTTCCCCTGTTCCTCATACTTGCCACCACGTCAAGGTTCAGAAGGATCAAACACTAACTTTTTAAATTCTCTGTACATCTTTCTGTTCAAGATTAACTGATATAATAACATCAAATAAAAGAAGGATGGGGGAGAAACACTGTTGTAAAATTTAACTGTCGTTTAAAGCCAGCCAACTAAATAACAGTTAAGAGAATTTTGTCAATTTTCTCAGTCCCTAGTTGATTGAAAGATTTAGTAGAAGTATCATCTTTGCTATAAATACAGCAGTACTCTTCTGACGTATTGAGAGAAGTTTCAGGAAGTATACTTTATTTTTAGCAACCTTAATTTAATGTTGAAGAATGTTACTTCTTGGAGCGTTAAGTATTTTATATACAGTAGTATAATTGAGCACTGTGATTATCACAGCATCCATAATCTGATTACAAACGTATTTTTCTTTTTGTCTATTACACGTACAAAAGTCATGTATGCTATTTAGAAGCTGTGTTAAAATGGACATGGCCATACAAGGTGCTCAGCCTCTGCCAGGAAAAATGTCTAGTGGGTACCAAGAGAAGAGAGGTAACGGGATCTGTGCCCTGTAGAAAATCATAGCTGCTTCTTGCTGCAGTACTTCCGCTGTCACTTTCTGGCTTGTACGAAGTGAGGTCCTGGCACACGCTGTCTGTTCCCCTGCCAGAATTCAGTGTGGCCAGAGTCCCCTGCAGCTGCCAGATAAGTACACTGCTCTGAGAGAGGGAAGGCATTGCCTCCACCAGCTCATTTTTCTGCCAGCACAATGCAGAGAAAGGCATGAATCACCCTGCACAGACTTCCTGTATGACTTTGATTAGCTAAGATCTTTTTTTTTTTATATAATTAAATCTTTAGGCAAGACGTAAAGCGGCCTGCATTTTCCAGAGTAATTGGTTACTCTGCCTATTCTCAGGTTCTTTGCTGAAATTGGTAAAACTGGGTGTCTGGATTTCTCCTGAAAACAGACCTGCTTTAAAGTTAAAGTCAGGCACATGCCTTGGTTTAAAAAAAGCTTGCAGCTATACCTTTTGAAGGGTATGGGCAGCATGCATAGATTTTTAGCAAAAAAAAAAAAAATCTCTTTTGTAGTCTTGGTTGTTGCATTGGTTTCTCTAAATTAAAAAGCATACTCTATGCAGAACGTTTCCTGAATTCATTCTGTCTAGGTATGAGCTGGCATCATACCTGTTCTGAACACAAGCTGTTCTGAACACAAGCTGTACTGAAAAGAGTATATGTTTCTTTCTAAAACACCCCTATTTCTAATATCCACATTCCTGCCAGTTAAAACTTCTCTTGCCCTGTAAAAACAGAATGATCTTCTTACAGGACTTGATGCAATGCAGCCTGCAGGCAACCCTGTCCTTCCAGAGTAACGAGGACTGTGAGCAGATGATGTTTGGCCCTGCATTTCTTTCAGTGTAATGTGTACAAATGGTGTCACTTATTTTTATCACTATTTGATGTTTTCTGGATAAGATTACTATATAGCTCTGAAAACTGGCTATTGTACAGGTCACATAGCTGTTTTGATATGCATTTCCATTGCAAATTCTACTCATTTTGGAAATATTTGGAATAGATGTGGTATCACGTAAACTGTGATGGTTCCAGTGGAAGCGTTAAGTGCTATCAAGCTCATAATATCAGTTGAAAAGAATTCTTTTAAAGAAGATGCACACAATGTAGTGTGGAGAATAATGTAACTTTTCACAATTTGTGGAACTACATTTGCATAATTTATTTTTTTTAAGTCCATAAATAGTTACTTATTTGCAAAAGTTTGCCTCTATGATGTGACTGCATCAACTCTCATATACGTTAATGAGAATTAAATACATTAAAAATCAGGGCATTAGCACAAGAAAAATGCCAGGGATCCTATATAAACAGCCAGGAAAATACAATATGCAAGACAAAAATCAGACGCACATGAAATTAGAGCAGACACACTGTTCTCAGTATATGTGTATAGGGACTTTTGAACAGTGGATGTTTTGTGATTGTTTTTTCAAAATGAATCTCATTCTCAGGAAAGGTCTTGGGCTGATACCACTAGCATGCAAAAGTTGTGTTCTTTTTTTTTTTTGAATATTCCACAAATAAACTGTAGCAAAAAAGAAGAAATGTATGAGGTGCTGAGTATCCTTATCTCCCAAAGAACTGAGTGGACAGAAGGGTATTCAGCATCCAACAGAACGGACTTTCCCTTTGTTTCCTTTTCATTCACTTCTATGTTTTTGTCATAGGAATAATTCTACGTAAGATAGTAATTAGGTTTCCTTGCCTGTCCTGCACGTAGCTGTTTGATTTGTGAGAATTTCCAGGCTTCACAGCTGCAGTATAGGAATTGGAAGATTCTTCCTTTTACAATTAAATCTCTCAAATAAGCACATCTTGTGAGTGCGAAGATTTTTGCCCAGAAAACATCTCATTGTTACAGACTGGGGATAATCTTACAAACTAGGTGCGCTGCCTGCTTCCATACAAAATTGCAAGGAAGCCAATGTCCTGGAAAAGCAATTATTAACTTTTGTTTCCTAGTCCAAAAAGAGACGGTTCTCTAAAACAAAAGAGCAGAAGATTTAACTAATTTCCCTCTGAATGAGGTTCCTCTTTTTGCCCCAAAGACAAGAATGTTTTCGCACTGATCTCTTTGCCAGACCAGGGTTTACTATTGAGTGTGTTCTGGTCAAAATCAGTATTCAACCCTTTGCATGCTTGGTTTTGTGAAGGGGTTCAAGAAACAAAAATCCATTTTCATAGTAAAAAAAAATGAAATGCATGAAAACCAGCCCAAAATGAGACTATAGACTTTCTAATTTTAAGTTTAATAGAAAAAAAAAAAACCCAAACAGATTACTGTAACCTTAACTGCACAATGCTGACGCTTACTTGAGATATGAAGGCAGGAATTTCTTCTACTTGAATTTGGGGGTTCTTTCCAAAATGCCTTTGTCCTCTGCAGTAGACATGAACACAACAATGTGAGCAGAAGTGTCACATTGCATTCTACAGCTGGGACAAGCAAACAAAAAGCCTCTCTGAAATTGTTATGCAGACATTAATGCAATGGAAGGAGACCCTCTTGGTAGTGTCTTTGTGGTACTGAAACAATTGTCTCGTACCATTTTTGTTGCTATAGACAGGAGCAGCTATCTTCTTGTCTGATCCACTCCATGTTATTGACACCAGTCTTGACAATCAAGCTGTATATGAAATGCATGCATCAGTTTGAGTTACAGGCATCGTTTAAAATACTCGGTTAGTTGCATATTTTACATATTGCTATACTGTAATTATGCAACTGAATCATGCTTCTTGTCCAGAAATTCCTGGAAACCTGAAATTGCCTGTTCCTTGATGTGACCACAGGCTGTTGAAATTCAAATGAGCTTTGTGCTCAGCTGGAATTGTATTAAGTCTGCAGGACAGCCTGTGATGCTTGGGCTAGAGACAGGAGACAACACTTGTTAGTAAATGTGTGTTTGAGCTTATTGGTATTACTGAATGATAGCTAATCATCTGAAAGTCAAAGGAAGCCTCTTTAAGGGAGCGATGCCTTGCCAGGAGAATAGGAACAAGTCTGGGCCACATCTTTATAAGCAATGAATTCTCATTTCTTCTCAGTCTAACAAATGTCCTCTTTAAAGGTTAATTCTTAAATAGTCACTTGGGAACAGATGTCTCCTTCACTCTGATCTCTGTGAGTCAAGCAGACTGCTAAGAGACTTCAGTTTGTCTCTTTTATTACCCGATGCCCCTTTCTTTCAGATTAAAACTGCAGATAAAGAGGATTTCAACTGCCTGATCTCCTGCCTATTTTATAATTGCTGAATAAAAGAATGAGCTGAAGTAACTGAACAATAACAAACTGACACCCAGGCAAGTTACAACTGAATTTCCCAAAGTCCTCACTGTTAATTTGAGGTAGTAAGGCAAAAGGGAATATGCTTTTTTGTTTGTTTATCATTCAGCTGGCACAAAGACTCTGAGGAGGCAACTGCCTTGGCTGAGCAAAGGAGCATAAAGGCTGTTGGGACGATACAATAAATTGCTATTTTCTCTTATTTAGAGTGATCTGACTGAAGGCTGAGTAGCAACCAAAGTATGTTCATGACAATCAGAAAGGATGCTGTCCTTGTTCCATGGCCCTCACCGATCTAGATAATCACCTCTACCTCCCACCGCCAGCTCTGAAATTCCCACAAAGATGAAACAGATTGAAATTGTTTTGACACTGTTCATTCATCTGTATGAGCATGGAACAAGAAAGTTCGACAGGAAAATACTTCAGAGACATATGATAAACTTATACCACCCAGACGAACACAAGCACTGCCTGAAATATAGACAACAGTGTGGGTAAATTGCTTCAAATGAGCCTTATTGATTCCCCTCCGTGTTGATGTGGCATATCTGAAGGAGTAAGTTTCATTTAAACACTTAGGCCTTGCAGTAATTAAATGAACTCTGGGACAGTTTACGTAATGGACTGGCTCTGATTCTTCAGGAGCTGGTGACTATCTCCCTTAAACATGAAGCATGTTAATAGCCAAGCAGCTAATTTATTATAATGAAATGAAAAAATACTGTAGCACCCTTGCGACCCAGATAATGTAGCAGCAGGTTATGTTCTGATGAATAGGGACGTTGCTCAGCAGATGTAATGCTTTCTAGTCTTAGAAGAGGAGAGATCAATTTCTTCCTCTTTATGAAGAAGGATGATTCCTTTGCAGTACTGCTGAGAGATGTGGACATTTACATCTTTGAGTTAATCACCCTCAGAACAGTCCAAACACTACAAGTATGCTTAACTTATGTTATTTTTCTTGCTATATAAATAAGATTTTTTTAAAAAAAGCAGGAAATACAAGAGGGATTTGATTTCTGTTTTGATAACTTGATGGTATTTCTATAGGCTTCTACTTTTTGCATTGTATTTAAGGAAGGCTGGAGAGGGGAAAGGCCATCCCTGGTGGCCAGGGAAGGCTGCAGATGGGAACACATGGGACCCCCAGGCTGAGCAAGCCGTGTTTGGGTGGGCAGCCCAGCGAAAGGCTGTGGTTCAGTAGATGGCACTCTTCCCTCAGCATCTGCTTAGTCCCTGCCTAGGCTGAGCTGGATGGAGCTGGAAAAGGGGCTCCAGGCCCACATCATTGCAAACTCCTTATGCACTGGTTCATAAGGCACCTCTGGGAGCTAGTGGTGGTACAGCCAGAGCTCCATCAGCATTGTTTAGAGGTGCCAGTTACAAAACACTTTGCTAATAGTCTGGCCCCAAAGCTTCCCGTTTGTCTTTACATGATTGTTGCAGGTGAATTGTGCCTGAGCAGACAGAAGAGCTGAGGAATGAAGCATACACAACTGAACCAGCTCTGGTAGCACCTGTCTTCCAGTTTTTCTCTCAACCAATATCTGAGGTCTCTCACAGTCAGGTTTCACAGTAGAGAAAAAAATGATGCAGTGACAGTGTTGATGAATGCCCTGGACAGCTTTTTCCTGGCCATGACCAAGGAACAGCACTATTCAGTATTACTGAATGAGTGACATTTAGGATGATACATTATGCTTTGCATAAAGATGACTCCTAACATAAAACCCAATGTCTGGAATTTATTATGTCATATAAGTTAACTCTTGATTTTCATTAATTTGTGAAATGTAGCACTTCCGGTGGGTACTCAGAAAGGAAAAGGCAGCCATGTCCTATATTGCAAGCATGTAAATAGCAAACCTCCCCATGCCAATATTGAGGTCTATTTGCAGAGAGTTCCCTGCTGTTCTCCCTGTCCCTACTTTCGGTATAGTAATAAGATCTTCATGATTTAAGAATACTTCACTGATTTTCTGTAACATTCTTTTCTTGTGGTCCCTCCTGATCTCCCTGCCCTGCTCAGCCTGTGCCATACTTGAGAGTTCACCCAAGGATGTCTTCAGTTGAAGCAGCACCCTATGGCCTTTGCTTACATTTGCAGATGTGCACTGAGGTAGTCCTGCACATTTAATCAAGAAGAGACAACACAGAGCTGGAAACGAGTATGGCCATTCTGCAGGAAATTCTGATTATCCATTCATGTCAAACTGAAATGAACATCTGACTGTGATTCTATTTGTGAAAAAATGTTCTGAAAAATTTTTTAGTGAATACAGAAGGATAAAATGTTAGGGTTTTTTTTTTATAAAATATGGATGCTTTGTTTCAATAAGGACCAAATGCTTTGATTTGATGTTACTTGTCCCACTATACTGTACATATTCAGGTGGACAGGAGGGACTGATGACATTTTTCTATAATATTTTCAAAAAGATGAGGTAAATTTGTGTTAGATATTAGGAATAACATTTTGACTAGAAAGCAGGATGAAACTTAGTAAAAAAAAGCCTTGTGAGGCTAGATTAGACAAAACTCTGCCAGGGATGCTGTATTTAAGTTGATCATACCTAAAAAGCAGAGGAATGGACAGTCAGTTGCTGTCTTCAGGCAACTCCCAGCCTGTCAGTTCTGAGAAACTCTGCAATAAAACACAGTATCACTAGCAGTGAAGGAGAATGCTCTGGATTTCTCAAAATGAAATGTTTCCGTTATATTGAAAAGGAATGCGTAGACTATTTTTGTAAAACCTATAGATGGAAATATTCCTGCAAAAGTGCTTTGATTTAAGTAGGACAAAATTTTCCATCAGGAATTTTTTAAACCAGTTTTGCTCTTCCTCTCTTTGAGGAGTGCTTTGTTACACAATCATATTTTTCACTGAAAGTTATTTCAGCATCCTGTTCCTTGGGTGTTTGCTAGAGAAGTGGTTTCCCAGTCCATGTTTTTCCCAGTCTAATGTGTCTGGATTGTAGCTGTCCAGGACCTCTTGGTAGTCTGGCTTGCCTGACCCACATCAATGTGGAAGTAGGACAGGTCCTGGCAGCAGCATACATATTGCTGGAGAGATGAGGTCATGTTGTTGAGTTCCAGGTCATTGACCCTGAGTCTAGCCTTTACAGAAAATCGCTTAAAAAGCATGCATCAACAGAATCAGACCCTGCAAAGGCCATGGTTGTACTTGCAAAACATTGTTCATGTCCTGAAGACTTCAGCCAAGAAACTGTCCATGTGGATCTAATTGCAGGTCAAATTGACAAACGACAGTATGTACTTGACTCTTACCATTAGTCTAGTTTTATGTTGTCTGTAACCAGAAGCTATGTCCCTTTATCAGAGGTTTTTACAGGCTATGTCTATACTAGTAAATAAAAGAGGCAGGGGCAGGTCTCCAGTCTTGAGGCCAGTTGGCGCTGCATGGTGTGTGTCCAGCCAGAAGGAATCCTGCTCCCCTTCTCCCATACAATCGGATTGCCAGTGGAGAAATGTGCCTGCCCTTACTACCACTGAGCCATTCCTAGGCAATGTTTGAGACAGCAAAGCAAAAACCAGTGTTAGGGACTGCAGTAACAACTTAACTGAATGGAGAGTTGAAGACCAGCACTTGGCCTGTGTCTTGATCTTGTTTAGTTTACTGCTATAGACATAACCGAATGTGAAGATGTGCCCACTCTCCCCATTTTCTCCTCTCTAAGTTAAGTTACATGCTGCTAAGTTAAAAAAGGACTCTATGACTTTCCATGCTTCCCTATGCTCACAGATAAAGCAGTGGAAGGTGATCTGACTTGCCCAGGTTTATGTGAAAATCTTGCAGAAAAACTGGAATGCCTGTGCCAAGCTCTACATTACTGCTTTTGCTTAAAAATCTGCACTGACAGTCAACACTGTGTTTTGTGCAAGGGTCTCTTTTGTTCATTCTGGCTGTGGGTAGGAATATCAAAGTATATGGACTTTAAAGTGTTATAAGTCATATTTATATACTAAAAGAAACCTCAGAATAGACGAGAAACAGACAATGAATTTTTAAACACTCCTCTCCCCTTAAAAATTTGATAAGATACAGGGTTATTTTTACCTCCTGTTTGTTTGGAGTGGAAAATCTGTTTCAATTAGAGTGGCAGCACCTCACCCCCAAAATGTTCCGTAATTATCAGTGAAAAGTGCAGAATCAACAGAAAAATCTGTTTCATGAGTTGCTCATAAACATAAATTGTTCAGACAATACAACTCTACTTCCTGCTTGGGCACTTATCCAAGCAGTGCTCCAGATGAGATTTATTTTCTATTATTTAATTTTAATTGAATGTGCTGCTACAGATACTGTGCACAAATACCAAGCATGATAACTGACTTAATTACATAATTTTTCCCAGGAAAGTGTGACTTTACATATCCCCTTAATACAACCATAGTTTCTGTGTAATATATCTCTCTTTCTCACTTTGGGTTTTGACAGATGGGCTCTGTCAGACTGAGCAGCCATGATCCAAGGTGTTACCACTCTCAGCTCTCCTCTGCCCTGTGCTGCTGGGAGCTGCTACCCTGGAGCTGGGTGACAGAAGCCGCCGTGATCTGCTCCGTCACTGCAGCAGTCGAGTGACTCTGCAGCTTGAAGCATTGATGAGCGGAGAGTGCGATCCCTGCTGAGCAGCAGGTACATTTGCCTCTGATGCCTTTTCTATGGGAACGTTGACTTTGGAGAGAAAAGGAGGGGTGGACAGATGGGGTGATAATGCCCTCAGCCACACTTATTGGTCTGTCATAGCCCCCAGCTTCTTCTAACAGCATCCCAGCACTGTCTCCACACAAATGAATTTTCTGTTTCTGTAATATGAGCACAAATTTCCCTGCAGCAAACTCCAAGTCACTGCCTTGTTGTCTATCATCATGTGCACACCCAAGTGTTCAAAAACCTGAGTCAGGCTAGCCAAGTTAAAGCATTTGAAAATTGAATTCTACAATTTTGCCTTCCAATAGTTGAACTGTACAAGCACAAAAGATACTAAGTTAAAATTCTGTTAGTTGATTGATTATGGCTTTTTTTTTTTGTTATGATAAAGCTGAATTTTCACATAACTGCATTCCCAGGGGCATAGTGAACTCTTTCTTCCAGGGCTTTCCAGAGAGTTTGGGGTGGCCCACAGCGATGTCAGAGCAGTGCATGCCCAAGCGGTGGTCCCAAATCAGTGCTGCTGCCAGGCTCTGCTCTGGGACCTGCATGGGGGACAAGGAGAGGGTTTATACGCTGCCCACTGCCTCCCAGAGAAAGCACCTGTGATTGCCCTCTGGAGCAAAGATGGAATCACTTCTCTCATTTCCTGCTGAGAAGAGAGACCAGAGAAGCACAGCACAGGGCTGTGGGACCAGTACACTGCTGCCAGGGAACTGTGCGGTCCCCGGGGGTGAGGGAGTTCTTCATCCTGCTCTGTGTTAGCTCGGTCCCGTTGAAGCAGAGTGATGGCTGCTGTCATCTCAATGGATAGGAATGCCCAGAAATTATGTTATTTGGCACAGTCAGCATCTACTCTTCATATATCAGCCCCTAAATGACCTGCTACCTCTTCAAAGTGCAGCACAGGGTGTTGGTTTTCATCATTAAAGCCTCTCACTGTCTTTCTGCATTGCCCAGTTCAGCTGGGAATTGTTTACAGCGAGAGTCTTCTGCTCTGGAGTTGACCCCAATCTCAGCCATACTGGTGAAATGGAAGGTCTAGCCATAGTATCACGATCAAGAAATAATGATTTATAGACTACGTTGGCAGACCACTGTAGGTCAAGATGTGTAAGAATATTTTAATGTAACTTCAACAGACAGATTTGCTGAATCTTAATGGCAAATCATATTTTGTCCTTAGTGAGGATTCAGTTTTTTAATATACGTTGTATTTACCAGTGCAATAAGTGTTAGCAAACTAGCTGATATATTTATTTCATTCTATAGCATGTATTAAAGAGCTCTTTATTCATAATACAATGATCATAAATTTGGTTTCCTTAGTGATTTCCCCTGCGTGCATGAACTTTGGTTTATGTTCAAATTCTTTTCCCGTTAGATCAAATTATTTGTCTTCAGGGAAGATGGGTGGATTGAAGTGACACAATAATATTTGCAATGAAAATCTGAAAAATGAGTGCTTTTGTGGTTATTTACAAGGCAGATATTGGAGAACTGTGTGTTCATTATGTTGCACTAAAAATATAGGCTAAATAACTTGTTTGTCATTTATCCATAGAGATGGAATGGAGTGTGCATTAATTCTAACACTTAAAATTGCATATCAGGAAGATGGATGGGAGAAGAAATTATCAGAAAAACCCTAGAACATAAGTTTCATCCTAATCTTCCCTTCTTTGTAAGACTTTTTTGCTCCATAGCCTTGTGTCTCAGGAGATGTGCCTCAGATCACCTCATTATGGTATCTTGTGTTGAACGGAGTAGTGTTCATGTGAGCAAACCTGAGAGTAGGTCCAGCCCCTTGGGATTTCAGTATCCAGTGTCAGGTTGTTTGAGCAGAAAAATTATCTGTTCTTACACATTTTATTCCTTCACATCCTCAATTCCTCTCCTGAAGAAGGATTTCTGAAAGTGTAGCAAATGTTTGGCATTTTCAGATTAAGAAACATAGAAACAAAGGAAGACAATTTTACTTCCTTGAAGCCCTTTAAATATTAAAATCTCTCCCTGGTTTTTAAAGGCAAGGAGAGAGAGGAAGCTTAACTCACAGACATAAAGGTTTATATGTGCTTGCAACCATCAGGGAGCATGTACAGTTAGGATCTGCATGATTTCTTTAAAAATATTAGCAAATCCACGGTCCTAATAATGTGAAGTGCTCCTTGCTCTGCAGCCCGTTGGGAACCTTGTGTTCTGACTGCCTTTGACACGTGACGGCTGAAAGTACTGTATTTTCTGTTTATCTGAAACACTCCTGTGGGTTTTTTTTCATACTAGAAAAGAAATCTGAGGTAAATTACAGTATTGTCTTGGCTATACGTGCTTCCTGAGTTGAAGTTCTCAGTTTATGGATGTGTTAGGCTTGCTGTCATGATGGTGTTGGTGGCTATGATCAGGATTTTGCTTAGCTGTGCTAGGTGCTGTCACGCATAACAGTTAGAGAAGTAAGTCCCGAGGAGCGACTTACAGGTTTGAAGCTAAAGTTTTTTTTTTGTTTCCAAGCAATGAATAAAAGGTAAAAGCCTCTGGAGGAAAAGTGGATCTATAAGTAGCCGATGGCAGCAGCAGTGGGAGTGCGGGACGTGGGTAAGGGGGCCTGAGCTGAGATTGGAAGCAGAAGATGCTCTTGTTCCTTTTCATGCTTTTAGCAAAATGATGACAGTTACTGAGACTGTGACTGCCTAAGAAAATTCAGCAACTGAAAGAGCAAAGTAGCATTTTCTATTTTTCCACCTTCATTTTGTTGCTGTTCTCTGCACTCATCCTTCGGTTGCTCATATACTGAGTGACTGCAAAAAAACCCCAACCAAACAAGCCCTACCAAATCTAGCAATTTTGCTTTCCTGCCTATGGCTTAACCAGGCTAAAAAAATGAAAGGCATACAAGAGAGAAACATGACAGCTCAGGAGAGGAACAGGAAAAGTTTTCATGTAAAACAGCTCACTTTTGGACTGACACAGGAATTGATTGCTTTAATGACTGGGAAAGTGAAGGATGGTTAAAGGCAAATGATGTGGGTTCTGATATATATAATTTCTTCAACTCATATCTTGCAGAAGGGTTAGGACTTGAGTCTACCAGAAAGCTCAGGATGGACAGTGCAGTTCTTCATCTCAAATTTACAAAGCTTTACTGATTGGTTGTCTTGCTCTAGCGCATTGTGACAACATAGTAGCAATCAATTTGGCAGCCATGTAGCCCCTAGACTTTTCTAAAATGGCCTAAGTGGTTGACAATTTATTAATCTTCCCATAATGGTGCCATTATGCTGCTTGTTTCTGCGCTGATTTCCTAAGTAGGGCAAAGCAACTTTTGTTGTGGCAGCTCTTGTGGCAAAGGCTGAGTGAGGTATGTCACACCATGTGAGTTAATTTGGTCTAACAGCAGTGTGTTCCCCAGACAAATAAGAAAAGGCACTGGTGTATGTGGAAAAGAGTCTTGAATTATGCTCCTTTAATGTTGTTACGCTATGACTGTGTGGCAATGTCTTAAAATGGGAGGGAAGGAAATTAAGATTCATAAACTTAAGACTTGCATGGCAAACCCAGAATGAGAATTATAGCTGTTGGCTATTGCACTCATTTAAACAATATGAAGAAAACTTGTAGGATACTATCTATTAGTAAATTATTTACCCAAAAGAAGATAACTCAAGATGACTGGACATTATAGCTTTTGCCTTACCTGCTTTCTAATGTCCAGCAAGATTTTTGTTCTCTGCTTTAAAGTTTCTCTGAATAGTTCACCATAATATAAAAGAATTGTTGCTGAAGGGTAGTTAATGACCCAATACATAGCTATTGTGGCAAAATTATGTCCTTTAAGGAAGTAGTCTTTAAAATAATAATTAACAATTTTTGATGGAGCTCTACCTGGTGGGAGCACAGCTCCTTAGCATGGTATTTATGTAAGTACAATTTTGGAGCAATTTAAGTCAGACATTTGGTCTTCTCAAATGGATGCTGGATGTTCTTCATCACTGAACAACCAGATTTTCACAGTTCTGGCTATTGCATTCCTGAACAGTGTTTCTCTTGAAAGGTTCTCCTAGCAGCTGTGGGCTTACAATTTATTATGGGATACTGAAGGTCTAATGCCTTTGTTAACAGGCTGTTAATTACGTTAATGGTGCTTAGGAAAAGATTATTATGAAATGTAGTTAATAGTCCTTTACAGTGCAAAAATGTTGTCTTAATATAGAGATATGAAGAAATCACCATGGTGTCTCTTAGTGCATGAGAAGACAGAGAGATTAAAAGGATACACTACTTGCTGTTGAAACCTTATAAAAACACAAAGCAAAATATTAGGATACTTCATTTCATTGGAGACATGATGTAGGTCTTGCTACAGCCCATCCAACCTCTGGTACTGTTATGTTTCATTCTCATTGTCACTAACAGGCTTTCAGATCACGATGGATCCACAGTGCAAAAACTGGTGAAGTGTGGAATTAATGAGAATGAAAATCCCTGAGGTAAAGTCAAAGTCATGATATTTTCCACCACAAGGCATGACATAAGCAGATATTTCTATGATGAACAATGTGTTACTAATGTAATGTGTTTGTAAAACTAGATTGAATGGAGCAAATTACAAAGAGATATTATATAATCATGTAGGAGAAAATCAGTAGCCATTTTTGTTTATGAAGACCAAGGAACTGAGCTAGGCAAAATGTTTGCACAGTAGCAGTAGAATATTTATTTGTTGACCTTTCTTTTAATCTGGCCCAAAACTTCCCATAGAAATCAAGGTAATGTGTACTAATGCACTGTAATTACATCTACAGTGGGAGCATATAAAGCAAGTTTATTAAAGTAAGCCAACATTCTTTTATCTCCTATTCAAGTTGTCCTTATGGCTTCATTGCTCTCTAGCCCTCTTTCACACAAAAAATATCTAATAACTCCCCCCCCTCTCCCCCAAACCCAGAACTTAAATAGTTGAAGCAGAGAGGAAGACTAGAATATGCAACTGAAGGTGGAAACATAGCAGTAAATATTAGGGTGACATTCTATTCATTTTTACATATCTAGACATTTGAAGAAAGTATATTGTTAACACAGAGTTACACTGATGTATCCAGACTAGAATTTGTCCTTTCTGCTAAATTAGAGCCTTTATTTCACAGTAGAGTTATATATTATACTAACTTGTCCTGCTTTTATCCCTGCACCTATTTGCAAGCCCTTGTTCAATTTGCATTTTGGGTATTTGGTACATAGTGGTAATTCTAGAGCCACTTCAAACCAGTGAAATACCCAGATGAAGATGTTAATGAGAAAACAGAAGATGAGAAAAAAAGATACGATGTTCAGTGGAGGCTTATATATGCAATGTACACCTCTGTATAGGATTGGAAGCCAGAGTATTTTAATTCAGATTTATTACTCTTAATTTATTCAAACTTGGCACTATATACTCTCTGTGAATTAGAAAAATGTAGTATTGTACAAAACACACTTTAATAAGAATTTTCTTCAAGCTAATAGTTTCAGGAGTTTCAAGAAGAAAATGGCAAAGTAGTTTCCCTGTCTTGCTACCCTCAGACCCTCCACCACACCCTCATACTACAAACAACAAATGTGTATTCATTAGGAGTCAGTGAGTTAGTGGGCATTACACTCAGCATGCTATAAACTGCAGAATCACAGGATGGCTGAAGTTGGCAGGGACCTCTGGATATTGCCCAGTCCAACCCCTGTGCTCAAAGCAGGATCAGCTACAAAGGGTTTCTTAGAGCCGTGCCCAGCCCCCTTCTGAATTTCTTCAAGTGGGGAGACTCCAAAAACTCTCTGGGCAAGCTGTTCTGATGTTTGACCAACCTGACAATAAAAAGCTCTTTCTTATATTTAGATGGAATTTGCTATATTTCCATTTGTGCCCATTTCCTCTGGTCCTGTCACCGGGCACCACTAAGACGAGCCTGGCTCTGTCTTCTTTACACCTTCCCGTAAGGTATTTGTCTGTATCGATGAGATGCCCCTGAGCGTTCTCTTCTCTGGGCGGAACAATTACTCAGTCTTATCTTGTATGGGAGATGGTCCAGTCCCTGAATCACCTTCATGTCCCTTTGTGTAATGCACTCCAGTATGTGCATGACTGAGGAGCCCAGCACTGGACACAACACCCAGCTGTGTCTCACCAGTGATGAACAGAGTGAAAGGATCACCTCTCTTGACCTACCAGCAATGCTCTGCCTAATGTAGCTCAGGAGGCTGATGGTCTACTTCACAGCAAGGGCACATCACTGGTCCATGTTCAACCTAGTGTCCACCAGGACCTCCAGGTCCTTTCATGCAAAGCTACTTTCTGTCCAGTTAGCCCCATACTGGTGCATGAGGTTATTCTTAGATTTTAAAATAAAGTAAATTTTAAAGTAAATCTAAAAGCAAACATTTCATTCTTTATCTTTGAAACAACATTTCTCCTTTTTTTTTTTTTTTTTTCCTTTAAAG
>WHYT01016613.1:25525-66032 GCA_009806455.1 Tetrax tetrax | reverse complement strand
GCTATATTTCCATTTGTGCCCATTTCCTCTGGTCCTGTCACCGGGCACCACTAAGACGAGCCTGGCTCTGTCTTCTTTACACCTTCCCGTAAGGTATTTGTCTGTATCGATGAGATGCCCCTGAGCGTTCTCTTCTCTGGGCGGAACAATTACTCAGTCTTATCTTGTATGGGAGATGGTCCAGTCCCTGAATCACCTTCATGTCCCTTTGTGTAATGCACTCCAGTATGTGCATGACTGAGGAGCCCAGCACTGGACACAACACCCAGCTGTGTCTCACCAGTGATGAACAGAGTGAAAGGATCACCTCTCTTGACCTACCAGCAATGCTCTGCCTAATGTAGCTCAGGGGGCTGATGGTCTACTTCACAGCAAGGGCACATCACTGGTCCATGTTCAACCTAGTGTCCACCAGGATCTCCAGGTCCTTTCATGCAAAGCTACTTTCTGTCCAGTTAGCCCCATACTGGTGCATGAGGTTATTCTTATATTTTAAAATAAAGTAAATTTTAAAGTAAATCTAAAAGCAAACATTTCATTCTTTATCTTTGAAACAACATTTCTCCTTTTTTTTTTTTTTTTTTCTTTCCATTAAAGGGTCAGAACAGTAGTTGATCTTCATCAGTATGTTAAAGCACCACTCAGAAAGCCAAAGCAGCATTATTTGTAACCTTGCACATGCTATAAAGAAGTCTGGAATTAAAATCTGTAGAAATATAAAACGAATGTGATAAACAGCTGAAGCTTCTAACGAGAAGACAACATTGACAATAGCGTACTATGGCCAGTTTTAGTTTTATCTCTTATTTTTATGTTTTTTTGTTGTGTGTTTTTTTTAAGCGTTGTTCTAGTAGCACAGCATATGTTGCTGAGTTTTCAGTATTAGTCATTGCCTTTCAGGTACAGCTGCACAAATGCAAAGGAATCAATGATATATTTCTAGGGCTAGTTCTGGCATGTTTGGAAGCAAGGATGGAGCTACTCCTACTAATTTTTCAAGGGCCACAACTGCAGTTGCCAGTAGTTGGAAACGCATTAACTGCAGCCATTATACTTGAGACTGTGGACGCAGAAGTGAGTGATACATTATTTTCTTGTTTGGATTTGCCACTAACTTTGTTATGAGAAAACTTGGACAGCTAAAGGCACTACAATGCAGTAGACATCTCACATTTTGTTAACACCCTGGCAAAGACCAAAAGGCTGTCTAGTATCTCAAGCAAGATAACATTAGTTATGAAAAGCAAACTGATGACAATCCAGCATATCCCTGCTGAAGCATTCTGTTACAACGCAAAAGACTATAAAAGCTGAATTAATTTGTATACCCTACCAAGAGGGTATGTGCCAATGAGGCTACCCAGAAGGAAACTGAAGTTATGAATGGGTACAGCAGCAGGTGCACTGGTTCCTCATGTTAGAGGGAGATTTGGTCAGTGAAAATCTACCATTTAAAGACCAAACTGTAAATCAACTTAATTGTTATCTTAATTTTTCTATATAGATGTGAAAGCTGAAGGACTTTTATAAAGGCAGAGTCAGTACCTGTTGAAGTAGGTGCACTTCTGGGTACCTGGAGCAATATGTTAAAGAGTGTAAACAAACAGAACTATATAGTGAACCACACAGCTATAGTAAACAAAACCATCTTGGACCTAGCAAACAAAAGGAAGCAAAAAGAAAATTAACATAGGCAGAGGATGGACTATGGGCTCTTTTTTTTTGGTTGTATTTTGTTCATAAAGGAGTTAGTGGCAAGGAAAGGGTCTACAATCAGGATCCTTTTTGTCCTGAGTGCCTTACTGTGCTCTGAAAATATTTCCAGATTTTAAACAGTTTATTTTATGATGCCTTTTCTTTTTCTGCCTCAAAAACCAGTAAGAGTATTTCATTGTGCATTTTCAGAACTTGATGAGGTTTTAAGCAAACTTCCCATGTGAGACCATCATCTGAAGAAAGTAATTATGAAGCTACAACAAAAAAGATTTTGTTTGCCAGATAAAACAAAAGGCAATATTAGCCCCTTCAACAGTATACTTAAGTGTTTAATTTATATGCAACATATTCGATCTGAATCACAACAAAACAGAATAAATACTGCAGAGACTTCAAAGAAAATGATAGTATTATTACTTCATTCAAGTACCAAGGGATAGTAATATGAAAATATTTATTTTCACAACATGTTGCAAACATGACAGCTTGATAATATTCTGGATTATTATAACTGACATTTTGTTTGAAGAACAATAAACAATATGGTCTCCTGGAGCAATTACACAAATGTTTATTGGGAATGTGCCCTGAGATATTCATAGACAGTAGCTCTCAAGGTGGGGCCAGGGTTCCTCCGATGCTTGTGTCATGGGCTGACAAACACCTGCTGTTTCCCACCTAGCATGTAAGAACCTAAGCCTAAGAAGTTAGAAAAGAAGGAATTTCAGAAAGGACATAATGATTATTGAAAAAGTTGAGAATTACTGAATTACTGTGCTTGAAGGAAAACACGGGAAGCCACAATGTCATTTTATGTCTATGTAAAGTTGATCCATTATGTTACACAAAACTCACAGAAATTTATTAAATACATTAGGATTTCCTGGGATAAAGAGCTGTACTGCATATCTCATCAGTTAAATATCTCTTTCTCAGGACAACTAAGGGCAATATTTTTATGTGCAGAAATGATAAAGCTGTAAACACAGAAAAATGATGGTAAAATCACAGTTGGATGGTAAAGCTGCAAGTACAACAGTGTTTCACAAGAAATCTTGGAAATCTTGAACACCTCATGGATTGAGTAATGGGGAGAAGTCAATATAGATAATTTTTAACATACTACACAGTGCTTTCAATGCTACCAAATGTGGGTGGATGAATATCTACACACAGTAACTGTAATCCATTGCACAGCTTTCAGGGCTGCGAGCTGATTGTTTGTTTGTAGCTGAGAACAAAGCCAAGAGTAATTAAGTCACTATGTAGCATTCCTAAAGTTCAGAATGGCTTACTGTTGCAGGACTTAAGAATGTAACAGTCTTTATTTTCAAGGCTTTTGTGCAAATTAGTTGAATAATTTTTATTAAGTCACGTAATACGTTTCCATCTAAATAAATAAATACAGATTTATTTATAAATAGTCTCTTTATAAATAGCCTCAATTATGAACAAAACCTGATAATTAAAACCACCTATTTATGTTTGTGAAGTTGCAGTTTGACGTTTAGTAGCCAAAAATATGTCACAATAGAGTAATAATAATGGCTTAGACTGTCCATAAAAAGATTTGTTGGAAGTACAGTACTGCATGGGCAATCACTGTGCTGAAATGCATGCTGTGCACTTCTTCTCTATTACTGAAGAGAAACTATGGAATGTATAAGCAGAAAGCTCAGCTGATGCCAGCGCAATTTCCTATATTACTATTACTATGTTATAGAATCATAGAATCATAGAATGGTTTGGGTCGGAAGGAACCTTCAAAGGTCATCTAGTCCAACCCTCCGCAAGGAGCAGGAACATCTTGTGGTGGACGAGAGGCTCAACATGAGCTGGCAATGCGCCCTTGCAGCCCAGAAGGCCAACCGCGTCCTGGGCTGCATCAAGAGGAGCGTGGCCAGCAGGTCGAGGGAGGTGATTCTCCCCCTCTACTCTGCCCTGGTGAGACCCCACCTGGAGTACTGCGTCCAGTTCTGGAGTCCCCAACATAAGAAGGACATGGACCAGTTGGAGAGGGTCCAGAGGAGGGCCACGAAGATGATCAGAGGGCTGGAGCACCTCTCCTACGAGGACAGGCTGAGAGAGTTAGGGCTGTTCAGCCTGGAGAAGAGGAGGCTCCGGGGAGACCTGATAGCGGTCTTCCAGTACCTCAAGGGGGCCTACAGGAAGGATGGGGACAGGCTGTTCAGTAGGGCCTGTTGTGATAGGACAAGGGGTAATGGGTTTAAATTAGAAGGAGGGAGGTTTAGATTAGATATTAGAAAAAAATTTTTTACAATGAGAGTTGTAGAGCACTGGAACAGGTTGCCCAGAGAGGTGGTGGATGCCCCATCCCTGGAAATGTTCAAGGCCAGGCTGGATGAGGCTCTGAGCAACCTGATCTAGTCAGGGAGGTCCCTGCTTCTTGCAGGGGGCTTGGACTAGATGACCTTTGAGGGTCCCTTCCAACTCTAGCCATTCTATGATTCTATGATCTTCAACCAGATCAGGTTGCTCAGAGCCCCGTCCAACCTGGCCTTGAATGTTTCCAAGGATGGGGCATCCACCACCTTTCTGGGCAACCTGTTCAAGTCTCATGGACTTGTGCACCTTCAGGTTCCTTAAATGGTCTCGAACCTGATCTTCTCCTGCAGTAGGTGGTTCTTCATTCTCCCCGTCCCTGCTTTTGCCTTCTGTGATTTGGGTGATCTGGCTAGAGCCCTTGTCAGTGAAGACTGAGGCAAAAAAAGTCACTGAGTACCTGAACCCTCTCCATGTCCCAGGTAACCGGGTCTCCCATTTCCTTCTCTATGCACCTAACCATTTGGGCGCTTAAAGTAAATAATAATTCATTTTCTGGAGGATCATATGAGTTAGAGGGCTAATCTTTTGTCCTTTCCATGAAACTCTTCCATTTCAAAACAGACCTTATTTTTTTTCCTCCATGAATGGACCCTGCCACCCTGCAGGGTCCATTTGTGTGTATGGTTTATGGTGTATCTTATCTACAGCTCTACATAGGAAGAAAGATGAACATAACTCAGTTGCTGTGGCCAGCAACACTGCTGCGTAATGCAGTGTCATATTCAGCCTCACATCTGTAGCTTGGAGAAGCATGCCTATGCAGACAGTTGAAAACTTGCATATGGACAAGAGCATGCCTTTTACTAGCAGTGAAAAGGGTCTCAAGTATATGTTCCTCACACCTGCTACAGATCACAAGGATGCAAAGAGGATGCTTTGGCCTGAGAGGATGAAGATCAGGGCAAAAAGCAGTGGATACAAACTGAAACACAGGGAATACTTTTGAACTGTGAGGGTGAGAAGCATTGTGCTAGTTTGCCCAGGGAGGTTGTGGAGTCTCCATTCTTGGAGACATTAAAAAGCTGCCTGGACTTGGCCCTGGGCAACTAGCTCTGGATAGCCTTACTTGAGCAGGGAGCTGGTCCAGATGACCTCCAGAGGTCCCTTCCAAGCTCAACCATGCTGTGATTCTGTGAAGATGTCCTAGAAGTTACATATGTTGATGAATTAGTTTTGTTGTCTTAATATAGACATCATTCTACTCTCAGTACAAGGAGCAATATTACAGTCAAAGGCTAAGGTGTGGCCAGAATTTCTTGGCAATGCATATTTCTGTTCTGATTCCTAGGCCAAACAATGGCTTTAAGGTCGTCATATTTGTAAGAAAATCTTAATCTTTCTCATCAGTTCATATAATCATAAAATACAGATTTTTCTTGTCTTCTGAAAGAGAGGAACAGATCTATTTCTATACACTTGTATAGGCAAGCTTTACAGTACTGGTGTTTCAAAAAGCAAAGGTCAGACATGATATGTTGAACTCTTTGTATAGGTGCTGCAAAATTTTTCAGTGTAGGTGCACTAACCACAGGAAGAAAGGAAGCAAGAAGTCAGTAGTTTTCTGCTGAGTATTTAGTCTTCTGAATATATTAATAGCATTGACAGATTTGGGTAGACTTATTAATCACACAGTCCAGATTTCCATTTATCTTCTGAGTAGGTGCCAATCGTATGTACCTTTAAGTAACTAATTTGTACAGACGACTGTGATAATTTATCACCTCAAAGAGAGACTACAGAAATAGCTGATCAGTTTCATAAACCACCAAACTGTCTGAACATATCCTTTCCCATCTTTTACTTGCAGAAACAAATATGTAAATGCTTCACTAAAAATCTAGACTTAATATTAAAACTTCTTTATTTGTAAAACTAAACCGCATAGAAAAAGGTAGATAAGGAAAGACAAAAAGAATTTAAAAGAGTCCAGACTGATTTGCATAGTGTGGGAATGTCACTACACTTTAATATCTGTTATAACATTCCCGATACTTAATAAAATCAGGTTAGTGCCAGACTCTAGTAAAGGTCATCATAGTGCATTTTCTTTTTATAGCTACAACATTTTCACATTTATGAAGATTATTTTAAACTGAATGAATTAAATGAATGAATGACATACTACGGAGGTAAATATCAAGGAAGAAGAATTATTATTTAAGTTAAAGGATGGTATTGGCACAAGATCAAATGATTATAAATTGACCATAAATAAATATAGAGGGGAAATTGGAAGAAGGTTCCTTATCTGTCCAAGAAGTATGTTTCTGGAACTATCTGACAAAGGAGGAGGGGATTAAGTAATTTAAACTGTTTTAAAAGTAATGTGATATGCTTGGCAAGGGGATCATGTAATTAAATAGATTTCAGGGAGTGAGATTTGTCATAGGCTCCTGGGAAGTAATTTTGTTCCAGGGCATAAGTTTGCAGTGACAGTTTTCAGATACATGGTGTGTCAGTATTCCCAAAGAATCCCCTTAGAAATGCTATTGTCAGAAAATTTTACATGTTGCAGAATTTCTATTCAGCACTAGTTAGAAATCAGCTATCAGTTTCCTATCTTGATCTGTAATTTGGCTTCTGGGGTCTGCATTTACTGTTCTCTGAAGCCTTGGAGGTGAGCAAGTAGACAAAGATGGTCTGAAATTGTATCTTTAATGGCATTACATCCTCAGATGTCTGGTTGATGTGACCTGATCACACAGCCAGTGTAAAACTAGTTGCCAGGTATGAGCTCAGGAGGAAATTCTTTCCTGAATTTAAATTAGCAGTAGTCTTGCAGTGTACGGATGTAACTCTTAAGACTATGAGTTTTATTTGCAGTGTACGGATGTAACTCTTAAGACTATGAGTTTTATTTAGCAACTAAGGTATAGGAACCTGTGATATTAGCAGAATTCTTCCTGCTTTTACGTAGGACATGGTTCAGGCTTGGCTTTCTGATGGAATATTGGGAAGATTTTTATCCCTTAGTGCATGGTACAGATGCTTTCAGACCCCTTTCAAACCGGCAACTGTTACATGGCTGGCTGAAATTTGAGAACCTAGACTCTATGAGTTGGCTGATTTCTTCCCTTCTTTGCCCTTAAATAAGATAATCATATTGCCTATATTAAATAGAATGTTTAAATTCAATTTTTTAAGAAAATAAAAGTTACTGTTAAGAGCTGAAACAAACAACTCATATGCATGCCTTCATTTTATAATTCTGTAACCATTTTGTTATGGACCTTCTGGTTCATGGTCACCTTCATCTTTCTTCACATTGGTACTCCTTGCCTCACTAGAGGATTATATAGGTGAGGGATGACATGGAATACAAGCTTTGCCTTTGATTCCGAGGCATTAGAGGAGAAAAAAGGACACAATGTAACCAGTATTTCTCAATGGTAAGCCTTTGCTCCTATGAAGGCTTGAAAAAGGATCCCATGGAGGCCAGCTTAATCAGGAAGTTTATTGACAAAACTGAAAAGAGAAAATTGCATAGTACTTTTCTATGACACCTGCCTTCAGCAGTGCTTTGAGCCTCAAATTCAAAAACAAGCAGCTCACATCACAGCTAGGTTTCTTGTGATCTGGATCAGCAGAGATGATGTGGATCTGAAAGAGTCAGAGAAATATTTGTTGCAACTCAACATGAGAGATATGGATTTGAGGGGTGAATTGTTTGGTGGATGATGAATTGGTTGGATGGTCACATCCAGAGGGTAGTGGTCAATGGCTTAATGTCCAGATGGAGGTCAGTGACAAATGGTGTCCTCAAGGGTCCGTACTGGGACCAGTACTGTTTAACATCTTCATTAGTGACATAAACAGTGGGATCAAGTGAACCCTCAGCAAATTTGCAGAAGACACCAAGCTGAGTGGTGTGGTCAATGCGCGTGAAGGATGAGATGCCATTCAGAGGGACCTGGAGAAGCTGGCCCATGCAAACCCCATGAGGTTCAATAAGACAAAGTGCAAGATCTTGCACCTTGGTCGAGGCAACCTCTGCTATCAATACAGGCTAGGGGATGAAGGGATTGAGTGCAGTCCTGATGAGAAAAACCTGGGGATACTGGTGGATGAAAAGCTGGACATGTATGTCAATGTGTACTCACAGCCCAGAAGGCCAACCATGTCCTGGGCTGCATCAAAAGGAGCATGGCCAGCAAGTCAAGGGGGGTGATCCTGCCCCTCTGCTCCGCTCTTGTAAGACCCCACCTGGAGTACTGCGTCCAGCTCTGGAGCCTCCAACATAAGGACGTGGACCTTTTGGAGCGAGTCCAGAGGAGGGCCACGAAGATGATCAGAGGGCTGGAGCACCTCTCCTATGAGGACAGGCTGAGAGAGTTGGGGCTATTCAGCCTGGAGAAGAGAAGGTGCCGGAAGACATTATTATAGCTTTTCAATACTTAAAAAGGGCTTATAAGAAAGACAAAGACAAACTTTTTAGCAGGACCTGTAGCAAAAGGACAAGGGGTAATGTTTTTAAACTAAATGAGGGTAGATTCAGACTGGACATAGGGAAAAAAATTTGTACAATGAAGGTGGTGTAACTCTGGAAGAGGTTGCCCAGAGAGGTGGTGGATGCCCCATCCCTGGAAACATTCAAGACCAGGTTGGATGAGGCTCTGAGCAACCTGATCTGGTTGGAGATGTCCCTGCTCCTTGCCGGGGGGGGTGGGCTAGACAAACTTTAAAGGTGCCTTCCAACCCAAACCATTCTTTGATTCTATGATTCTATGACAGGAAGGATGAAAGCTGTAAAAAGAACTCTGCTTTTCCCCTCACTAGATTTTCTGAAATCGGATCTTCTATTCTGGTTTAAAAGTTTCTTCTTCAGAGTAGGGCGAAACAACTTCTTATATTCCCTGTTGCAAAAATGAACTTTACAGTGCAAAGGCTGACTAAACCCACATTCCAGCTGTCACTAGAAATTTTAGCATATTACAGCAAATAAACCAGTCCGCTGCTGAAAAATAAATGGAAATTAGAACTGGTCAGAAATGTTTTGCCCTACCCTATTTGCCCGTGATAGATGTGATGAATTTCAGTAAAAGTTGTTTTGGTCATAATTTCCACCAAAAACTTCACCTTCCAACAACAACATTTGAGTATTTTGCCAAAGCTATGTAAAGTCTTGATTAGGAAAAAATATATTTCAGACAGGGGATCAAGATATGTAGTACTTTTAGTGTGTTCTCAAGGACATAAACTATATTTGGAAGGGACATGAGCAAAAAAAAGGAGAAAAGACCTAAGGGCTCCAATACAGTAAAAAGAATTTCAGCTGGTAGAAGTTAGAATTAAAGCATACAGGAGAAAATAAACCAGAAAACATATATTAAGTGGGATGGAAAGAGCAGTAAAGCTAAAAGAGACCTTGGGGAAGAGACAGGACAGCAAATTAGACAGGAATTTGTAATCTGATATTGGAGCAAAAGGCAATGAGTTGAGCTATTTATATAAAAGTACATATATATATGTGTGTGTGTATAAATATATATATAAAAGTACACTGTAAAAATACTCCAAGAAAACGAAGTAAACATTTTGGCATCTAACCTTCCCTATAGTGGGTTTATAGCCCCATTTTATAACCAGAATTACAAATATGGTTTGCAGAAGGGTGAAGGGCTGGATCTCGTCAAATATAGGCCTTGTGAGTAGTATCCTTCTTGCGTAACTTCGTACTCCTAAAAGTAAATTAACACATCAAAATTAGTTTCCTGTCTTAAGAGCAGACACATCGCCCTTTGAAACTATCTGTTTCTACAAGCATAGAGTTACTCAAGGGCGGCCAGTTTAGACAGCTGAACTTTTGCGTAGCTGAAGTTTAGAGAGTTGAATCATGCTTTTTTTGTCACTAGAAGACCTGAGACAACTGAGAAGATGGGAGTGACACGAAAGGTCTAGAGGGTCTAGAAAGGATTAGATGTTTTGAAGATGTACTGAGAAAGGACTGGGGACCTCACAGCATTTAATAAGTAAAGGAAAAATGAAAGCTTTGAGGAATGTGAAAAAATACTTGAGGTGGTATAGATGAATATAACCAGCAAAATGAAAGCATGTTGAGGAGGATTTAGTATTTTGCGGCTTGTACACGGAACTCAGAGTCCAGTTCAGGTGAAGGAAATGAATAAGCTGCAGGGAGAAAGTTTGAACCTCCAGTGAGATAATTCTTATTCTCCAACTTCTCATAGGTTGTGATTTAGTATTGCAGCACTGTCAAAGCATTTACACCACTGTAACTGCAAAATGGAAGGATATTCAAGTTGTTCTGACTCAGAGAGACAGTTAATTCCTTAAACATATTCACTACCTAAGAATATGGCAGCTGTGTGTCATGGTCAAATTTAGATGATCAGTAACTCTTTGCACACAACACCAAGCTTCTCAGAAAAGCATCACCCTTCTGGGTTACCATTTTCTATGGCAAAATTGTTGATTTTCTGCTTTTCTACTTTCTATCTGTAGCAAGTACAAAGAAGATATGCTAACCTCCAGGGTTTCATGGTAATATTTTACGAAGGATATATTATGACCTCTACTAACCAACATTTTATAGAAAAATTTGGGGTTTTTTTTCTATAAATTTTTACTTTGTTTGTGAGAAAATTGGAAATCTATTATTTTTACAGTAAATTTTGACAAGATGTGGCTTTTTGTGGTTTTTTTTTTTTTGTTGAAGTGTACATTTCCTGCTGTAAATGGGTGTGTTACTGTCAGTTTCAGTTAACCAGCATATTTTTAAACAGTTCATTGCTTTTGCTTACTGAAAGACCAGTTTTGTCAACTTTAAACATGTTGACTTACACTTATTTGTGATGATGGAGCTCAAATTAAGGCTGATCTAATTAAGCTCTGAGTATGTCACCCCTTTGCCTCTCCATAACCCTGTGAAGTTAAGCCATCCTGTCTTGTAATATGCAGCCTTTTATACTGAATGAACAAAGCTGAGTCTGACATAAAATATATCCCGGAGTCAGACTTGCAAAGCTCTTAAAATTACTCACCCAGACTCAAAATCTAATTATCTTTCAGCTTACTTCCTTTTACCATGAGAATGGTCAATAAAGTGGGGGGAAAGCTAGCTCACAAATGACATTTTAGATGCTAATGGGAGGAGAGGGAAAGGAGAAAGAATTTTTGCAAAACTGAATATAACCCTTGTCCCCCAAAACCACAAATAAGCTTAGGCATCATCTAGTTCAAATGCTTCATGGTACAGTTCATGCTATACTGTTTAGTATGCACTGAGTGGATCAAGGGAAGAGTATGAGGGAAAAGTAAACGGACTTGGTACAAAACAAATGGGAAACAAGGCTTTTGAGACTGAGACAACATTTCACTGCCTTTTATGGTTTTCTTTCTTTTCTTTTAGGTTGAAGCAGTTTATCCTTTATATTTCCAAGTTTCTATATTTATCTGTGAAGCAGCTGGTGATATTTGTTTTGGGTGATTTAATTTATTTATTATCATGTATTCTAAAGACACATAACTCTATCTTCTAATGGTTTTACTGAATGCTTTTTAAATTGAAACTGTTGATCAGGTTTTTTGCTACACTGGCTCCTGGTTTCTTTAAAGAACAATTAGATTTCAGTACATCTTTCTTAAACAAGGAATTCAATCACAGTGAAGGATAGACTTGAATAATGCTGTATATATCTTCACTAAAAACGAATATCATGATGCTGGGGAAAGCTTCACATACATTTTGTTCTTCAGTTAAGAGGTTCACAAAGGCTGCAAAAACAGTTGCAAAGCGATGTGTGATCTCCTAGCAAGATCCCCAATAAACATACATTTAAATTAAATATATTAGCCTTAATCAATCCTCTAAGTCCTAGTTTTGGATAACACAGTCCTTTTGCTCATGTTTTATTGTGAGATGCAAACAAGAATGTAGGAATCTTGTAAAAATACATTTTTACATTGGTAGTATAAATATGCCTGTCATTCCAGCAGTGTTTTTTTCACTTTTAAAAATGAAAATATTAGTAAACATAACTTATCCTCAAATCTATTCTGATCTGATTAGACTGAAGTCACACATCTTTCGATTGCAGAAAAACAGTTTGGTAACTGTGGTAAAGGGAAGGTTTCACGCTATAAATCAATTCAAGAAAGAAGTGAGCAGTGGATCTGTAATACTGTCTCTTTTTCTGCTCCGCCACAGGAAATGAATGGAGAGCTGCAAGAAAGTTGTTATTGCTTGCAGACTCTATCTTTGGTGACCCTTGAAAAATAAATCAACAGTCGTTCCTCATGCAAAATTCCAAATAGCAGGAGCAGTGTCACAGCTGACTCATACTTGCATTGCTGATGCCATTGTTTACCTCTTTGCTAACACCTAAATGATCCATTGAGAGGATACCATCTTCATTCACTACAGGGCAGATGAAAGAGACTATCAGCTGAATAGGAAATCATGTTAAGATGTAAAGAAATAGAGGTGGATGAGCATTCAGTTGTAGACTCATTCACTTTTAATTAACATGGAGGATTTTTCATGTCCAAGTCTAGGCATTTTTTAACCTTTTTTTTTTTTTCTGATTTTGGTGACTTTTTTTTTATACTCAAAATTTTTTAAATGCATGGTGATCAGGAGCAGAATTATGCTTTAGAAAACTCACTAGTATAACAGTCTCTCTATCCTAGTATAATCAGGGAGTGGATGTGAGGGAAAGTCTACAGGTGCTTAATACACCATTTTTTCAGAAGTGCAGAAATTATTTTTTTTTAGGGAAAAGCACTTTGTAGTTGACCTTCCACTTCTTCTCTCAATCTTTTCTTTTTATAAAAACATGGAGGGGTTTAAAATCAATTTATCGTCCACATCCAGGGCTGGACTTTCAAAGCAGCTGAGTTGGCTAAATGAGTCAACTGAAAATTTGACTGTAAGAGTCACATCAGGAGCAGATGTGCACTCTACCACTTCTGAGAAATCTGGCCTTCCCTTGTATCCTAGAGAGCGTTGCATGTCTGATGCATCTTAAATCAACGCTCTGAGATCAAACATTGCCTTGCATAGTCATTATCTGGAATCAGAAGCTGTTTTTTGCACTTTCTACAATTTGTTTTGAACTACTTCATGGCTTGTGTGTGTCGATACATCGACAGATATCACTCCAGCTGTGTTACAGGTATTTTATGTTATTGAACAGAGGTTGGCAGTGAGTAGCAATTCTCTATTGAATGAACACAGGAAAATCTGAAGCAGCACAAAGTAGTATGCTTTGAACTGTCATATTTCTAGGCAGAACAATACAGTAAATTATTCTCTCTGCTGTGTCAGAGCATCAACTCCTTTGAGGCACCAAGTACAGCTACAGCAAGTGTTTAATATCTATTACAGTGCAGGGAAGGAGGCATGGTGTGTGGCCCAGATCATCAACTCCAACTGGCTCTGGAGTTGATGATCTGAACTCCAAACCAGCCTGGAGTTTGGGAAAAATAGCTACCCAAGTAGAAAAGTTTTACTTCTCTTCCTCCCAACTGTGGTATGAAGTTTTCTTTGTTGGTCTCTGTTAATCATTTTACAGGCCTTTGAAAAAAACACCCTGTAGAAATTCAAAGTACAAACTGCCATATTAAAAAGATTAACAGAGAAGCACAGGTACTCATATACCTGTAAAAGCCAATAACAGCATTTTTAAAAGGGCCTACAAAACAATTTCTTAAGATCCAGCCCCTGAATGACGTGCTCATGCCATTCATATACACTGCTCCTTGAGAAGCAGCAGAGCAGAGAGCAAGATGAATGCAACTGGCGGGAGCTGAGTACTGTTAACTAAAGAGAGCAGAGCACAAACTGCGCCCAGGCCCCAGTCGCCTTCCCTCTCCAAACTCTACACGTCACATTGTGCTGGGGTGCCTTTATGAACGAGACAGTAGTCTGAATAAGCTATTCAAATGGCAAGTGCTAGTCTCGGTTACTGAAGGGTTGTTTGTGCTTCCTGGACACTGATAGCACTTATGCCACCAGCTGACATGGCAGTAGTAGAATTAGGAGATGGTGGGGATATCTCAAGGGACAAAAGAGTGAGAGGCCAGTGGCAGAAATCCTGAAATCATCAGAGAGAATCCCTTTTCGAGGAAGGCAGTAAATGGAGGGAGGATGGTATGGCATAGCTTCATGTGCTGCCTAGGAGTGCTGAGTTGTGGAAAGACAGCAAAAGAAGTCTGGCAAGCAGTGAAAAGAGGAGAATGAAAAAGCAGCAGACCTGGAGAAGACTAGAACCGTGCTCTAGGCCAATTTGTTTTTAGGATAAACCCTTTTATGTAATGACAGCACTGAGAACTTAGAAGAGGAACTGGTTTTGCCAGAAGCGCACTAGACTTCTGCTGTCCAGGTCCCACTGGTGAAAGCCATCAAGTTCTTGGTCAGAGATTGTCCTTACCAGCAACAGCACTGTGTCAGTGTATTCTCAGTCTGCTCTAAATATGCTGCTGTATGAGTCAATGTCATTTTGTCAGTGTATTCTCAGTCTGCTCTAAATATGCTGCTGTATGAGTCAATGTCATTTGCTTTTTATTGCTGCACTGGCTTTGCATGAGTCCCTGGAGGAAGGGTAGTTTAGGAGTCCCTCATGAGATTTGTGTCTGATGGCCTTTTGATAGCTCTAGGGCTCCCATCACTTTGATCCCTTCAATTCAGAAAGAATAGTATGTGTTTTCCACTGCTCTAGGCCTCCCTCTATTCTAGATGAATAAATATATCCTTACTAATGTTCATTTGTGCATAAGCTTACATGTCTGCTTGTGACTGGATCTTGAACGGCAGCCCACTGGTGTAAATGCAGCCTTGCTCCAAGTACCAGCCAGGCGAGCTTGCTCACTGTCAGTGTCTAAAGGTATTGTGTCTTTAGGGGGAGGATATTGTACATAATCCAGTACTGTTTAATTGTATCTTCTCTGTTGATACTGCTATTGAGGGCACCAATTAGTTTCAATTGTGCAGGTGGTTTTAGTAAAGCAGACAGTTAGGCTAATGGGAAACGAACTGTGGTCATCTACCTCATTTCACAGAGCTAAGGAGCAACAATCTAATTTGAAATGAGTTCAATTATTCTTGACTGGAACTTGCTTTAAACTAGCAACCTCAGTGCAAAAAGGCTGTCGGGGACAGTCAGCCTCTTGATTTCCATTTTACACACACACGTCTCTTCGTCAGAAACATCTGACAGTAACTGGCTCTGATGCAGCCGATGAGATGTGCCTGTTTGGCTACATCTAACAGAGGAGTCCTTCCCCACACAGCCATTTTAACATTTAATTCTTGGGAACTGTAGGGAAATCTCTTCTTATCTAAACACACAGACAAATCATTGCCCATTTAATGAGAATAATCACACTAGAAAAATTATCAAACGACCTCTTACAGGATTTTAATCAGCTCATAGGTCTGTGTTTTCTTGTGTGGCCCTAATCCTGTGTGTGCGGTTGAGAGTGTTTAGCACTGGTTTCTGTCTCCTATTGTCATTCTGAAAACTTAAGGATGCTAAAAGGCACAGGGAGTAAAAAAGGGATAGGAGGTGGACAAAATTAAGGTGCAAATGGAACTACACAGATGTGCTCGCTGATGAGTGGTCATTTCCCCAGGAGAAGCCAAAGAGCTTGTGAGGGCACCGGAGAAGTCAATGCCTTTTTGGCCTTAGGAGACAGATCTTCTTTCCACACACAAATACTTGGCTTAAAGGTCATGTAACTGCCAGTCTATCTGATTTTGTCTTTCTGTAGCATTTTGAAACCAGGCTGGTTCATCCTCACTGTCATGTTGTTTTTCTTTCTGTTTCTCTGCAGGGCTCTAGTCCTGGCTGTCCATACCACAGACTTGTTTGTTTGATCTCGGTTTCTGCTTGAACAATGCAAGTAGATCTGCTGGCAGGAAAATGTCCTGTGAAACAGAATGACTCCTTCCACAGGGTACATCTTGCAGACAATGCATCATGTCTGACTTTTCCTACCTGAGAGAGTCCTCCAGCAATAATACCTCAGTAGGCCCTGAAAGGGAGCCCATGACACCTCCCTAAAAGGCAGAGGTTATGCAAGGGAACAGTCTTTAATGGGCAAGAGATGAGCATTGGATGAGCACAGCACTAAGAGGCTGAGACAAGCTCCAGAGCCAGTCCGTCCCAGTTCCACTACATCTCACCACCCATATGCAAGGGACATAGAGCTAGAACTGGCCTTCTGAGAGTGGGATACATCATTACCGCAACCACTGGATCCTGAGTGATGCTCAGTGGTTCTGTCCTGCTCTCCTGACAGTCCTGCACCTGGTGACTGTCCTCCTAGTTATGTGTCGGAGCACTTTCCCTTGCATGGAAACTTCTCCAAGCCTCAGGAAAAAGGAAAGGGGAACTGCTTAGAGCTGTGACCATGACCAAAAGCATGAGATGCTGGGAAACATCCCCAGCAAAGATGTCCTCCATTTCCTGCTGGTGAAGTAGAGTTGATTCCTTCATCAATTAAGATCTTCTGTATGACAGTGAACTAAGTGGACCTAGACTCTTGAAGATGGAAAAGAGACAAGTGAGATAAACTATTTAGGAGCCTGTATGATAAAGAGGGACATTGCGAGGGTAGATAGTCACTGATTACAGTCTCTTTTGATACAAGGACTTGGGGGAATGAAATTAAGTTGGAAAATGGTAGGCTTAAAGTAAATTAAAGGCAGACTTTCTTCAAATGGCTGGTAATTAGACTGTGAAATGCCTTGCTACAGCATCTTGTGAGTGTTAATGGCTTTAAAAAGCAACTGGACACATTAACAAAAAAAATCCATTAAAAATTATTAGATATAATGACCTTTGTCTAATTACATCCCCTTTGTTGGAGGTGAGGAAAGCATTTTTAGGAAGTGCTACCAGCTTTTAATTTCTCACATTCTCTGGCTGTATCTGGTTGCGGCCACTGTTAGAGTCAGTACCCTAGGCTTTTGTTGTATGCCAATAAGGCCTTTCAAATTTAGTTGAACCTCTTCTGAAGTATGAGTCACATAATGCCAAGACTTTCTGAATATTATACTAGAAAAACGGTAGCAGGCAATATGCTTAAGTAATATATGGTAAATATTCTCCAAAGACTTGCATGAGAAGGTGGTCCTCTCACACAGAAAATATGAATGGGGAGATGCCATGTGTTAAATAGATTAGTAGAGAGAGATCATATGGTCTGTATCAGAGAGTCTTCTAGTCTTGAGGTGCTAAAAGTTATGGGCTTACAAATCCTGTGCCACTGTGTGTGCCACCTGATGCACATCATGGATATACACGAGCGATGCCAGCTGAACAGTATGATGGGCTGGACAATGTGACTATAAGCTGGTCCCTACCAACTGACCGTAGATAAATGTTTATTCCCTTAAATTGTTTTCAAAGTCTGTATGAACAAAATCAAGTGAGCTAGTAACTAAAATAGTTTTTTGATTAACTGAATGCCAAAATGGTATTTTTTGAGGTTTATTTCCTCCTATATTAATAAAAATGTTATCCCAAGGAGGTAAAAAACATAATCATTATTTTAAATTAATTGTGTTACTGTTTTGTGTTCAAAAGTAAATAAGACATTGAGGCAAACAGGGGAACTGTGTTGAAGTTATTATTGTTATTATTAAAAACAACACTTTGGGGCCTGTGGCTAGGTTGGAGGGAGTAATAAACATTTCAAAAATCAAGGGCTGATTTGCAAGAGCTGAGCAACTGTGGTAAGAATGTCAAAGGAGCTCATGTTCTACCCAAACTATGATTAATCTGTCTTTTGTTCTTAAAATTAAATGCTATCTATTTTACTTTTAGGAAATGTTACTATAGAACCGGGAGTATAGCCAAGGCACTGTTATTCTCCCTGTATGATATCTTTTCAAGTGGTAACCATAAAGTCAGGTTGGGCACAGGGAATGGATGATTACGTTTTATTTATCTAATATAGAATTTTACTAGGGTGCAAACACAGATCTCTTAAATATTCAACAGTTTCCATTCTGAAAAGAAAAATGTAAATACCCTATCTGATTTATTAAAGATGTCAACAAAACAAGCATAATCTGACAATTTAAAGGATTTACTCATGGCTAGCATTCATTTCAGTCTCTCCTGAATCCGAAATCATAATTGAATCAAGCTAACTTTTATCTGACATCATGAAGATTGAGCCTGTTCTAAGAATGTTCACTCTGTCATTGCAAGAAATTGATATCCTGAGCTCTGAAGTCCACTGTGAAGAGGAGCCGTGGCATTTGATAAACAGTATTTTTATCACCCCCAAAAGTAAATGGATTTTGAGATTAAGTGGTGATTGCTAGTACAAACTTGCTTAGAGGTTTTTCTTTAAATGCAGCTATTATCTCAAGCAATGTATATTGAAGCTGTCCAGAATATAGAGATAACATGACGCAAAATTATCCTTACGTCAACAGAAAGAATTTGTTTATGTATGACATATTCCTTAACTGTGTGAAACAATCAAGGAAGTATTAATTGCCTGCTTGATGAAGAGACCAGCCACTCACTTACTTTTAGAAAATAGTAAAAAGTTCCTTCCTGATTCAGCACAGAATTCATTCAAGCCTGTGAAAATTTGTATTAATACAATATATCATTGTTATAAAAAATGCATTGTACATAGTTAGCTAATGCAATAAAGTGTAATTTAGCGCTTTTATTTTCAAAGTATGTTTGTATGTGAATCCATTCTCACATTATAGTGCCTTCCTTTTGTTTTATGGTCACAATTAGTGTAAAATAATGTTTTTATTTTCAAGGAAAACATAATTTAATATTAAGGCCATGTCTGAAATTGGATAATTGTGAAAAATAGTCCTGCTGCTATCTGGAGAGCTCTTGAGCAGTACAGAACCAAATTGAATGTTTTTGGTGAATTTGTTCCTTCCTCGGTGAAGTGATCAGATGGAGAAATTAATAGAGATAGTTCTGACTCTCAAGCCTTGGAGGCCATCACATAGCAGAACCATTTCTTCTGGAGATCAGGAGAGGCTGAGACCTTGGGTCTATGAGGCAAATTGATTGTGAGACATATGCCTGTGCCTATGCCTGTGCAATCAGTGAGCTGCAAACCTGTGTGCTACATTAATCATACCTTAGTAATTTGATGCATAGATGTCCTGGTCCAACCAGGACAACAGGGAATAAAGACCCTCAATTCTCTCTAACTCGACTTTTCCAGCTCGTTGGACATGAAGCTCCTCCTTCACATGTTGTTACACACTAATAAAACATGCAGAGTGGTGAAGGGAGAGATTTTCCAGCAGGGACCTTGACCTGGTCTGAAGGGAATCCATTTAGATGTTTCCCTCTAGTGAGCTCCCAAACAAAAGCCTTTAAGCCAGCAAAGCTTGGCTGTATTGGAAGTACAAGCTTAGATTGCTTCTTAAGTAGAACAATGTCAAAGAGACTAGCAATAAAAATGTCTTATAAACAATTTCCTCTGCCTGTTGCAAGCCTTTGCATTCAGGCTTACATTCAGCCAACTTAGAGACCCTTCTGGTCCTGCTGAGGACTCTTACCACTGTCTCTGAGGGCTGAGGATGGACTGCTCCATCTGTTCTCTGTCTGAACACGTCTAGCACTCCTCAGAAAGCAAGCTATCTCCTCTTTTTCTAATAAGTGCCATGTGACCTCCTCTTTTTTTTTGAAGCAGATAACGTGCAGCTGAAAACAATAAAATCAAACAGATGTAAACATTTATCTGGTAGGGGTTCAAAATTTTGCATGGGTCAATGCTCAATATCTGCTAGCATTGTAGAGGGAGCTGCTCTCAGATATTGTAACACAGACTGCTGTATGCATGCCCAAAAGATATTTCTCCCACCTTAAATCACTGGAGGGCATTGTGAATGAGAAGGATATTTTAATGTATCAAAAATGATCAAGGGTGTGAGCAGTTCTGCCTGCCAATGGAGTGCAGGCTGAAGAATTCAACTTTTTAATGTTCTCACTAGTCCATAATTCATCCACACCCTTAAAATGCCAAATTATAAAAGAATCACGCTGTATAGTTGATGTGTTCATTATCTATCTTTTATTTGTATTTCTAGACATTCCAAATAAGATTTTACCCAAATATTTATCTTTTAATAGAGTGGCTCCTGCTGTTTCACAGGCCTAACTTGCAAGAAGATGTGGCTCCCCATGTTCCAAAACGAGACACAATGTAATTGAATTTATGCATGGATATAACATGACAGTGGAGAGAACATACTCAGTGTACCGGAATGTATTTTAACTTAGTTTGTGGACCGAAGTCCAAACTCATCCCTGAAAGATGCCTACAGATTCCCACTAAAGACACTCAGAGTTACAGGTGTTTCTCTGAGGTCAAAATATAGCCCTGAAATATTAACAGCCTTTCTCAAAAAACTGAGAATCATAAAAGTCTTGGACAATTTAAAGCAGTAAGTCAGTGTGAATTCTCTGTGGCTGGAAGCAGTGAGGGGAAAATAGAAATATGTTCCGCAATAATTTATAGGTTTGGAAGATTAATGGAGAAAAAGGTGCAGACATACAACAGAGATAAAAAGCAGTACTATCCAGGACAACCCACACACAGAGATCAAAGTTAATTTGAAAATTTAAGTGTTTAAAGAAAAAGCAAAGAACAGCTGAAGTAAAGAGAGGGTAACACTGAGGAAAAGAAACAAGTGAAAAAGAGATACTAGCAGTTGCAGAAAAGAACAGGAACAGAAAAGTAAAAAAGAGAATATATCTCTCAGGAAGTTGCTGGGGATCATTAAAAAAAGATCTTGATGTGAGAGGTATTTCAGAAAAACAGACTGTTTCTTTGGATGAAATTACACATCAGTAGAAGGGAAAGAAAATGACTAGAAGCATTAAATATGATGCAGTTGCATGTAAGTGTGGAAAAGGGAATGTTCAGAGTAATTCAGAGGCAGAAAGTATATGAACATCAGGGAAGAAAACAAGCCCTTCTTGATCATGGTACTGAGTTACAGCCTTACATTAGAAAAGCCACTGACATTTTCCAAATTGCATGCACTTCAAACACTTTTACAAATGTTTCAGAGAGATTACAGGGTTTCAAAAGGGAGACTAAGAAACGGAGAAAAGGAGGAGATTAGCATACTGTATCAGAAAGAGCAACACACTGTCAGTTCCTCCTACTCTTGGCCTTGCATCTTCCTGAACACCCTTCTGTAAAAATGGCACTTCCTTTTCTCTTAATGAATTTTCAGGATGCTGCAGTGGTTAAAAACACTCATGATCTTCTGATTAGAAAGCAGGGAAACATCAAGTAGAGACATAAGGAGGTGTTGTTCCTACTTCTCTAGCATTAACGAAACCCACAAAACACTGAAATACTTCAAAGGGGAGTTGAGATCTTTGATAGAATTAGGAAAAAGCAGTAAGAACAGTATCAGTCCTAGAAAGCCTGCTCTCAAGAAGAGGTTAGAGAAATTTGATTTTATCTTTGCCAAGGTCAAGAACTACTTAAACAAGGAAGAAAATTCAGAAAAGTTCCTTTGATCTATTAAAAGAAAAAAGCGTGTAGGCTGCCATAGCTAATCAGAGACAAGAAAAAAAAAAAAGTAAAAATAACAGTAATTATTAGGAATTTTGTTCCTGATACTTTTAAATCTAGCTTGATATGTCTCAGAAAGCTACACTGCTGCTCACTGGGAAGCTGTCGGCTTGATGACTGGATCAGATTTGATGGTATTTAATTGTTACGATCATGCAACCCAAGAAGTTGGATTAGATGATCATAACAATCCATCTGATTTCATGAAGTATAAATCTTTTTTTTTTTAAACTTACTGTTATTGCAAAGCTCTTTCTCTGTCACATTGTATTGGATCTGGCATATTTTCTTCTTTGACAAGGTAGATTATTAACTGAGTACCTACAGTTTCTTGTGTTGTTTAATGGACTTTCTCTGGCACCTACTGCTGCATTTTTGAGTGCTTGGAGAAGCATTGTAAACATCTTCAATTAATACAAGTTAGCAAAGCTATTTATGCTTTCACAGCTTTGTAGTTTGGTGTGTCATGGTGACACAGTAAGAACCATTTAACTAACATCGCACAGAAGCTTTTGTGCTACTTAGAAATGAATCTGCATCCAGTCAGACTCTTATTTTCGTCATGCTGGAAGGAAACAGCCTCTCTTTTTACAGCTTGGGTTCCTGCGCATAGACATACACACCTATATGTTTTATAAAGTTACCATGTCTACATATTTACATATATTAAATATTTTTGAAAAAATGTTTGTGTCTGTGAATGTTGAACCCAGTCATACAAAAGAATTTATTATTTGATGAGGAGGGTAGAAATAAATTCTTGTGTTTTACTGTGCTTCACATGAAGTCATTAGGCACTCTGTAAGAATCCAGGTGACTTTCTTGCACTTTGAAGACATTTCTCTGTGTGGTTGATTTTAAGGTTTCCTCTGTGGCTATGAATTTTTGTGTTCAATATGTGGTGAAGTCTACAGCTTTTGTAACAAGTATTCACCAATCCATTTTTTTTTCCATTGAACTGCAAGCAACAGTCCCTAAAGCAATTTTTTATTATTCTTCTATATTTTGAGAGTATTCTCAGAGTCTTCCTTCAGCTTACTGTTATTTTGTATGTATATGCTGTCACTTGCAGATGTATTTCATTGAACATCATAGCAGCTTGAACACGTAATGTTTGCAGATGACTTGTACACCCTTAATATTTCATTGAATTGCATTGTTTGCAGTGGTTTAGAAGAGAGGGGTATTTCTCTAGTTCTCAGATCAGATGAGCTGATAAGATATGCAGCAGACTCTCAGGCATTGCTGGAAGCAGTTTAGAGGCTTTACATGTATTTCAACCCAGTTTGATTGACAACCTTGACTAAAAATGTAGGTCACTCAGCCATATATAGCTTATCCTTCAAACTTCTATTTATCTGACTACAGGAATACTTCTCCCCAGCTCCTATTTGAAACTTCAGCCCACCCAGGTGTTTTTGGTTACATGTACCCATAAGAGCTTCATAGCTTCATGCTGGTTTTAGCAATATCACTCATTCATCTGTGTACTACATTTTTTATTGTAGTGTAAAATATGCACCCCCTCCCTCCCATTTCGTACACTATCATTCTGCTTCTGAATGGGGTATCTGTATCGGGACGTTTCTCTTGAGAAATTCTTTATCTTCCCAGGAGATGTTGTGTTGTTACCCATGAAGTCATTTCAGAAAGTGCTGTGCACTGACGGCCCTGGCCTCTGGGGTACAGTTTGTCAGAGCTTGGGACACAATCCATGTTTAGAAGCTGCTAGCATACCTTTATTTTTGTGAGTACCATTTCATGATGTTTTGAGAATGACAGTCATTGAAAGCACTAGTTCTCTCCTTGTGGGATTTGTTGACTTCTGATCCAAAGCCTTAAAGCTCCCACAAACGTTTATTAATTCATTTGAACTCTGTCATGAGGAACTGAGAAAAGGATGCTGACAGCCTCACCTAGCCCTTGCTTTCCAGAGAAAACAGTCTAGTGAGCTCCAAGGCCAGCTGTATTAGGATATTCTAGTTGCTGTTTTTTAGCTCTGGATTGGTAATCAAGCTATGTGGGAAGCAATTTTCCTGAGGCTGAATTGCAGAGTAGCAATTGCTTGGAATAGAGGTGGCTTTGGGACCATGTCCATGCTATGCTTGATTTGGTGTGAAGGCTTGAATTGCAGTCTCCTGAATCTTAAGAGGCTTTCAAATGTCTCCATCTCCTCTATTTGCCTGTGTTTCTTGTCTCCTGCTAAAGCTATTCAGTTTCCTATGAATAGTACTTGTTAGGGCAGAATCATTAGAACTGGGACCAGGCACTTGTCCATGAAGAGGAAAAACTGAGTTTTAGGCCCTTGTTCAATCCTTTGGGGTGCTGGGATATTTGATGCCATTTGAAGCAAATGGCTTCCTTACCAGACTCTGGGACATCCTCTGCCTGTTCTGCTGCAAGGGAACCTGAAAGAAAACAAAGAAACTTATTTTAACTTAATGGCTAAGGCACTAAGTTAGGATAGGGCTTACTCTAGGGCATCTACCTTCAGGTTACTATTCTTCAGTAAAAGATCAACCGTCTTTCTTAAGTTTAGGCACAAAGTGTCCAGATAGGAACTGTATTATGACTGACCTCCAGCAAAGCTTAGCAGCATTGTCAGCACAAAGCACAGGGTAGAGTTTGCAACACAAACTGTATTCCATGATGTTCAGAGGCACATCCTCTTCCACTGTGCACACCTTCGAAGGAGTTTGGCCTTGGACATACACTGCTGGATGGTCAGTCCTTACTGTTATTTGTATGTCAGTAGTGAACAGGTCCACAGCCCTGGATGGATTCTGCCAGGCTGTGTTGTGAATGTGTGTAACAATCCAAACAGAAATACAACAAAAAAATGTAACCCACAGACTGGTCTGCAGAGAGGAGCAATGGGAGGGGCCAGCAGTGTACTATTCCTTGTGTGTTTCTGAGTCTTGATATGCTTTTCTGTCCTGATCTCTCTCCTCTGCCCTAGGACTTGAATACATAAGGGATTTGTGCACTGGCTGTACCGTGGTTCAGAGGAGCAAAAGGGAAAAGGCTGCATGTGGCTTTGAAGTTAGAATCTGCAGAGCAGCTGTAAGAGCATGCATAGGATGCAGTAATAGATCCTGGGCCATGTCATCTTCTTTTTCCTCTGTGTTTCTAATGGATGCTTCATGTGTATATATATATATATATATATATATGTATGTATAACGCAAGACTATCTATACGAAAAACTTGATAAATTATATATGTACAGTATCTAAAACTGTGACACATGCTGCACCACAAGAGTTAAAAGATATTACTGAGAAGACAGCACAGTATAAAAAAGACTCCAACGATTTTCAAGCATTCAGGCTTAGTGGAGTCTAATTCAGACTCCTATTAAGAGTAACAAATCTTAGTGGCTGCATTTTAGGAATCCTAACAACAAATACCATGATGAAAAGAAAGAAAAGCAGTGAATAAGGCTTCCGCCTTTAGACAGGAAAGCAGCATCACTCCCTTTTTTCTCTCCTTCACCTCTTCCTCTTCCTTTGGTATTTTACTGCTGGACTGCACTATTACTCTTTTTTTTTTTTTTCTGGGCTTGGCTTTTCTTTTCCCACCTCTTCTGTGGAATTTCTTACAAATCAGTTGATAGCATGTGAGGATAGCTATCCTTGTCCTGGATCAAGCCTTGTCCCTCCTCACCCTAAACAACCATTCAGGGAAAGTGTACAGTTGAAGCTAAAACCTGAAATTCTTTCTGAACCTTCTTCTGTTGCCATTCAGGATTTTAAAATTTTTTTTTTCAGACCAGGCAAAATATAGAGCACATATAATGTGAAAAAAAATTACTTTTGATGGCCTGAGTTAATATGTCTTCTAGCACTGTGGAAAGATATAGAATGCTATGTTTAGACTGTGAAGCATGAATTTAGTTATTTTCCTGATGGCAACCTGAAGTATTAAAAAAAACTGCCAACCCCTCCACCCCAAATAAAGGTGCCAGAATACATTAGCACTGCTCCAGTTGTTTCCATAAGTCCTCAGTCCTGCAATGTATTTGCAACCGACGGTATAGCATATGTATTATGCCTGTCATCAATTATAACTAGAACATGTGAGTATGTTTTCAAAGTTGCTGTGGGATCAACATGATCTGCAGCTGGTGAGACATACCAAACTGCAATCTCAGCAGTGCAGCTTGTGGCACAGTGCTGAGATTATGCCTCTGGTTCTGCACCAGGGACCTATATTCTCCATAGATCCTGTATTTTCTAGCTCCATAAAGTTTGCACTGGTGAAGACCACAGCAGCATTTACTCCATCCTGATTTGTAGCAGCTAAGTGAGAAGGGATTTGAGAACCAGGCAATGAAGCAAGCATTTGGTAACCAACTGGGAATGTAATCTCTTTGAACAAATGTGCCTATGCTTTAGGCAGTTTCTGTTACATAAATTGGCATTTCTAATCTACTAGCAAAGAACATTTTAATCATATTTGTGTTATCAAACCTGCATAAAGCAGAGAATCTGCTGAGTTCTTCAAGATGCTCCTTTGTTTTAAGCACAGAGACATTTTATTGCAGTCTTCCCAGCTTTATTAATAACATTGTTAATATTCTTTTTGCACAGAGCAGCAATGGAAAAGTGCCTGGTACTTGTGAATGTTTCATTATTTAAAACGTAAATAAGAAAGTCTGTGAGAAGTTAACCATCTCAGTAGGAAAACAAGGAACAAACCTTTATTCTGGCAGATATGGGCTTATCAGAGGTTTCCTCATTACTGCATATGAAATACTTTATAGTTCTATATCTGTAACATCAACAAGGATATGTCTCTTTGTTCATATACAGAATTATCCGTCTGCCTCTTTCTTTAGGAAAGGAATCTAGATGAAAAGTTTCTGAATAGCTTGTAAATTGAGTTTCTTTTCACAGAGTTATCAAAAACTTTCCATCCCCTACTGCTGTGACTCAGTCCTCTGTGGTGGTTCACTGATGGACCATGACTTGCTCTTGGACTCTGCTGACTGGGTAGGGTAAAGAAAAGGCAAAGGTAAGTGCATTTCACCTGTCACCATTAATCCCTCGGGGAGTTCTTGCATGCAAAGCTGTCTGTGGCATATATAAAGGAGGGACATGACTTTTGTTTTGGGCCTGTACACCTCAGAGGTTTTGTGCTGTCTGTGGACAGGTCCATGTCAAACTGAGCTGAGAAGGATTTGAACTGGCTGGGATTTTACAGCTTTCATACTGCTTTTGCAAACCTGCACCAATGTGAATATAAAGTTCGTAATTGGTATCCCCATTACAGAAGATACTTTGCAGATTTTCAACTGAGCTGCACTGCTCTCCCACTATCCAGGTGTTTTTCATGTACTCAGAAATCCCAGGGAAAGTGGTATAAGAGCAGGAAGCCAGCCTTCCCTGCCAGGAGGTTTTGGGCATTAGATGCCAGTACACCGCAAAACAGCAAATAAAACTGCTTTCCTGTGGTTCTGTGGTTCTTGTTACTAGTGCCTGCCCCAGGGCAGGTGAGGATAGAATAGGCTGCGCTCGTCCCAGATCTGGTATTGTACAACAGTAATGAGCTTGATATAGTTAAGTATACTGAGACTGCTTGAGGCTTGAACATCACACCATACTGCTGCCTGGTCTTTCATGGGGCATTCGACATGACTGAACAGTGAAAACTTGAAAAGAGAGATTATAGGCTTAGTTTCTCCAGATTTCAACTATGAGCTATTAGGTACTTCTTAATCCATTAACAGAGTCTGGGGCAGAAAGGCTTTGGGACCCACGTACTCAGTCAGGGCTCCAGAACCTGCAGTGTGAATAGTGTTAGGTGGCATTTGGGTTTTACTGAGGCTCTCTGCCTACTTCTCGGGTACACAACAGCCATAGGAGATGAGTCTTATTAGTTGTGTAAAAAAACCCAGCACAACAGAGAATGCTAGGGGGATTTTTCAGTCAAAGGTGTGACACCAGAGGAGTAATTTTTTATATTCACTTTTGAATTTCAGTTTGAATAAACTCAGCCTTGAATAATACCTATGTCTGGAATGATGATGGGTTTTGCTGTCTTGTGTATGCAACTAGAACAAAATAATGAAATTGTTATGGTGGCAGATTTCAATACAGAATAAAAAGTTTCAGTTTAAGGGTTGTTTTACAGTAGGCAAGTACAGCAAGAATACTTCTTGTCCAATTTTACGGTTGCCTCTCAAAGATTCAGCATATTCTTCTGTAAAACTATATGCAAAAAAAATACTTGTCCTCTACTCCCATTCATTCACTGATTTTCTCCATATGTTAAGGAAAACCCTAAAGTGACCTTGTGATAGACTTAGGTACTTTTGCAGCTTTGGAAATTGCAAAGGAAGTCATTCTCACCCTTTTATACTTCTCTTTTTATAACTACCTTCAAAGACACTTTCCAATTGTCACATAAACTTCTGACTAAGAAGGGAAATTTTGGCTTAGACTTTTTGAGGTTTCTGGAGCTTCAGCTAGTGTTTTAGCCTTGAAGGAATGACTGCTTTCCCAGTACCAACTTCAATGTTTTCCTTCTGCAGCCTTTTTTTTTGCATCCTGAATTGGGAGTGGTCATATTATTCCTTTTAGCATTTATTGGTGTTTAGTGCTCAGACTCATTGGGAACTGACTCATTGGGTGGGATGGAGAGAGAAACAAAGAAAGCAAACCCTGTTAAATTGAAGTTATGATGTAAGCATTACTTTCTATGACAATAAAATAGTAGGAATTCCAGTTCTGAAGGTTAAAAATATCCAAGATAAGGTTACATCTTCAGAAACTTCCCCAAAATATTTGATAGCCTCATATAATAGGCTGGACATTAGGAAATATTACTTCTCGGAAAGGGTAGTCAGGCACTGGAATGGACTGCCCAGGGAGGTGGTGGAGTCACCGACCATGGGGGTGTTCAAGAAACGTTTGGATGTTGTGTTGAGGGATATGATTTAGCTGAGAAGTATTGGTGATGGTTGGACTAGATGATCTTTTAGGTCTTTTCCAATCTTGATAATTCTGGGGTTCTGTGATTCTGTGATAATGAACTAGATATTGCTGACACATCACTTGTCATCTTAAAGTTTATCTATCTGCCATGTTGTCTATAAGGTATGCTATCACTCATCTAATTTATTGTCCAGCACATGTAGTTATCTATTAATGAAAAGACAATACTATATGGATTATTAAACAAATGATATATGGAGCCATCTGCATAAGCGTATGCCAGCTGAAAGGCAGGTCAATATAGCATATGTCAATATATATTAATCACTTCAGTTATGCCACTGCAGCAAAGAGATCTAAATGATTCAACTTGAGTGGCTAAGGTTAGCGGCCTAAATCTGTATTTGGGCAACTGCTTTTCAGGGCTGTCAGCTGCTAAGTATGCAGCTCACACTGTTCACTGAGCTCAGCAAGGGCTGTGATTGCTAAGCCCTCCTGAAAACAGGGTCACTTGACTTTTGTACTACTCTGCCTAACTTTTGGCTTCAGTTTTAAAACTTTGGCCAGAGGCATCTAAGGGAGTGAAGGTTTGTCGTAGTTCAGCCCCGAGCCGGACCAGACTACGCAGTCTCTCTCTCACTCCCCCCACCCTCCGAGAGAATAGGGAGAGATAATTTAAGAAAAGAGAGATAATTTAAGAAAAATGGCTCGAGGTTTGAGATAAGGACAGGGAGAAATCCTTACCATCATGGGCAAAACCAGACTCAACTTGGGGAAAACTATTCATTTATTACTACAACTAGCAGGATAATGAGACAGAGAAACAAGATAACCTCCTCCACCCCTCCCACTTCCCGAGCTTAACATTATCTACCTTCCCCCTGAGCGGCACAGGGGGGAAGAGGGAATGGGGATCACAGTCAGTCCATTATGCGTTGTTTTACGCTGCTTCCCCACAGTTCGGGGAAGAACTACTCACATCCCTCCCCTGCTCCAGTGTGGGGTCCCACCCATACACCACAGTCCTTCATTAAACTGCTTCGGCGTAGGTTATCTCTTCCACGGAATGCAGTCTCTCCAGAACGGCTGTCCCAGCGGGCCCTCCACAGGCCACAGCCGCATTCAGGCATCCACCTCCCCCGGTGCAGGGTCCTTCACAGGCTCCAAGCTCCAAGTGAATCTCTGCTCCTCTGTGGACCTCCATGGGCTGCAGGGGGACAACCTGCTCCACCATGGTCATCACCACAGGCTGCAGGGGAATCTTGGCCAGGAGCCGCATTACTCCTCCTTCTTCACTGACCTTGGTGTCTACAGCTGTTTCTCTCACAAGAAAAGTTCGTTCTTCACAACAGGCTGGCAGAAGCCTCTCAGGATCTCTTCACGTTATTCATCCCATCCCATCTCCTCTCCTCTCCACCTCTTGTAGCCAGACTGGGCTGAGTTGGGCCCAGTCGACCGCCTGGCGAGAGGCCAGAGGGTGGGGCCTGCAAGGCCCCAGAGGCCTGCGCTTCCCCCTCTGCCCTTGCTCAGCTTCGTCACATCTTCTCTTCTCTATTTTTTTCTGTTTTCCCCTTCTTAAATACGTTATCGCAGAGGCGTTATCATGGGACATTCTGCTACCAATTGGCTTGGCCTTGGCCAGCAGCGGGTCCGCCCTAGGCCCGATCGAGTCCACTGAACAAAGGGGAGCGACTTCTAGCAATTTCCTACAGAAGCTACCACCTTAGGCCCCCCTCACTAAGCAAAACCACAACAGGGTTAAACATCCCTTCTGTCAGCTTGACTGAGATTTATTGTGTAGTGCAATTCTTCCTGATAAAGATGTTTAATGCTATTGATTGCAAGGTTGCCTACTTAAAATAGCATAATGTGACAAAAGACAGATACCACATAGAGCAAAATTGTAGGGTAATTCAAGCTATGAGCATGTACGGTATGTATATCAGAGTAGCAGCTTCATTTTTCACGAGGGCAAGTTAGAAAATCATCCATTTCACTTAAAGGCACTGAATAGTTTTGTTAGTTTGACATCCATTATGGGCTTGATCCTGTTATTCAAGGCGGTCATTAAACTCCCATTGACCTAAAGTGGGTGGGAGTGGGGCCAAGCTTTTGAATATGCAAAGGAGACAACTATGAGATGAAAAAGAACTGATGGATAATATTGTGGAGTGAAAAAAAAAACATTATAGTGGCTGTTATATATAAACAATAATAACCCTAATAATTATCTGATGACTTCAAATATTTTGTAGTGCAGTATTATTTCTGTTAAAATGTTTCCTGCTGAACTTAGGACCTTCTGAATCTTCCAAGAAATGCATGCTTCTTTGCTCTACTGTTTTGCAGCATCATAGAGCAGATCAACTGTTCTACATTTTATAATGTCACATTTATTCTCATCTATGAGTTGTATGATGTTCTTTAAGTGCTTAGGGGACAAAAGAAAGTCCAAGGAGAATGTAGGCTCCCTCTGGAAGGGAACTGGTGTCCTGGTTACCCGGGACATGGAGAAGACTGAGGTACTCAATGACTTTTTTGCCTCCGTCTTCACAGATAAGGGCTCTTGTAGAAGGCACAAGCAGGGACTGCGAGGGTGAAGAACCGCCCACTGTATTGAAAAGCAGGTTCGGGATCATCTAAGGAACTTGAAGGTGCACAGGTCCATGGGACCTGATGAGATCCATCCGCGGGTCCTGAGAGAACTGGTGGATGAAGTTGCCAAGCCACTGGCCATTGTATTTAAGAAGTCATGGTGGTTTGGTGAGGTCCCCAATGACTGGAAGAGAGGGAACATAACCCCCATTTTGAAAAAGGGGAACAAGGAAGAGCCAGGGAACTACAGGCCGGTCAGCCTCACCTCTGTGCCTGGCAAGGTCACGGAGCAGATTCTCCTGGAAACCATGCTAAGGCACATGGAGAGCAAGGAGGTGGTTGGTGACAGCCAGCATGGCTTCACCAAGGGCAGATCGTGCCTGACCAATTTGGTGGCCTTCTATGATGGGGTGACAGCATCAGTGTACAAGGGACGAGCAACAGATATCATCTACCTGGACTTGTGCAAAGCTTTTGACACTGTCCCGCACAACATCCTTCTCTCTAAACTAGAGAGGCATGGGTTTGATGGATGGACCACTCAGTGGATAAGGAGTTGGCTGGATGGCTGAACTCAGAGAGTTCTGGTCAATGGCTCGATTTCCAAGTGGAGACCGGTCACGAGCGTCTGGTCCCTCAGGGGTCTGTGTTGGGCCTGGCCCTGTTCGACATCTTTGTTGGTGACGTGGACAGCGGGATAGAGTGCACCCTCAGCAAGTTCGCCAATGACACCAAGCTGTGTGGTGCCGTCGACACACTGGAAGGGAGGGATGCCATCCAGAGGGACGCCATCCAGAGGGACCTGGACAGGCTGGAGAGGTGGGCCCGTGCCAACCTCAAGAACCAGGCCAAGTGCAAGGTCCTGCATCTGGGTCGTGGCAATCCCAGGCACAAATACAGGCTGGGCGGAGAATGGATTGAGAGCAGCCCTGAGGAGAAGGACTTGGGAGTGCTGGTGAATGAGAAGCTTAACATGAGCCAGCAAGGCGCTCTTGCGGCCCAGAAGGCCAACCGCATCCTGGGCTGCATCAAGAGGAGCGTGGCCAGCAGGTTGAGGGAGGTGATTCTGCCCCTCTACTCTGGCCTGGTGAGATCCCACCTGGAGTACTGTGTCCAGTTCTGGAGTCCCCAACATAAGAAGGACATGGACCAATTGGAGAGGGTCCAGAGAAGGGCCACGAAGATGATCAGAGGGCTGGAGCACCTCTCCTACGAGGACAGGCTGAGAGAGTTGGGGCTGTTCAGCCTGGAGAAGAGGAGGCTCCGGGGAGACCTGATAGCGGTCTTCCAGTACCTCAAGGGGGTCTACAAGAAAGATGGGGAGAGGCTGTTCAGTAGGGCCTGTTGTGATAGGGCGAGGGGTAATGGTTTTAAAATAGAGGGAAGTAGATTTAGATTGGATATTAGGAAAAAAATTTTTGCAATGCGAGTTGTGGAACAGGTTGCTCAGAGAGGTGGTGGATGCCCCATCCCTGGATACACTCAAGGCCAGGTTGGATGGAGCTCTCAACAACCTGATCTGCTTGAAGATGTTCCTGCTCCTTGCAGGGGGTTTGGACTAGGTGACCTTTAAAGGTCTCTTCCAGTCCAAACTATTCTATGATTCTTTTAATTTTTTCCTTTTTTTCTATCGTGTGTCATCAATGTCTTTACTTCTTTGTTTTCGATTTCTGTGAAACTTCTGGGTGTCTACTGCATATGCTCAGGCATCTATAAAAACAAGACTGGGACTTGTTTGACACATAAATATGTTTCTGCTCTCTTGCTCATGCACACTTCAGTCTGATACATTCACCCAGATACTTCCTACTCACGAAGACATGCTTGAGGAGTATCCAGGTGCAGGGTTAAACCAAGGGACCACTCCTTGTGGAAATCTAGTCTGTTTTCCTGCCAATCATCGGTCCATGAGATATGGAAGTATCTCAGTTGTAGCAATGTTTTCCATAGCTATCTTTTCAGCACAAGTATGAGAGGAGGGAGAGAACACAAATATTTCTTCACAGAATGAACCTTCCGGGCCATTTAGGTAGCTCAGCACTACCTCTGACTTACACAAGAAGGGTAACCCAAGATTTTTCCAGGACATGGAGAGTCAGGCCCATTGCCTTCAAACCATCTTTCACACTGAAGTCATTTTAAGTAAGTGTTTTAACATCCACCTCTCAATATCATTAGACATTCCTGTTTTCAGGAATCCAGAACATGCTAATTTTTAAAAATTACACTCAGAAATAACTCAACTTTATGTATTTCACACTTTTCACAATAAAAATAATTTCTCAATCTGAGATAAAGCAACAAAATAGTAGGTCAGAGTTAGGTCAGAGTTAAATCTAATCTTATGTCCTTTGAAATACCCTTGAGTTTAAACACAGAATAGTTTTTATAAAGAAGTTCACTACGGTTTGAGCTCAGTTACAGTCTTAATTCCAAATAAGATGAAATGAGTAAATTATCTTATTTTTACAGGACAGTAGATGAAATGCAGAAGCCTAGGGAATGGTTGCTTTGGTTTTGTGCTCATTCAAGCTCAAAAAGAAAGACAGAGGACACTGCAAACATATCTGTCATAAATCGTAGATCTATTCCTAAAATAGCCTGCAAAAAGTAAACTCTTTCAGTTTTATAAATTAGTATATGTTGTTTCACAGCATTAATTTGAAAAGTTATGAATAATGTAGCCTAATTTTAAAACTGATTTTAAATGAAAATGAAAGGAGATTTTGAAAGTAAAGAGCAGTAAAATCTCAAAAATACAGTTTCATGTGGATAAGTAAGTTCAAAGTGCTCAACTATAGTACTCTAAGGACTTTCTTTGCTCTATCTTTGCATCTCCCAGAACAGAGTCTGTGAAATTTAGCAAAGGCTATCAGATCTTGTGTAATCCTTTAATGAGGGCTTGGCTTGACTGTATTTTCTTGTTAAGTAAGGATTAATTAATTAATTAATTAATTAACTCTTATGTTGCTAAGAATTTGCTTTGACATTTCCAAACATAAAACAAGGCAAGAAGGTCAGAGTTGTTGCCTGAAACGCTACAACAGATGAGAGGATTATTCGTCCCCTTGTTCATCCACCAGAAAACACTCATTTTATATTTAGGAATCTTATTTATCACATATATCTGTCTGTAATTCTCAATACTGTTTTCTCTATCTTTGCTTCCTTGTTATGGACATTTTACTGTAAATCTAAGATTATCTCTTTTTAACTTAGAACACAGCAGTGGGTACTTAATTGCAATTAATTCAGATCTATTTAGACTCGTACTGTCAAATTAAGTAGAAAGATGCAGTGTTTTTTAATTATACACTCCAATAAAGGTATCACAGTTGAATAACTTTTGTCTACCAGATATCAATTTTATCAAGTACTATCTCCTTTTGTCCTTTTGGAGTGCAAGTCCACCATGTGAATTGCCTGTCACCCAGTAATTCTGGAACTGTTTTTTATAATAACGCTTTTACTCTAGTTTCAGAACTATTTCAAAATGGATGTCTGGACTGCTTCATTACGTAGTATGTAAAAAGTAGTTGAGAGGTTTTCTTTCCATCCCAGGTACCTTCAGTAGATTTTGACTTTGCGATCAGAATCTCTCTGGCAGCTGTAGCAGGAATACTAGAAAGGAATCCATGTGGTTTTGGCTGTTTCCAGTGCAATATCATTTGTTCTTTTTGAAAAGATCTAAACACCTTTAAGAATTTAAGAACATCTGTCACTGATGCTTCAATTTTTTTATTTAACTAGGTATCTACTTTTAGTCTTTCTGTTATCCTTTTCTTCCATCTTTACTGTTTTCTCCAGTTGGAAACAAGACAGCTAGCTACTTTTCTACCAGCCTTAATGGTCTCTGAGCCACTGCCTGCAAACTGACACAGGGCAAAAAAAAATGCTCAAAGAGCTTATGACACTTCAGAAACCTTGATGGATGACTTTCAAGGCTGCTGCTGTCTTTTACCTTTTGTTTCCTTTCTTATCTGAACTGTGACATATTCCTTTACATTAATTCTTTTTGATTTGTGAAGAAAAAAGAAGGGAAAGTTCAAAAAGGCATGAAACAGACTTTAAGGATTTAGTTAATTAATTTACTGAGAGATATTGATTAGCAATGGGTTTAAAGCAGACCAGATGTGAGTTTCTTACAGCCCCAAACAGAAAACAGTTTGAGTTTTGGTCATCAATTCATGACTGTAAAAAATAACTACATGCAAGGCTGTAGCATATCGGATGCCTAGCTGGAAAGCGTGGCCTTTAGGAGAAAAGCTAATAGAAATGGGTAAATCAGCTGAAATGGTCAGTTTTGTAAAACTGGTAGTTGTTTCAAAACTTGTACAATGTGTGTGTAGACCTGCACACCCTCTGCGCTGTCTTAGAGGAAGAGAGGATTGGGAAGGAGAGGGGCCAGAAAAGGAGGTTGTCTCTCTGGCAAGGAACGTTGTTGCTCAGAATCAGATTGCTCAGATGTTTAAATGATGGAGTGCTTTCTGATATTTATTCATTCTGCACTGGCACTGCATGTAAGTTGACATTTAAAATGCATTAACACAGTGCTACTTGATGTACAGTATTATGCAGCCTATCAGTTTTGAAATGGAATTTAGCCAGTCAGCAAAATCCTCCTTGCTGTACTCAAATACATGTAGGCCAACTTGGATCATGGTGTCTTAGGGAACCTACATAATTTTAATGCTACTGACATGTTTTTTCTTGTATTTATCAGATCTGTCACACTTGCATTCAATAGGATCTTCCTCCATACGTGAGCGTATGGACAATCCTTTTGTGTCCACAGGACTAAAGTATTTATTCAAAATAAAATAACTGTAACTCATGGTTACTCAATGTGTTTACTTATTTTGCTCTTTCTTTACATCTTTTACTCTTCCTTTGTGCTTGATGTCTTATTTTCATAATTTTGTAGCACACAATGTTAAGTGATCGTTACTTCATGCAATGAGTTATTTCATTTCATAAAACCACATCATGGATTTCAACTTTGCACCTCAGAATTAGAAAAAAGTAGTTTTTCTTAATTGTTGTGTACGGCTAGACTTTTGCAGACTTGGATAACTTTTGCCAACAGCAAATTGGGGAGATCTTGTGATCAATCCAGCCATTACACCAACAAGTTCAAGTAACTTCAGGTACAAAGAGTTTCCCAGGAACAGTCCATCTCATTTTTATAATGACTGACATGGATTTTTACAAAATGGTTTGCCTCTTCTAACATGAAATCAAAATTCTTCATGATTCAGGGGAATAAAAAATACCAAAGACCACCTCTGAGGCATCTGCATATTATCCTGCTCTTAAATTCAGGGAGGTCCTCTTTCTCCTTGTTCTTTAGTTGGCTCTTCGTGCTTCGGGGAACATATTTTATTTTTAATAATTGAGAGTTTGGCTAGCTATTGATTTGGATAATTGAGATGACTCTGTATATATTTATATTTACAAGATCCTCATAGCAATCTTTCTTCCATGACTACTTCTGTATTTTTCCCATTACTTTAGGGGCATACATCACTAGTCTTTCATCCGGCAAAATGACAGCTTCAAATCCTTCTGAGGCTTCACTGAATGAAAGGTTGTTATTCTTGTTAGTCTGTAGGGGGTTTCCATTCTTTTCTCAAATGTGCAAGCATTGTTTGCCACTGTCATATTTCCTATCTCTGCAATGAACTTTCTTCTTCCCTTAATCCAAGGGATAATTTTCTTAAGAGAAGAGTGGCATAATGTGTGATAAGGATTCATGCTTTGAGATTTCAGATCATCAAGTCAATTCTTTTGTTTCTTCTCTGAAGTCACTTTTCTAGCACTGAAAACCTTTCCCTTTCTCATAACATCCATGTCATCAAATATCTCTTGTAGTGTTTTCATGTTTGTTTTATAGTCCAGCTTTGTTGATGCTACTTCATCAGGAAATAGCCCTTGCTTCTTCAAAGGCTGCTTCATTAATATCAAGTAACTTTCATTGTTGCACTCTGTAATCTACTGTGATATTTGCCAGCTGTCACATTTACCTGCTAAGAAAACAAATGCTGAGGGACTGCAGATAAATCAGATGTATCTATTTTAAATATGCTGAAGTCTAACAAGTCTCTTATTCTTCCTGGCTAGACAATCTTCTGTTCTTATTTTCTCACAAGAAGACATGTTTTCAATACAGAAGAAATCCTCTTAGAGTCTAGAAGGGTAGCTATTTATTTAGATAAATGAAAAAATGCAAGAAGTGCTTCTATACAAAGGCCTTTAATTTGTCTCTGGTACCTTTTAAATGGGGCTCAAAGCACATACACACATAAATAAATATATTTCTTGCAGTTCATCAGAAAGTCAGCAGCAATTTCTATATTGCTAGCTTGTTTACAAGTGCTTTTGAAAAGTAAGGTGAGAATTCACTCACTAGATGAATTTACCTCGTAAGCTCTATTTTTATAATACCAAGCCTGAAACTGGACCACACTGTTCCTGAAGCAATCATCCTTACCATCCACAGTTCTTTCCAAGACATAATACTTCACGAGGTTAACCCTGTACTAGTCATCTAGTGAAGGAAACTTGGTAAGACTTCCACAATCTTTCCAATCACAGAGATGAGGCACAGGAACTTGCTCCTGTTTCTATGACTATTCTCCCAACTGAACAAAATATTTCCTCACTTAGAGTAGAGATTTGAATTAGTAAATATGTATTTACTTTAATGACACAGATAAGACAAGTGAGTTTAACTTTACTGAACCACTGGAATAGCCCTTTGTAACAGAAGGAAGTGTTCCTGGCTTTATTGGTTGAAATATATTGATGTTTCTTCCTACATTTTTGTGAAAGTACATTTTACTCCATTTCATTCAAACTTGCTGTAAGCATGGACTTCTAGTGAAAATCAAATTTATTTAAAGGCTTATTGGCACTTTGGAGAAGAAAGGAATTAAAATAGCCATGGCCATGTGCATCCCTTGACAACAGTAAAATATCTACCATCTTTAATGAGATCACCATAACTATATCCCAGATTTTTGTTTCCCTTTTTACACTTTCTAATATCTTAACTTGCTAAAACAGTGATCATCCATTCTGAGTTTTGTGAAGATCTCTTCCACTCTCATGAAACATGGTTATATGTGCGTTCAGTCCTAGACACTTCTTTTGACTTCATACTCTTTTAGACTTCCATGATTCACATATGTCAAGCTAAAATCCTATCATCTAACGGATTGTCTTGTCTTTGTAGCCCTCCTTTCACTCTTTATCCTTGTGGTTGAATTCCTGTTCCTAATTCCAGAGCAACAGAAATATTTTACTGACAGCTCTGGGAAAGTGCCTCATGCATGCTTTTGGTAGGAGAAATCACTTCAGAAATAAATGGCTGCAGCTCATAGATGTTTATGAATGTCAGATTTTATTGAGATTATATGCACACAGTAAATGCAGTCACTTTGTATGTGTACTTGTGCTGGTTTTGACTACAACAGGGTTAATTTTGTCCATAGCAGTTGTTATGGGGCTATGATCTATATTTGCGCTGGAAACAGTGCTGATAACACAGGGATGTTTCAGGTACTGCTGAGCGGGGCTTACACAGAATCAAGGCCTTTTCTGCTTCTCACCCCACCCCAGCAGCGAGTACACTGAGGGTGCACAAGAAGCTGGGAGGGGACACAGCCAGGACAGCTGACCCCACCTGACCAGAGGGACATCCCACACCCTACGACGTCATGCTCAGCATATAAAGCTGGGGGAAGAAGAAGGAAGGGGGAGACGTTCAAAGTGATGGTGTTTCTCCTCCCAGGTAACTGTTATGCACAATGGAACCCTGCTTTCCTGGAGATGGCTGAATACCTGCCTGCCAATGGGAAGGAGTGAATGAATTTCTTGTTTTGTTTGGCTTGCATGAGCAGCTTTTGCCCACGAGTTTTCTCGCTTTTATTCTTCCTCTTACTCTCCTCCTCTCTTTACTCTTCCTCTTACTCTTCTCCATCCCACTGTGAGGGCAGTGAGTGAATGGTTGTCTGGTGCTTAGTTGCCAGCTGGGGTTAAATGATGACAGTACTCTATTCCATGACATGTAAATTTAATAAGGCAAAAAAAAATAGCTTTACTTTACTTAAAAATTTTATTGCATCCTTGCATGGTTGAGGGATAAGAAAAGTTCTGTTATGATGGAGATGACTAATGCTTGCTGTTCTTTCAAAGAGACTGTCAGATTATTTTATACCAATTTTGGTTTATTCCCTGCATTTAGGCTGAATAAATATTATCATTGGCATTAGATAATATAACAAATTCTTACTTGTAAAATTAGAAAATATTAAGTTTAATTAGATTTGAATCTAATATCTGCTGCACTGAAGTCATGCCGTTACAGTATGAAATTGTTTGTTTTCTACTTTAGGATACTCAATTTTTCACAAAAATCCAGTGTTAGTAATGATCACTATTAAAAGATGACACTCTGTACTACAAATGAAAATATCATCCTCAAAAAATGAGTGCAACTTATTAAGCAAAAGGCTTCTCTCTCCTTTAAAAGACATCACTACTTTGATAATTTTTGTTGAGATAACTTGTGGGACATAATCAAGTGAAGTCTTCAAAAAAAAAAAAAGGTATGACATTTATGCATACATAAAATATTAGTAAGGACCAGAAGTATGAGAAGGGAAGGAGTCATAGCACCCAATTTTAGATACTAGGAGTTAGCTATCAGGTGAGAACTGGTCACTCTAGACTTGCTTTGCAGGGCAATTCATTTCACTTACCCTTGAGGCTCATGATGAGATGACCTTTAGGAAGTGCTTACTTCTTTCCAGTGAGTACAAAAGGAGCCTAGTTTGAACACCATTTAGTAGGGCAGATTAATCTTACTATCTTAGCACTAGAAGATAACAATGACTTCCGGTCTTCAAAACTTGTCTTTATTTAAACAGAAATATATAAGCTAGAAAAGAAAAATACTTTAAATAATGAAAAAATCAGATCTTCTGAACGAGATAAATCAAGTGTTGGAAAAGTGCTCCCTCCCTGGCCCCTGTGTTCTTATAAGAACGTTTGTTTCCTCCAGTATTGGCAATTCAGCAGTTTAAGTGCTTCTGAACACATTTGTGGCTCCCTGGGAGAGACTCTTTCCAGTTGTGCTGGGCTGAGGACATGCTCCCTGCATAGCTGGGCTCTCTGCTCCTTGGAGGAGTCTCCCACTCCCTACATGAGCTGTAGGCACCCCGCTACAACCCTGCATGCCTTGTCCTTCACCACAGACAGGTCTCCAGGCTGAGCTTACATAGGTGTTTGTTCAGAAAGCACAATCCCCTCTCCCTTCACTTTTACTGAAGTGGTTTAACCCGACCCAGACTGCGACAGCCAGA